>CM067298.1:81423187-81475687 GCA_034231615.1 Meghimatium bilineatum | reverse complement strand
AAGAAAACAGTCGCGGAGTAAAAAAAAAACAGACATAAAAAGCAAAAACAGAATGGTCCTGAGATAAAGTTTTTAATTGGGGGGGGGGGGAGCGCACACCAGTTCTTGGGGGAAACAGGACGGTGACCACTTCGATAAACATCACATACTCTACTTTTGTAATTTTCATTTTTCACGTTGGGCTTCCACTTGATCTTATCTATTACCCATTACTTCATCACCCCTGACAACTGTTCTTTGATCTATGTCTACTTCTGTCTATCAATAGTGCGCAAATATATGCTCATGTATTGAACGCACGTAATTTGTCCTTTACTAGAAATATGTGATGCATTTTCACTTGCCAATGTTTTTTGGTGAGAAAAGTCCAAGTCATTCTAATTTTGAATATTTTTATCGTTTGTGTTTTTATTTTGTATTGTTATGTGTTTCTTCAGAAATTTCCCTGATGGACAGCAACGTGGAAAATTATCCTTGTTCATTGTTTTATTGTTAGTTATTTATTTTTTACATAATAGTTATGATTTTATAATAACCTTTCTTAATATATTGAGTATTTACCAGAGGTTGGTAGCTTTATTATCGTGAGAAAGTTAAACCTGTATTTGGAGATCTTAGAATGCTAGTCACTAGTCATAGGCGGGTAATCAGAATGTCGTCGTATATATCTATAAAAGATATGCTGTTATCTTGATAGAAATGAGTGACAGACAGTTGAAGTGAATAAAAGACAGTTGACAAGATGAAGTAGGAAGTTGTCCAAAATATTGTTCACATTTATATAAAACTATGGCCCATAAAGAAAATAATAATCAATAAAAGGTAGTTCTGCTAGTAGAACAGAATGAAAATAATACTCACGTGGAAGACATGTAATGGAGTTCTACTGGAAAACAACTAACACACTATCACTGTCGGCTGTGGACCAAGGTGGTCTTTCAGATTTTTTCCTCAGGGTTCTTCCTCCTTCTCATGTAGCCAATCTCTTCAACGGCGATGGCCACCTTGGTGTCCTTGACATTCAGGTCACTGCCATCAGATCCTGCACCACGGATGATAGATCTAGGTACGCTCTAGAAATTGTCTCATTTTTGAGTTGGGTATCATCAAGCCATTTGGACTCAATTCCGACCACTCTTTTGTTTAGTTCTCGGTCGGCTCGGTCTTTGTCTTTATTCATTTTGTGCCGTCATTTACGTCATCGTTTTGTTCCTCTCGTTCCACCTATATTTTTGTCTTTATGTACTTCCTGTTCGTATCCTTCCGGTATCTCACTAACATATTTCACTCGGACACACTTGTTGTGGTGTATTCATTTCTACTCGTGGTATTTTTATGTTTTTATGTAATGTGCGTATCTTGAAAAAGACCTTTTGGTCTGAATCGTCGATTATGTCCTGTGTATTGTCATTTGTATGATTATATTCTGTGTTTTGTTGTGTATACTATATTAATTCATGTAGGCATCCTACAGTGACAGTGTGTCAGTTGTTTTCCAGTAGAACTCCATTACCTGTCTCCCACGCGAGTATTATTTTAAAGAAAATAATACAAGATTGTCCGCAAGGGTCAAGGCTCGTCTTTCCAACACAGACATTGCGCTTGTTATATTTATATATATACATATGCATATGAACATATATAATATATATCAGCAGTGTTTTTTCCCCTGAGGATATGAAGGGACACACCGTATCCCATCCTTTTGTGTGGTTCCTCACAAGGTTATCTCATTTAGTTTTTGTCTGTATTTGCTTAATTATCATATGCATTGACTCACGGTTTAGGACTACCATGCTAAAATATCGATATTTAGCAAAAAGTAGGGCCTATCTATACATTTTGTTTAGCAAACTAATGTATATCCACCTTATCCTAGCAAAATGCAATGTGTATACCCAGTATATTATATATACATGTATATATGTTTATAGATTATTCGTTTACATGTAAAGCCTTCCACTTTTTTTAGGAAAATTAAATTTATTACTAAGAATCAATATGATCCATAAGGCCTACGAAAATGAAGTGAGCAGCTATTTTTTACCCCTCCCCTGTTTACCAATATCATATCTACGGTCCTGATAATATGTCATATTTTTGAAAGGTTATTAATGAATTTCTGATCTCAGTCTTCAGCTGTGTTAAATGGTTGACATGAAATATTAAATGTTATTTACATAAGTTAAAATTGTTTTTTTTTACAAAAGCACTTACCAGGAGGTTCGTTTTTCCTGCAGCATAAGTTCATTTTCTCATTTCAACAATCCTGAAATAGGAGATCAATGATGTTAATAATTTGTCTAAACATCATTTATTATATTTGTACAATGTTGAAGAGATGTTAGGGGTGTGGATATGATAATGATAAAATAATTCATGTAGTTGTTATGAGCCAGCTCTTGACAGCAGATAGTCTTTCTAAAAAAAAGCACAGGTTCTCCTCAGTTAAGTAACCGAGCCGACACCCGGACTCTTATTATGTTTGTTGTCTTAAATGTATAGCTGTTTGAGGGTTTATGGATGCATAAAAAAAAGTAAAGTAACCCATAGCATTTAATAATGCCGTAGGGGTGTGAGATGTTAGCGATCTCACAATTCACAGGCTCTGCAAATGAGAGCGGTAGCCATCTCCTCTCCCTCGCAGTCTTTACTTCCCGGATTAATCCGGTATCCATTTAAGGCTGGGTCGACCTGGGAGCCGTTGGGATCTGAAAACATTTCCGCCTCAACTGGGGAATGAACCCAGGACCATTCATATGCGAAGCCAGTGCGCTAACCACTACGCTAACGCGGCTCATGCTTTCTTGGTGCATGCTTGTCCCTGAATGGAGGCATCTCAGTGTGGCATATTCAGCATATTCCACTGTCACATCGAGCATGAGGATGAAGATAGAGTGCATGGATGGATGCAGCAGCACTTAATTGGTTGATAACTGACACATCAACATACTTGGTAACACTTACAGACTATCAAAGCATGTGGCGCAAGATAGAAAAGTTCATGCTAAGAAAATAATAGTGGGACTTATTGAACAAATCAGTGGACCAGAGCATTACATGGATATACTGCCCTGGTCATGCTGGGGCCAGAGGAAACGAAAGAGCCGACTTATTGGCAAGAAATGCGGAGATAGACGGCACATTGCTGAGAAGAGATAAAGCAGACTTAATGAAGGAAATAATATATTCATTTCAAGATGCAGATGATGTCAATGAGGTTGAGAACGTACACATACAGAGAATGTTAGAAATGGGAGTATCCAGAGGTGAGGGAAGGAAAAGTAATTTTTTTGGAAAGTCCCGAAAATCACACAATCAACACCTGACCGGGGATTTGAGTCTAGATACACTGGGATAGCTGCTGGAGCGGAGGGCGGAACAATTATGGGAATGCCCCTCATGCTGTAAAGCCAGTTTCTAATCAAGAACCTCGGTGTAGCAGTATCCTAGGAACATTACATCCTGCCAGAAGCGTAGAATACACATGTAGGCCAATTATCTCATCATTTCTCTGTCAGAATTGTTGACCAATCTGCAGTGATAGTACATCTACCTTTCCCCGTCACGTATGAGTCGGCCAAAAAAGAACAAGGTGCAATATCCACTGGTCTGCATCTCTTTATCATTCATTATGATCATTTGATAAAAGAAAAAACATAGGAAAGATAGACAACACATACAGTGACAATGGTGACTTCTTTATAGTTTATAGGTTGTCAGTCTACATAGCTGTCGGTAATTTTTGTGTGTATATTTTTCAAGAGCTTCAACAAATTCCAGATGGCTGTTGTACCCAATGTAGTTGTACGATTCGACACCATATCTGGGCACCGGGAATCATATACTAACCGTAGACTTTACCATGATTTTCTTGAAACCTCCAAGAATGGTGCAGCGACAGCCATGCCCACTACTATCCTCCCTAGTCGCAAACTCAACATGCATTCCATCTTCCAGCAGAACTATTATTTACTTCCCTTTCAGAGCAAGTAGCATATATGCGTTTATTTCGATCTCCAAAAACTACGAACAAAAGAGCTCTTGTATCCTGTGTGACGTGAAGTTTCTTAATATATTTATTTCACACCCAAAAAAATTCCAACTCTCAGCTGTGTTCACTGATTTGAGCCTCCTATGCAGTAGAAATCAAATTTTCATTGTATAGATGAATTGCTGAGGAGATTTCACAACAACAACATTCAGAATATAAGCGTGTCATCCGCTAGCTATTGGTTTACTGTTGTACAGTGATTGGTATGATGGACCACTAATACGACATTGAAATCGTTCACATATGAAGAAAGTATCAACATGTCCACTGTCATAGTTCAAGTTATAATTTCTAAAGCAATGTGGGAAATATAATTCTGAAACGAGTGGATTCAAATCAGTAGCAACTGCGCATCGGCACAGTTCGTATTCTCCATGAGTTTTACAGATAAGTACTTCTGTGCTCGATATCAAAGTCATGCTAATTAGCAAGATGTAATCCAGAAAACGAAATGCAGTGTGTTATCGTTTACAGCTTGGCTGCGATCCTACATCTTTCAGTCTCAAACATCCGACTTCTGCATGGTGTCTGTGTATCTTTGAGTCTCTATGGGATAGTATAACCAACTCCACCCGGAAACTTCTTTATTTGTCTTGTAGGACATGCAAGGCAGGTAAAATTGTTGGTAATGTTTGCTCGCTTTTCCAACTCCGAAATAACACGGGCAGGAGATAAGTACTCATTTTCCATTTATACTAATTTTCAATTCAATTTCATACTTATTAATTATACTCATCCCTTCACTACTTCCAATTGTCAATCACGCTATCTATTAAATTTATTTGTTCGTTCCATCTTTATCATTACATGCTTGTTTTCCATCTTCTCGTCTGACTACATGTGCTGTATTCGTGTGTTTCTTTATTGCGTTCCATAACTCATGTTACTTGAACACAATTTTCACGAAAATTACCTGATGCATAGCAACCATATTTCGCATTTAGTCTTATAAACATCACGACATTAGGAATTCATATTTTACAAATTGATAGGTAGATTGGAAAATGCACAAAATGCACATTGTTTCTATATAGTTATTGCATAAGCAGAAAAATATGACACTCACATTTTATATTTTACGGTAATACACAAAATTGTGGATGCAAAGGCGTGTCCCAACTTTATGTAATAACAGGAAATGTGAGATAGTTATCATTACTTCCAGAGTGTATGTAACATTGGTCAACACGTTTTTACAAATGTTATGTCACTGGAATGATATTAGTAATTTCTTATCATTTTTGAAGTGCTGAACACGAATATGACAGTCAAATTTCAAAATTGTCATTGGTCTTCTTTTTTTTTTTAAATTAGAAAAAAATGAATGTTTACATCACGAAATGCATTCAAATAATAATAATGCAACGGTTGAAACATGTGAAAAAAATCATATACTACTTCCTAGATTTCTCCGCCTGTCTCTTGTACAGCTGTTTGGGAGAATCTCTGGGGAGTGTTCAGGAATAGTTAGCCAGCAATAGTTAGCCAGTTGACCATTTTTCCAGGTATCTTTATTAAATTGTTGCGATATCTTAATAAAAACATTCGCCATATTCATTACAAACCATGACACATTTCTCAGGAAAGAGATCCACATAGGAATGAAGGAAGTGGATCTTTAGAGACATATTGCAGGCAAGTACCTGATACTTCATCAGCATGTCTTCTACTAGTTCCTTGTAGTTTTCTGTCCTTCCATTCAAAATTGTTGGTGTAGATATGAGTGCATGGCATCTATAGCTGCATCCCGCTTTCAATGTACTACAAGGATCTACTCCTCAGGGTATTCTCTCTGACAGGTTTAGATACAAGATGTCTGCGTTTTGAAAGAGTAGACATGATAAAAGCCTACTACCAAAATGGATGTCAATTAAAATGTGTTGTGAACGTAAGAAGAGGTACATCTTCGTTTAAAAAATATATGCGAAGCGAAATATCCTTTCTAGAACGTTGTCTTCATCGTGGATACTCTGTCCCAGGCAAACAGGCCTGCATTCTTCATACATTCTTCGATGTCGTTGGTCCATCGTCTTCTTGGTCTTCCTCTTTTTCTCTCTTAGCACCCTGACCTTCAGAATAAGCCTTTCATAATAAGTGTTTAAAAACTATTGTATGAAAAAATATCAACAATGCAGTCTGAAGTTCACCTATATATGGTGCCACATTATACTTCATTCTAAAATACAAATGTCATACTGTATTATTCCCGTTAGGTAGTTACATGGAGTATTCGTGTGGCTTGTGCAATAAAAGCCGCAAATCCTTGTTGTTGCCACGTCATGTACAAGGTGAATTGATTAATGTACACTCAGACAGAAAAAAATCCAGTCCTTACCGGGGATCGAACTTTGGACCCTACAAGTGTGAGACAAACGCCATATCTTCTCCGTCATGTGTTATTGCCAATGTCTTTTTAAACAAATTTCGATGATATATTAAACCCATTTCTGACCGGAAGAGACACGGATTCAAACGTTTAGATTGCATAATTGACTTGCCACTAACATCAATGCATAGAAAACACTAAATTAGATCATGAAATCACGCCATGGCCCCTGTTCTGCAAGACTCGTTCTCAAACTTCTGCTAACGAGCAAGATAAAGTCTTCAGAACGGATTGTATTTACCGCTGTTATATCCTTACTGTGATATCTGCGCCCTTAGATCCGAGACATCCAAGTTCAGCATAATAAGTTTGAATCACTTTGACATAATATGGAATATGGTAGACAACTGAATACTGAATATCTCCTAGTCACTTCTTACAGATATTGCAGCAATTCTTCCTACATCATTTCAGATTAGTGCTACTATTCTTTACTTCACGTTCGAATTCATACAACGCAATGAGCGGACTACATGTTCATAAACGGGAACATGATTACCTAACAGGAATAATACAGTATGACATTAAATTATGAAAAGAAACTACTGAGTTCCGAGAACAAATGTCTTCGTAGGATAACTAATACACATTTGAGTGAATTCAAATCGAATGATACAATCAGAGAAGAGAAATAAAAACTTCATCACAGATGTTATCAGAAAACGTCGTTGTTCCTACATCAGACATGTCTTACGAGTAGACATTAACAGAATACACCACCTATCTCTTGAATGGATACCTACAGGCAAAAGAGCCAGTGATAGACCAAAAGAAACACTCATAGGAACAACACTTAGAGAAAGTAAAACAATCAATATACATACTATTCAAGAACTGCACAGAATAGCGTTGAACAGACAGAATTTGAGAGATCTGACCTCTGCCCTATGCGCTAACTTCAGCGCAAAAGGAAAATGAATCAATGAATGAAAGTGACTGAATTACAGGAGACGGTGATTCCACTATCTTTTATGGTTAGAAAAGCTCTGACATAACCAAATTCGTCTTTTTTCTACGTGTTCTGCGTTCGCTCTCAAACTCCTGCAGATTAGCAGGATGTAGTCAGAAGAACGGAATGCGTTGTCATGGTTTACATCATTGCGGCGATATCTGCGCCTTTCGGACTGACTCATACGACTTCAGCATGGCATTGGGTCACTGACCCTATATGGGATGGGACAGCCAACTTCACCCCATAACTTCCTTAGTCGTCTCTCACGGCATGCATGTACGGTAAACAGTCAAGAAAATTCTACTAAAGTTTGCGGTGGTAATGAACGTATCTGATCATAAGGAGCTGTACATAAATTACGTCAACAAATAGGGGAAGAGGGGGGGGGGGTCTGGAAAAAAGTATGACAGTTGTTGACAAATATTGACGTTAACACTAGTAATTTTGTATACACTAATTAAATTGTTTTAACTTGAAAAAGTATTTGCAAAAAAAACCCTGTATTAAGTACTTTATCTGCTGACAAAATTTTAGGAACATGTGAGGGTGATGAAAATATATACATGTATTTCTTTTTACATAATTAAGCAGCTGAGAGATTCCAGAATTCTTGACATGTGTTGACAAGGAGGGATTAGGATGACAAACATAGTTATAATTTATGGAATGACCGTAAGACAAGGATCAGCAGCATGGAAGCTGTATGGATCTACTGGGACGTGTTCAAATTGTGAGACTATCTACCATTTTTTAAATAACCACTACGATCATATTTTTCCACTTTTGACAACAGTCAACGGTTTGACAACATATTTAGGGCAATATACGGGGTCGTATATATGTCTTCGGTAAGTGGGGGATGGGGTAATTTTATCTGAGAAAACATTATTATCAGCCATTCTCACAATCTGAGTTCATGGATAAAGCTAAAGATAACAATTTAAAAAAAATTATTCATTACGGGAATCAGCAGTCACATTTTAACGGAACAACTCATATATTATTTAATGAATGGTACTTTCACAAAAGTCGCATAAACAGCCCCATCCATCGTTCTGCGCACAACGCAATGATAGTCCCTCCCTCATTCTGGATAACCCTGGCGGTAGGGAGGGGCGGGGGGGGGGGGGGTTGCGCTCAGTGCGTTGCGCGCAGATTCCGTCATTGGCAGCAGAAATTGTGTCTTTTTTGAGTCACGGAAGCTGTATGAAATTATACATAATATTGAAAAGTTGGAATGTGGACATGTGATGTGATCACTGATTCCCTTAAAGAACCAACATTTTTTCCTAAATAATACTGGTCATCAACCCTAAGAGGTAATGTTATTTAACCAAAAATTGGAAGTAAAAGCAATCATATTTATACAATTGGAAACTATTCTTGTTGTTAATTCTTGAAATTATAGATAGCATTATCATGATCAACACAAAAGATGCGCGTAACCCAGAGGAAATACGTTTTATTCAAGCAAATTACTTGACATTTTTGCGAACTGTTCACCAGAACATGATAATCCATGCAAATTACCTGACATTTTTGCGAACTGTTCACCAGAACATGATAATCCAAACAAATTAACTGACATTTTTGCGAACTGTTCACCAGAACATGATTATTCAAATACAACAAATGTCTACACTTACGATTAGTATACTTGCAATATGTCATTTCAGAACAAGAAATGTATTTTTTTTTAAATACATGGAAGTGATATATTTGTTTTATGTTTATTTATTCCCAACCTAATCTTATTAACTCATGTGGTAACTCACTCGTCAGTAGCTCATTTACTAACTAATTAATCAATTAATGAGGAGCCTCACTAATTAATTAATGAGGATTAGCTCAGATTGTGTATCTAATGTTTATAGGGACCTAATAGTTTTGGAAGTAAAAGATCACTTAGAAGAAAATGTTCTACTATTATCGGTTCGGGATTATAGTTCGAGTTGCCGTAAGCGCCACCAACAGCTAAATAGCACGCCTTAAGTAGATCACCATCAACAAGTAAAAAGTGCTGAAGCAAATAGTAGCAGGAGAAATAGAGTCCCTCGTTAATTCTAGTAATTACGTAGAACACAGGTTTTTAGAAAGTTCCACTTAGACACGACAGACTATCACTAAAACTATGGGGCTATGATATGTAAACAAGAAAACATACACATTACAATACATATTTTCAACGTTTTGAACGGTCATGTCTTTCTCAAGAATATATAAAACTAAAAGCGAAAAACAATGACAACAGTAAAAACAATGTTAACACCACAGAGGCACTAGATACAATATTGACATGTAATGTCAATACGAATTTCAAAGTATTTCAAAAATACGATATTGATGTATATGGAATCATGTCGTCAACAACCAACCTAGGAAAAGATAAAAAGACAACATCAAGATCATCCAGAATAAACATACTACACCTCAACTATAGCAACACATCTGACACTAGAGCGTAGACTACATCTGATTCACAAACCCCTACGACCAACGACAAGTTTGGAAGCTACGACAATACCATTTGCGGATAGACAATAGACAAAAAATGGCATTTTATTTTCCTAAATGGAGGAACTGCGGGTTTTGAATCTTATAACCACCCCAGCCTTTATCTATCTACAGGGCTGTATTCTTACTTTACATTGTCAGATATATTATATCTTTAACTTAACAGGAATATAATTTTTTTTAAAGAAAAATTAGCTCTATTTATAATAATAGAAATATCCTAACCAATCTATTTCCTTTTTGTTTGAAAAGTTGAGTAATGTTTGAAAGGTCTAGAAATATCCCAACGGACATGAATCAACACAGGAAAGGAACAATGAAGAGGGGAAAACCTATACATGGGGCGTTGTCTATAAAAGGTATTTTTTAAATGTAAGAGCTGGTTAAAAGACAAAAAGGAAACATAATAAACCAAATTTTCTTGACAAATAAACAAATATAGTACTGCTAAATTACCATTAAAGGTTAGTGGTATATTGTAATTAAAATAGATAAAGCTCTAGTGGAAAGAACAAATAGCAGTTTGTCAATGTAAAACATCCGTTGTATTGAATTTAACAAAATGCTGGAAATGCATTAAATCTAACTGTCCATCTTACAAATACCCGATTAATGACTCCTACTTTTAATGGTGTCTAGTGTGATGGGACGTGTGGCTTCTGTGTGCTCTTGAGCATGAACAGTACTTCCGCCATTCGGTCTCGTGCTGGACAATTGTAGCTTCGTTGCCATTATATCGAGTCACATATAAAACGCTTCCGTCTAGCGCGTGTTGCCTTTTCCAGATTCAATGTGTACTTATAGGAACACCTTTTCTTAGAGAGATCTACCCATATAGGACATTGGCATTGGACGCGCTTCCCATGTTTCTGCATTGTATGATGTACGAGAGGTCTCGTAGATATTGCTTGTCTTTCGGCAGGCAATTCTAATTTCTACTACAGCTTCCGTATCCAAGGACACGAGCATAAAAGTGTTGGTCAGAACGATAGCAAGAGCGGCTATCTTTATGTTTCCAGGGTGCACCACAGGGAGATACTTTTAGTTTCTTGGTTATCCGCCGAGAGCAGTGCGGAAGCTGTTGCATCCAATCGTCAATTCTTTTGAGTTAGTGATTTGGCTATACAACAGCTGTTTACTATGCATAGCATACATATATCTCTTCTATGAAGGTATGTATAGACGTCACGGTATTTATGTATCATTAAAATTATCACTAAATCATAAATGAAACGTCAATACTCCTTTTGATAAGAAAGGGAAAATGACAGAACAGAAACAACATGGTGAAAAGGGATAGAAGTTGAATTAAGTGGCGTCTGTTTGACATGTAAAACCGTATTAAATTCGACAAGCCGAAGACTTACTTGTAACATAACACTGTTACATCACTTCAACAACGAACCATTACAATTTATATTTTCTATAGAATGTTTCCCCATTAAGGTCGTGCAGTCATAAGAAAAAACATTGCAGCATTTGAAACAAAATGTTACAGAAGAATCCTTAGAATACGAAGTACCCAAAAAATCAGCAATATGAACATTCTGAGAGAATTGAAAGTAAAAAAAAAATCATTCTCTTATTGGCAAGAATTTCTGAAGAATATTACGATATTTTTGCAAAATATAAGGATATCACAACCATAATGGAAGGGATAGTTTCAGAACAACGAATAACGAACAACGATGGACGCCATATATCAAAGACCACATGAATGTGATACAGAAGCAGGAAGATTAGTTTAAGATAAGGCAGGTTTTATGAAATGTTGCGATGATTGTTGCATGATGTCCACGCTACCTGATGGTGATGAGTCATATGGACTGTGCTGTAAAACTGGCGAACATTCTTAATACCAAATAACGAACAGCAATAACACCAAATGGTTGCACGTTTTCATATCACTAAAGGTCTTTATTCAAAATGGTGGAACAACCTTCCACCTACACATATAGATTCCTTCTGAATAAAGGGATTTTCTCAGTGCATATACCGCTGAGAATCGGAATCCTCTGGGTATGAAAGAAAGCTACGGAGAAACCCCTGATTATCCATGAGAAACAAGAGCTTCGTCATTTGTAATTCTTATAAAACACATACAAAATATAAAATGTAATGATAATATCTTATACGATTACCTTGTTTGATATTCCGTTTTCGCTTGGTGATTTATTTTGGGGACTATTTTGTATTGCCGTTTCTATAATCGTATAAACTCGTATCATAGCAAATGCGCACACATACAAAAACAGTAACATTTAAGAATATTCATATTTAAAAAATTATTAATTTTATGAAACATTCAACATTTCTAGAAAAGTTCATGTTCTTTTTCTTCTATGCTCGTCCTGCACATCATCAGGATATCGTCATGAGAACAGAGTGGGTTATGTCATAGTTTACAACTTAGCTGCAGCATTGCTCGGTTTCAGGATGACATGTCATAGTTTACAACTTAGCTGCAGCATAGCTCGGTTTCAGGATGACATGTCATAGTTTACAACTTAGCTGCAGCATAGCTCGGTTTCAGGATGACATGTCATAGTTTACAACTTAGCTGCAGCATAGCTCGGTTTCAGGATGACATGTCATAGTTTACAACTTAGCTGCAGCATAGCTCGGTTTCAGGATGACATGTCATAGTTTACAACTTAGCTGCAGCATTGCTCGGTTTCAGGATGACATGTGAATGGCGCTGACTTTACATGAGATGAAGCAGCAAACTTCACCCCTCAAAACTCCATAGTCGCCTATTACGGCATCCATGGCAGATACTAGTGAAGCTATTCTGTTTTCTCTTTTCGGGCCATTTGGCGGGCAATGCTGTAGTTGAGGGTGCAGTAGTGGAAAGAGATACAATTCTTGATGATGACGGTAAATGGAAAAGAATCGTTCTAGCGGCACCGAATCGCCCTGCAACTCAAGTAAAGAGGTTTTCCGTACTTGACCAATAACAACTCCCCAAAAAAGGAGTGAAATGTCAAGAAATTCAACATGTACACTCAAGTCACTGAGATCGGACCGAACGAGAAAAAGCAGTTGCTTCTGTATCTATGTTACTTATGTTTACAAGTTTGCCCATCGGTCCTTGAAGTACGAATACTGATGTTCTATGTTTGTGGTCCGGAGAATACTTCAATACTTGTACAGTATGTTCGTTACTGTTGTGATAGTCCGTGTCTAAATAGGTCTGTTGTCATTGACTTGAGTGCATAGGTTGAATATATTGAGAAGATCACATCTTTCTAGGGGGATGTGGTTGGTCAATACTGAAAACCTGTTTACTTGAGTTGCAAGGCGATTCGGTGCCGCTAGAGCAGACAATGTTCAAGACATTGACCTTTAAGAATTTCTAAATTCATCCTCATGTTTCCTTCTTGAATTTACTTGAAAAGAGATAGGGCTAGCATAATGAGGGCAGTCATTTATTTACTACAGAATGAAGAAGAACATGCTGGTGGTGACAATGTGCACATACAAAGAATGTTAGAAATGGGGATTACCCGTTGTGATGGGAGAGAGTGACCAATCAGAAACGTTACGAAGATCAC
The DNA here is from genome assembly GCA_034231615.1 of Meghimatium bilineatum. Taxonomy (NCBI): domain Eukaryota; kingdom Metazoa; phylum Mollusca; class Gastropoda; order Stylommatophora; family Philomycidae; genus Meghimatium; species Meghimatium bilineatum. Next base: position 81,462,227 of record CM067298.1, on the reverse strand, counting down.
ATATGATAATCTACATCTGACTGAGACTTGGAGTCTGCATTCCCTTGAATGGCTGCTGGAACGGAGGGCGGTGAATTAATGAGAATGTTCCGTGTGCCATGATGATAGTATCTAATCAAGAACTAATCACGAAGCATTTTTTATACAATTATTTTCTGCTTTCTAAAACAAAACATTCAAGTTTCTGATGATATAAAATTCTGCATAATTCTAGACTAAATATGACGCATGTGGTTGCGTCTGTGGGTCTCACCAATGGCCCACTAGACAAACCACGAATGCAACAGAAAGTATTAGCAGATGACATGTTATGTTGGGGCTTTCTTATAGAAGCTTTGTAGCGTGTCATCTATAAAATTATAGACCCCCTCTGAGTAGAATGCTCCTTTAATAGGCATTGCACTAAGCCAAAAGCTGAAGTCTCCTGGGTCTGAAAGAAAGCTTAGAAAAACCACCCCACTGCACATAGGAAGTAAGTGCTAACTGCTCGCAATTCTCGAGTTTCCCAAATAAACAAACAATTCTAAATAATGTTCTACATAAAAGTCTACAATATAAAACATCAATCTTACCGTTGTTTAAAAAAAAAAAGCAACTCTTATCCAGATTAGAATTTTCAAGTGGTTAAAAAATACAAAACACCATAAGCCTTCAAACATCCGTTTACAGAACAAGTTTCACAACAATAAGAACCAAAATCCGCAAACTATTTTGTTTCACAAATAAGTTACGCCTATTCTTACTGTTTAAAAAAATGACTGGCTAGGCGAAGCAATATACATGCAAATAGCTGGGAAAACGCTGTGAATAACGTAACGAGATAAAAATCTCTTCACTTGTTACGACCCACGCTTGGAGCAGTAACGGAAGACAATCTTGCCCCATTTCTTAGTTTTATATACATTTATAAACATCTGACTACAGCTTTTTTTTACATATAGATAATTTATCTAAACCTTTCTTTTGTTACCTGCTCATGAATTGACTCATCATTGAGAGAGTAGTGATTTTTTAAATAAATTTTAACAATTAGGGCAAAGTATTTTTTATACCGTGAAACGTTTATTATCTGCTGGTAAGTCAAAATGTGTTTATAAACATGACATGGACAAACCTTAGATCCCGTCCGTCTCATGTCTTATTCTTTTATACTTCTATCATCGCCCGTGGGGCAACAGGGGCATGGTCTTCTAGATCAGGGTAATGATGATGATGATGATGTTCCTCTTTCGCAAGCGAAGATGAGCATGGCATGAAAAAAACATTAAATGCGAAGAAATTTTTTTTTTTAGATAATAATTAAAATTGGTAATTAACTAATTTGGTTTGTGAGTTCGTAGATGCCCGAAGAGTCCGATACGTGCACGGAAAGTTCTATTGATGTGCATGCAGGAGTGCTGAAGGTTCGGGGTATGAGAGATTACGGATTTGTCCTTCCGCTTCTTGCGCTTGTGGACTGCACACAATGTTCTTTCTTTTTCAAATTTCGTGATGCCAGCAGTGATCTGGATGTGCCAGGCTGAGCGATCAAGTGCTGTAGTCTCCCAGGAGCTAGGATCAATGCTGCAGTTCTTAAGAGAGCTTTTTAGGTGATTCTTGAAGCGTTTTTTCTGCCCTCCACTTGAACGTTTACCTTCGCACAACTCCCCATAGAATAATCTCTTCGGAAGGCGCTTGTCTGGCATACGGACGATGTGGCCAGTCCAGCGGAGTTGGGACCTAGTCAGCAGTGCATGTATGCTTTGCATACGGGACTTCTGAAAAATTTCCGTATCTGGTACACGATCTTGCCAACGTACTCCCATGAGGTTTTGTAGTCACCGAAGAAGAAAAGAGTTAAGCTGTCTAGCGTGTCTCGCATAGACAGTCCAGGATGACGCAGCATAAAGCAGTGTTGGTAGAACCACTGCGCGGTACACGTCCAACTTAGTTGTCAGACTGAGACCACGCCTGATCCAGACGCCTGATCCAGATCAGCGTACAAAGAACGACGCAACTCTTTATTTTTTGGTATTTCGTAAAAGGGGCTAAGGAAACTTAGGTGACAGCAGTGCAGGATTTACGTATAAGCTACACAAGCTATAGCTTAGGGCCCCACTTGTTAAAGATTTATTATTTCTCTATCTATATACTTCTGAATTGTTAAAGGGTCCCATATCTAAAATAGCTTAGGGCATTATCAAGTCTAAATCTGACCCTGGGTGATAGGCTGACAACCGGTCTCCTGTAAATAATTAATGATTGCCATTGTATGTCTTGTCTCATTTCTACTTATTTTTTTCTCACTAAAATGATATTCATGGATAGAGAAGAGATACAGTCCACACTATATTGCACATTTGTCTTGTCGAGCCAGACTTCTAGGTAGCGAGGAATGATAATTGTGTGTGTGTGTGTCATCACTGCACATGGGTCAACATATCTAACAGAATAACGATGAGTGTGTTGTCCCAGGTGTGTATTGATGAGTTCGTAGTTAGTTAGCTAGTTATTCCTCTAGGGCCGAAGACGACACATAGGGCGGATGTCATAGATTTCCATGTCTCTCGTTTCATTGCAATTTGCTTTAGGTCTTCATTGTTTCTGATAACGATGGTCAAACATTCTCTTGTAATAATTCTACGTAAAGATTATTTTGGTCTACCTCGTTTTCTCGTGCCCTTTGTGTTCATGGTAGTGCATGATTATTTTGGGATTCTGCACAACTGAACTTGATTCGTTGCCTTCATTCTTTGGCTAAAAGCGTATGCACCACCCACGTCAACACAACCATGTCATTGGAATAGCAAACCTTAAAATATTTCGCGTCTCATGTTGGTTTTTCTACCGAGGAGTACTTGAAATTTTGTAAGAAAAGACTATTGGTTTTCAAAAGCTACCAGTTGACAGCTTCAAGGATTAAATCATCTATCTATCTATCTATCTATCTATCTATCTATCTATCTATCTATCTATCTATCTATCTATCTATCTATCTATCTATCTATCTATCTATCTATCTATCTGTCTGTCTGTCTGTCTGTCTGTCTGTCTGTCTGTCTGTCTGTCTGTCTGTCTGTCTGTCTGTCTGTCTGTCTGTCTGTCTGTCTGTCTGTCTGTCTGTCTGTCTGTCTGTCTGTCTGTCTGTCTGTCTGTCTGTCTGTCTGTCTGTCTGTCTGTCTGTCTGTCTGTCTGTCTGTCTGTCTGTCTGTCTGTCTGTCTGTCTGTCTGTCTGTCTGTCTGTCTGTCTGTCTGTCTGTCTGTCTGTCTGTCTGTCTGTCTGTCTGTCTGTCTGTCTGTCTGTCTGTCTGTCTGTCTGTCTGTCTGTCTGTCTGTCTGTCTGTCTGTCTGTCTGTCTGTCTGTCTGTCTGTCTGTCTGTCTGTCTGTCTGTCTGTCTGTCTGTCTGTCTGTCTGTCTGTCTGTCTGTCTGTCTGTCTGTCTGTCTGTCTGTCTGTCTGTCTGTCTGTCTGTCTGTCTGTCTGTCTGTCTGTCTGTCTGTCTGTCTGTCTGTCTGTCTGTCTGTCTGTCTGTCTGTCTGTCTGTCTGTCTGTCTGTCTGTCTGTCTGTCTGTCTGTCTGTCTGTCTGTCTGTCTGTCTGTCTGTCTGTCTGTCTGTCTGTCTGTCTGTCTGTCTGTCTGTCTGTCTGCCTGCCTGGCTGCCTGCCTGCCTGCCTGCCTGCCTGCCTGCCTGCCTGCCTGCCTGCCTGCCTGCCTGCCTGCCTGCCTGCCTGCCTAGCTAGCTAGCTAGCTACCTACCTACCTACCTACCTACCTACCTACCTACCTACCTACCTACCTACCTACCTACCTACCTACCTACCTACCTACCTACCTACCTACCTACCTATCTATCTATCTATCTATCTATCTATCTATCTATCTATCTATCTATCTATCTATCTATCTATCTATCTATCTAGCTAGCTAGCTATCTAGCTATCTACATATCTATCTATCTGCCTACCTACCTATCTACCTACCTACCTACCTACCTACCTATCTATCTATCTATCTATTCTATCTAATCTATCTATCTATCTCCGTCCGTCCGTCCGTCTGTCCGTCCGTCTGTCTGTCTATCTTGTCTATCTTGTCTGTCTGTCTGTCTGTCTGTCTGTCTGTCTGTCTGTCTGTCTGTCTGTCTGTCTGTCTGTCTGTCTGTCTGTCTGTCTGTCTGTCTGTCTGTCTGTCTGTCGGTCTGTCGGTCTGTCGGTCTGTCTGTCTTTCGGTCGGTCGGTCTGTCTGTCTGTCTGTCTACCTACCTACATACCTACCTACCTACCTACATGCCTGCCTACCTGCCTGACTGCCTGTCTGTCTGTCTGTCTGTCTATCTAAATGTAGTTTAGGTTATTGAATTAGAATAGAGAGCCATAGTATACGGTTTCCCGGAAAATATATGGCGACTATTATCTTCAGCACTTGAGACGTAAAATATGCTGTTTGATGTTGCAAGGCGTAACGGTCTTAATATTGCAACATTCCGCAAATTTCCCATAGCTTGAGCTCTGGTACTCATTTCCTTGTGTCTTGGTATACCACGAAATTTTGTTTGAAAATCACTAGTGAAGCGTGAACTCGAAACTCGGGTTACCTTGTCTTCGGGAGAGTGACTTAGACAAGTAGTTTCCAACCATTTTAAAATAAAAAATAAACAAACTGGTGTAACATTAGAAGTTTTTTTTACAAAACAAATGCTTACTGAAGACGAATGAACTGGGCTACGATGTCACAGTACAGTGAAAATGGTAGCTGTACATAAAATAAATAGGACACAGATAAATGAATTAGGTGGTGTTCAACTCCAGTGATTCTCCTTGTAAGATTAGAATAAAACAACATTTGAACAGTCTTGTTTCTGTCATACAGATCATCAATGTCGACATGTGAAAAGTAAGCACAGAAGAAGGCAAGTAACAATCATTATAATAACATATGCAATTTGCCAGACCTCCAAATACTACTGACCGCACTAAATAGTCGGACTAGTAGCCTAGAAGCCATTCATTGAATACCCTCGCACTGTGGAATACTTGGAAAAGAGAAAGTAGATTGGCTAGCTAAGGAGGGTGGTGGTGATGATCAACCAGATGTATCAATAACTTATCATCAAGAGAAGCATGATAAACATGACAATTAGACAGCTAGCACCAACACTCGACGACTGTCAACTTATTAACAGACCAGAACAAATGGTCATTCTACACACAACAGTCCCAGCAGCCTCATGTATATAAAGGACAGATTTGCACCATCAACGTGTACATTATCTATAAACCCGTAAACCATCAGGGTTGTAGTGTACAACAATGAATGCTTCAGCACACAAGAGTCATCCAGCGATTTATATCTTCAATAATGCGGATGAGTGAGGAAAAATCTTGTCCTGTCCAGTTCTTTATGTTGGCTGTCCATGTCTTTATGGCTGCCCTCCTCCGTTTCTCCCCCCTTTGACGGTTCCCTTCTGTATTTTTTAAACAAGGAATCATGTCTGCGTACATGTCCAAATGGGCTAGCTTTCGTCGTTTTACTATTGAAATGTTTCTTATACACCTGCATACATCTAAATTTTTATTTCTTACGTATACATTTGTCTTATGTTTCCTATAGGAAATTCGTAGAATTTGTTTGTAGCATTTTTGCTAAAAAACATGTCATTCTCTCTCCGTGTCCGCAGTGAGTGTCCAACTCTCACAACCACAGCGCAACAAAAAGCACCAGTGACTTATTCAATTTGATTTTCGCTCCAACACTGATGTTGCTTTTCTAAACCACCGTTAGTCTTGACATAGACGTTAAAGCCATCTACAGCCTTATTTTTAATTTTACATTGCATTTTCCATCGCTGCATATGCTAGATCCGAGGTATTTGAAAGTATTCACCTCCTCAAACTTACATCAATTCATCATGATGTTGGTCTGTTCTTCTGTGTCTCTGCTGTTAACCAAGATCTTGTTCTTTTCTGTGTTGATTTTCATACCGTACTTGCTGGTAAATTTTCCAAACTTTGCTGTTAACTCTTGTAATTCTTGTTCTGACCCAGCTATAAGATAAATAGCATCAGGGAAACGCAATTTGCAAATAGGACGACATCCCATCGATATAGACATGTTGTAATCATGTAGTGTCTCATGTATGATGTGCTCTAGGTATATGTTGAAAAGTACTGGAGACATCATGCATCCTTGTCGAACTCCCACATTTATTTTAAAGAACTCTCCAATTGTAATGTTTGATAAGACATACTACTTGCACGTGTACACGTGAACAAGCATCTCAGACTACAGAGCATATTCTTCAAGGGTGTCTTAAATATGAAACGCAGAGGCAAACACACTAGCCAAAAGAAAAATAATTGAAACAAAACTCTACATATTTCTTTACGGCTACACAACATGTCAAATTTATAGAATTAAGAGACAAAATTTCAGATTTAGGAAAATTCCGGGCTAACGGTCGGAGAAGAAAATTACAACAGATTCGATTTCTGTTATTCAAGCACCATACGAGATGGATTAATGTTTCCAGGCAAATCACAGATAATTGAAATGACGTTTTACGACTTGGTTACAGATTTTTCACTATCAGCGTAATACCACGTTTCATATTAAGGATAGCTATTAGTCGGTGTCCAAATTACGACATTAATACATTCCTTCGGGAGTTCTGTATTAATAACTCACTTTGAAAAACAAATAGCTATCTGTAAAACAAGTACATAGTATTCAAACCCATAGCTTCTGTGGAGAATCTTATCATTATTCCGTTTTCAAATAACATACATCTTCGTTCCCCCGTCGGATTCAGACCTTCATATAGATTTATTCAGTATACGTTTACACTTCTTCGTTCCCCTGTCAGGTTCAGACCTTCATATAGATGTATTTAGTATAAGTTTACAGTTGTCATGAGCTCGGATAAAGAGCAGTAAAGTTGTTATTACAGGTCAGTTAAATAAATAACAAAGAAAATCATTAAAGATTAAAGCTAAAACTAAAGCTTGGCAAGAATATGGCGAATCATTAAGTATATGTTACAAACAGTCATCAAAGATATTATACACGAAAATGAAGAATATGAGAAACAGGGAAGATAAGTATGAAACAACCGAAATAATATATGATGAGAATGGAAAGACAATCAATGACCAGAAACCAATTATGGTAAGGTGGCCTGCAGTATTTTAAAGAATTGCTAAATCTAAAAGATGGAGATGACGACAACATACTAAACAATTTAACGGAAGAATTAGAACCAAACATATTGCTAGCAGAACTAGAAAATGTCATACAAACTGCACCAGGACTTGATAACATACAAGTTGAATTAATCAATGCAGCGGTAGATAAAGAGATAAAGTGGTTATATATGCTGTTTAATATAATATGGAACAAACAAGAAACACCAGAAGACTGGAAAAACGCTGTAAACGCTATCTGGAAGAAAAAAGGCGGAAAAAGAGATTGTACAAAGTACAGGTGTATTTCACTTATAGGCCACACTAGAAAATTTTCAACATATATCTAGAAAGAAGATTACGAGCATTCATAGACTCATAACTTAGCAACACTCAAATGGGATTCCGTGTTGGACTTTCAGATAAATTCCACATACAATCTGGCGTGCGACAAGGAAGTATTCTATCTCCCTTGTTATTCATCACATATATCGATTGCATATGCAAAATTGCTAACACTAATGAAGTAGACAACATAAACAACTTCCTAAGCGAACTTCTTTTTGGCAGATGATGAAGCAATAATATCAACAACAAGAGAACAACTGCACCAACATATAAACAGATTCATCACAATATGTAGGTACCTTAACATGAAGATAAACACAGAAAAAAACTGAGGTATTGGCAATTGCAAAAACTGAAAGAAACATCACTATTCTAATCGATGACCAACAAGGTAAACAGGTGAAAGAATTCACTTATTTTAGAATCATCATATCGAATTGAAAAAAACACCAAAGAAATCCAACATAGATGCAACATAGCATATCGGATCTTGGGGCAGATGTCTTCTATTTTCAAAAACAAATATGTGAACATGAACACCAAAATTGTACTATATAAAACTGTCGTCATACCATATAACTATGATACCAATGTCAAACGTAGACACTAACTACAGAATAAAAAAGAGAACTTGTTACAACAGAAATGATTCGTCTACGTAAACTCCTCGAAGTAACAATAAGAGACATAATCAGAAACGAAAACATCAGAAGACTAACAAACACAATGTCAATCCTGGATTACATCAGAAGACAACAGATTAAGTGGTTTTTACATATTTCCAGACTACCATCTGCCCCTAAAAAAACATTACTATACAGACACGATGAATACAAAGCAAGGGACAGACCTTGCAAACGTTGAATTACAGAAATAAAAGTCAACAAAAGCAAACATATATGAAACACACAAAAAGCCATCTCCAGAGAACTCTTCTACCCCTGACGCTGCAAGGCATTAAAGAGTATAAAGCGAAAAGAAAGTAAGAAACGGTTGTCCGTTAGAGCTGTTTGAGTTGGCCATTGTTTTTGCTTTCTGGTAACACTAATTCTCGAAAATACCATTAGGGAAAGTCCATAAATTACGTCAGCAATTACAGGTGGAAAAGGGGGGGGGGTGTTGCTGAAAAGTTTGAGTTTATGGCGTGAGGAGGGATTGGGAGGAGGGGGGTTAGAAGTTGAAGTCAACAATACTGATTTTATACACCAATTAAATTGTTTAAATCTGTTCTACAGATATTTAAAAATTATATTTTTATTTAAATTTCCTTTTCCTGCAAAAAATTTCAGGGGTGTCTCTGAATTATTGACAGTTGTTGACACGAGGATTGTTGACCCCTGCAGTGGGTCAAAAATTAGCAAAAACTATCTTACGTAATCTATGGACAGCCTCTTATTAAATTGAACTATTATTTTTTGTAATCTGAGGGTAATATTGTGAGGCGAATTGTATTTGTTCATATTGAGAGGTGAATTCTGTTTGCCCATTTTGAGAAGCGAATTTTATTTGCTCATATTGAGAGGCCAACTAATGTAACCGTGGCAGTAAAGGCCTGCGAGGGGAATCAAAACAAGCCTTGATACGTGTTGATTTTGATTCTTCTTCTTCTTCAGCGTTCATTCTCAAATTCCCACTGGATTTATCTTGTAACAGGACAATGGTCCTTCAAGATGTCCAGTTGGATGTAGTCCAGAGAATGGAAATTCATTGTGTTGCCGTTTCATTTGCGCCAATGGCCCAACACATCCGTTTTCGGCGGGATTTTGATTATTTTAGTACTTTTCATTGGTCACTATGTATACACTTTGTGTCGTCTGCTAATATCGATCAACGAAACACACAGACTATCGAAAACGTGACGTATGAAGACTTGTTTTGATTCATCTTGTACGCCGCTATTGTTAATAGCCACGGCTTGACAAACCAGGTTCAAATGTCATCTGTGACCTTCTAGTTGAAAACATAAAATAAAAGGAGGATTACAAACAAAATTCAGTACAAGAGTAAATTGTAATTTTATATTTTGCTTAAAGTTTATTTCCAACCTTCCGTGTTGTGAATAGTTTTTAAGTGCGTGACCATTTGGCACCAATCTGGAATATTGACATCACCTTGATCGACGTTCGCAGATATTGTAGACACGCTGTAATCCATGAGACAAAACGTTCCTTTGCCTGGCGATACCCTGTTAACATGCAGGAGTTTGAGTTTGAACTAATAAAGAGAATACCGAACTGTCAGCGGTTCTATGATCCTGTGCCACTACAATGTTTCTTCACATTTGGGGAGGGGGGGCCCTCTAAGCCTCATTATGGGACATTGCTTCCTCCTTGCGAACCTCCTACTGTGCCTAAAAAGGTCATTGGCTATCTTTACAGGTCACCTAACATTTTTAAGGTTTATCGTCATAAATCGTATTATTTAGCGTTCACGTAGTTATTTCCTGTGTCTTTCCTCCTTCATTTTATAATTCCTCTCGTAGCTCCTCTGCAAGTCTTCATTGCCCCGGGGGGGGGGGGTCGTTTGGTCTATGTTTGGAACCGCTGCACTAATCAATCAACAACAGAACTAAACACTTTAACCGAGTCTCTCGTTAAACAGTCGTGTGCATTCATCGGGAATCATTCTCCACAAGATGGTTATTTGACTTATTCCGTGAATTTGATTGGTCACTATGTGTCACCACGTTCAGTCACAGAAATCGCATGCGGTTTGGACATATAATAAATATGGTCAACAGTTGTATGCCAAAACAAATACTGTAAGGGGAACTTTCACATGGTGCGAGAAGAAGAAGCAGACTAAAGTGAAGATACATAGATGTATGCAAATCATAAAAGATAGTTTAAAAGACGTAGATAATTGACTTGACTGTACTCGATTTCCCGTATGTACTCTGTCCCTCTCAACGAATCGGCACGTCGCATGCCGAGAGTGTCACTCATAGCACGTAACTCCGTAGCTTTAAACGATAATCCACACGAATCTCCGAAAATTAAAAAACCACCTTGCAAAAAAGACGACACAGGGCGAACAGCTTAACCACTGTGATAGGAAGACCCCCAAATCATCAATGAATGCTTATGTTATCGTTTCTGATAATTGGGAAAAGCTGACAGAAGATCGCGTTACACGAAGAGCAACACTGCGTAGCCGTGCTAAGACATTTGAGAATATTGAGCGGGAGAAAGAAGCACGAAGGCTTAGACGGTAAGGTGTAACAGTCCAGCGATGCTATTTTCCCATGCTTGTCTGCAACAGTCCAGCGATGCTATTTTCCAATGCTTATTCTGCACCAGTCCAGCGATGCTATTTTCCAATGCTTATTATGCAACAGTCCAGCGATGCTATTTTCCAATGCTTATTATGCAACAGTCCAGCGATGAAATTTTCCCATGCTTGTCTGCAACAGTTCAATGATATGTCACCATGATTATTCTGCAACAGTCTAGTGATGACATTTTCCCATGTTTATTCTGCAACATTTCCCATGTTTATTCTGCAACAGTCCAGTTTATATTTCACCATGATTATTCTGCAACAGTCCAGTGGTGATATTTTCCCCTGCTTATTCTGCAACAGTCCAGTGGTGATATTTTCCCATGTTTATTCTGCATCAAACCACATCGTTTACGGATCGGTAGATTTAACAATGAATATACATGTTCTGATCATGCCCGTTAACTCCATCTGGTACAGGCTTGCTTCAGATTGCCAGTCAAAACGAATAGGGTCATATACAACATACATACGTACGTACGTACCTCAGCGTACAAATACACACAAACAACATACGCTCGCACACACACGAAGACACCTGCTCACCTACACACATACAAACAGAGAGGTACGTACATAAATACACATACACATATATACACAATATATATATATATATATATGTATATAGCTCCATAAATTACGTCAAAAATGGGGGGGGGGTGGGGTAAAAAGTTTAACAGTTGTTGAGGAGATTTGGGGGGGGGGTGAGGGAAGAAGTTGAAGATAATTGAGGTCAAAATATGGGGCCCTGTGTTTTATACGCCAAGTCAATTGTCATAATATGAAATTTGTTTGTAAAATTGTCAAACAAAATATGCATTTTTTCGTAACTTTTCTGCTAATATTTTATTTTAGTAGAAAGGAGGTGAAAAAAACCATTTAACATAATTAATTAGGATCTATAATTCTTGACAGTTGTTGACAAAAAGACCGGAGTGTGTAAAGTATTATTTAAACATTTTTGAATGAAATTTATGGAAAGTTTCTATAGTAAGTTTGTCAAGCAAACTTGATCACATAAGTATTGTATATTTCTTTGCTGATTCTATTCTCATACATACAACATGCGCTTATAACATGCAGTATTTGCTAATATTATTGACATCTTATTGTATGTTCTTGACAACTTCATTGCTATAAATGAACACAGCCGTGTTATCTTGAATAATGAGCGTATTACACTCACATCTGAATGTAATCAATCAAGCTTCCAAAATCAATATTTTCGATTTTACTACCTAAAAATAGACACCACAAGAGACGCGAAACAGTTATAATAGACTTACTGTTTATAGATACACTAAATGAGTGGGTTGAAAGATGCTGACATCTTTAGACCAAATAAACAAACATGACAGAAAAGAAAACTTAGTAATGAAAACTGTTAGAAAATAGTGGAAATATTCGAATAACACGACCATCAACCAAAGGCATTAGTCGTTGAATACACAAATCATTTTGAATAGGATGGATTCGAAGTACCATGTGCATTCATTTAATTCGCGGCATCTAAGACTAGTACATTCGATTTCGGCAGGATGATTATAATGATGATGGTGTTAATGAAGATAAGTATGCTGATATTGAGAGTAATGATGATGGCAGTGATGATGATAAATGATGATGCTGATGAAGTTAGATTTATGGTGATTTTCTAATATATTTTAAAAAAATGTATTTTACCTAATTTTCTTTTACATTTATAAAACAAAATGGGTGAGCTCAGTCACTGAAGCACTGGTTCAGAGTTCAACGGTTCTGTTTTCAAGTTCCTAGATGACCAGTCTTTACTCAGCCCAGTATGTACAATTGGTATCATCACCATGTAACATATTCTTTACAGAACGGGGTATTCCTTATGAATTCTCTGAACACTCTTGGTGATTCTGGGCGAGTTCACCTGCCGCAGCTAGAAACATGTTTAAACAATCTGAAATATCACTGCACCATCGTCGTCTTGGGCGCTCTGTTGCCGGTAACTATGCATTCAGCTATTAATTTTTCCGTTCTTGTTTTAAAAAAACAAACTTATCATTCTTGTTAAGATGTTGTTAAGGAACCTCTTCGACGTTTATTGATCTTAACACTTTTTATCTGTCTTTCTAGTTGTCCATGGTATACGTAAAATACTTCTGTAGCATCACATTTCGAAAGCAACGCTTCTCTTCGCCACTCTTCTCTTCTGATATCCCTGCTGAATCTTTAACCTGCCTGTGCCTTTCGAACTTCTCTTTCTATCTTCTTCTTCTTCTTCATCGTTCATTCTCAAACTCCTGCTGGATCTCTCCTGTAGCAGTACTACTAGATCTCCAGCAGGATGCAGTCCAGAGAATGGAAATGCGTTGTGTCACAGTTTTATTTGCGCCAATGGCCCGACACATCCGTCTTCGGCGGATCTTTCTATCTTATTATGCATTCTCTTAATTATGATATGTAATAGTATTTTACCAGCTTGACTTATCAAAGCGATAGTTCTGTAGTAAGTGCATAATTGTAGGTTGTCATTTTTTAAAGGGATATAAACTGATCTCTTTCAATCCTTTAACCATATCCCAGTACAATTGGTATCCGATTTTCATATTTACGGGAGAAAAGACTGTAAAAAATGTGCACACGCCACTCATTTTTTCTTAATCATAAAGAAAGACGAGGCTTAATACTCAGTTATTCTTCCGCGGAATCGTTACCAGACACAATTTGACTTCAGCTGGAATGATGAAGACGATGATGAAAAAGTTGATGATGATGATGAAATTGATGATGAAGATGGTAATTAAGAAGTTGAAGATGAAGATTATGATGAAGAAGTTGATGAAGATAATGATGGCGGTAATGTGTCCGAGTGTGACATGAGCTGATATGCGCGTTTAGAATTTGTGTGCGCGTGTCTTTGGCGTTTTTTGTGTGTGGCTTTAGAGTCCTTGTCAAGGTTAACGATGATTTGGAAAAGCAACATCAGTGTAGGTGTGAAAGTCAAACAGTATAAGTCGCTGGTGCTTTATTTTGTAATGTATGGTTGTGAGAATTGGATACTCACTGCGGGCATGGAGAGACGATTACAGGCTTTCGAGTACACATGCTACAGGCGAATTCTACGAATTTACTATAGGGATCAAAAGGTCAATTTGTACGTAAGAAATAAAGTAGAGATGTATGCAGGTGTACAAGAACCATTGATTTAAATTGTGAAACGACGAAAACTAGAATGGTTTGGACACATGTATGCAGACATAGTTCCTTGTTAAAAACAATACTGCAGTGAACTGTCGAAGGGGGACGAAGCAGAGGGTGAAATAAAGGCATGGACAGACAATATCAAGGAATAAACAGGACAATATTTTCTCTCACTCACCCGTATCGCTGAGGATAGAAATTACTGCAGGACTGTGTGCTGAAACATCTAATGTGGTACCCCTACGACCCTGAAGGGTTACGGGTTTATTGATGATTGATAAGAAATTTGTTTCCACACTCTGAACATCCGTGTGATTAGTCTGTGAGACATGAGCAGCGTTTTCTTATATTCTATCATGTTTGTTGAGCAGCAGTTTATACGAGATTCTATTCAACAGCTGCACAAATACTGATTCTGCGATGACAGTGGGGCCCATGTTGCGCAAGATAGGTCCATGAATTAATGTATACATTGTGAAGTAGAATACACTTCACTGTGTTGTGTGTCTATATTACCGCATTGTGTGTGCCTTCAGTGCGATCGATGTGTTGTGTGGATACATTGTGATATCTTGTTTCTACAGTATATATTATATAGCTACAGTACGAAATGTTGCGTGTCGACGATGTGTTGTGTGGCAACAGTACGATGTGCTGTCTGGCTAGGGTATGATTTGTTGTGTGGCTAAATTACATCTTACCGAATAAAGCACAGGTTTCTAAACTTTTTCAAGTCACGGCGTTATTTTATAGAATCAAAGTCACCAGCGACCCCTATACATTTAACAAAAGGACTTTTAATAAGGTAAAAGGAGGCGCGCCCGTAATAGTTCTTTCATTATAATATCATTCAATATAATATTAACAATAACAATACAATATTAACAATTTTGGCGTTACAGCATTAGAACGGGAGCACTAGCGGCGGAAGAATTCAGACAAGATACTGCAAGACAGAAGCGGACACGTAGAAAATAAAAAAACATCTCAACCTCACATTCACATAGTCTTTTGTTCACATAGTCTCACATAGTCAACCTCACATAGTCACATAGTCACATAGTCAATAAAACTCTATTGTTGTCAATTCTGTAAAAGAACATTTTGTGCGCGCATTGGACTTGCTAGTCATTTAAAAACGCACTATTAACTTTTATTATTTTTATTATTTATTGTTATTATTATGGTTGAGTTTTTTGTCATCGTCGATCACGACGGACGAACATCATCGTCATCAATAATGACATTTGGAACTAGTTTGTAATTAGTGCCTACCTGTTTGATTATTTCTTTTGCCCATGTTTATTAGTTTATGTTTCTCATATATTAATTTAAATATAGGTCCTAAATATATTTAGGGTCAGGATTAGATATGTAAAACATAACTACGCCTAACCCTAAAAATGAATATTTAAATTAATTATTGGTGTAATATTTAGATTAATTAACAATAAAATTCGTCGGTAGGCACTAATTTCAGACAAGAACCTGACCATTGAATGCGAAGTTTGATAATTCATTAACTAACTTCTAGTGTGACACATGGTCAAGAAATTAGATTGTTGGACTCAAATTACTGAAATTTAGGTTTCGACTCCCGGGAAGGAATGGGTTTTTGTTTTCTGTCGGAGTATAAATTTAAACAAAAACTCACCCTGTACACGACTTGGCAATAGAAAGGGTATTGCAATATTCATCACACAGGCACAAGTGCTACTTCCCTGCAACTTCCAAACGGGAAACATGAAGTATTAATAGTTTTTTTTTATTTCACTAGCTTTAAATTTCGTTGAGTTTTCGTTAATGCCAAGCTCATGTCACTCTCAATATTGAATGTTTCTTGTTGTGATTTTCAAATGAAGGGACGTTGAAAATCCCTTTCAGCGAGATGTGTAGAAGAAAAGGGAACTAAACTTCGAATGAAATTAATTAAAATAAATATGTATTTAGTTTAATATTGCAGCGGACCACCCGACAGAAAACTCTTCGCGACTCCATTTAAGGTCGTGACACATAAGTTGGGAATCCGTGGAGTAAAACATCTCCTATATCGAAGTTGGCGTGAAGTATAACCTAATTCGATATAAATATTGTTAGAATTTGATTTAAAACCCGACATGAATCAGGTTTCCCTACAAAAACATTATTTAAAATAGCAAATAACAGGAGCTTTCCTCATGTATGTCTTCGCTAACAGCTATATTCTACTGTATGCATATGGGTTCCACTGGAGTGCAGTAAAGTAAATCTCTCGTCTGTAGTATCTCATGTGGGCGAATCTGAATCATACTTCAAAATTGACTTTCTTGTTTGACTTTCCTCGTGAGTTTTATTGGCTGTCGGCGTATAGTATATAATAAATTGACCAATGAAAACACGATAAAAAGGAAAACAAAAAGGGTGTCACTAATTAAAGATGATTTGCGATATGTCAACAGGGCTGTGTAATTAACTATGAGAAGTTGTGACTTGATAAACAACGAAATGTCTTGGTAATTTAGTTGAAATCTAGTTCTGACAAGTTTTGCTTAGATCATGCAATTATCATAATTTTTAAATTGATTTTTGGTTATGAAACGTTATCAATGCCCATCAGTCTATACTTTCTACACCTAGTGCTGCTATATAGACCCTCGCTTCTACAACAAAGATCACATAAGGCTGAAGCAATGCCAACAAGCCCTTTTATGTAATATATGTTAGAAAGGATGAGAACCACTATTGTATGTAAATAACGATTGTCCTCACTTATGCAGATAGGGAACATTAAATTCGATGATACTATCAAGAGATGTACAAACAACTGTCTGTTAATGTGTGCCATGATACAGAATTGGAGATTAGCGGTAGCCAAATATAAAAAAGGAGACTGCAAATAATCTGATTTGTTAATATGAGCCTTTACTCTACCATTGTGCAACTGATGTTGCACTATAGATGATTTATATGGAAATGCCGCAGAGTAGCAAATATAATTTTGTTTAAAAGGGATTTAAAAATTTGTATTTGCCTAAAAGAAAGCTGATTACTTTTATTTTGTACGGTCTTTGGTAATAATTTTAGGGAAAATCGCTAAACGAGGTAGGATTTTTCCATTTAAATAAAAAAAAACCTGCAAATACATGTGATAGTTTATTTTCTTCAGGGTGGGGTTTGAACACTCCAACCCTTCCACACCTTTATCTACGAGTCTGAAAACTGACAAGCAGGCTTTCTGTTTTATTTAAATAAGACAGGATATTGATAAAACTTGCGAGCTCTTACTATAATATATATTTGTGACAACGGTTGTATTAAAATTATACAAATATTACGTTAATGATGATCATATTGATGATGACGACCATAATCATGATGATGATGATAAAGCCATTTAGCTGTATATAGCTCCGGATAACTTATAGCCATTCTGACAAAAGCATATGTCCTCTTCTGTTTAGTAACTGGAGTGACACCAAGTTTGTATAATGTTTATTGTCACAAAGGAATGATTGTGTTTAAAAGGGATGGTTATGGGTGCATGTATGGTTTTCTAAAGGAGGCATTCCAGAGCGGCAGTATCCCATGGTCATCACATGCTGCTTGAATATAGCATATACTTCTGTGCCAATTAGTTCATCATTCTATCCGATTTGTTCACATATCTGCATTTGTGGTTCATCTAGCATTCAGCGTCACCTAGTAGTCTGCTATAAAAGGACAAGGATGCAATGCCTGGCCTGCTTATCTTCGTCATCTATGGAGACCATTTGATAGAAGGCAAAAGTAGGAAGACGAGACAAAACATTCAGTAACATCGATGATTTTTTTTCAGAGATTGTCAACCTATCTCCCAACTTCCCCTAACAGTCCCCTACATGCCTGGAAAGAAGACAGTGACCCTATTTTTCCACCCTGAACTAGAGGTCCAGAATCAAGTTGCTACACGGACAATGATAAAGTTACAGAAGATAGAGTAAATCAGACGCAACTGATCAAGACGCTCCGGGTGCTTATGTTTTACCAGTAACATAAAGAGTGTACAATGTATGTAGAATTGTAAATGGAAGTGAGAAAGAGAGTTCTTGGAAGTTATATAGAACCAATATTGATGAATGGAAGTGTATCTTGAACCATCAGCAGAATAGTGAAAAATATAGAGAGAGGCAAAATTGATGTGGTTTTATAGAAGAATTATCAAGAACGCTATGGACAGATAATGAGCGTAATGACGATATTTTAAACGAAGTTAATTCTCGTTCTACGTTCACTGAAAGAAGCTAATTAAAAAAGAACGTTGCTCACTAGCATCAGAAAAAGACAGTCCACATTCTTTGGACACATCATGAGAAAAGGAAAGATGGAACACATCGCAACAACAGGCAAATTGAAGAGCAGGGCGGGTAGGGAAACGTTAAGAGAGAAGATGCTTGACAACTTGGAATTGTGACATGCGAGAACATGGGTATCGGAAATGATGTTGGAAAGAGACGTAATTTTTACAACTGACGGGAATTGAACCAGGTCTGTTCTAGCAGCACCGAATCATTTTGCAACACAAGTAAACATGTTCTCCGTACTTGATCAACCACATCCCCAAAAAAGATGTGGCCCGGTCAAGACTATCAGCCTGTGCACTCAAGTCACTGGGAACAGACCAATCGAAACAAGGACTATTACAACATCAACGAACATCCCGTACAAGTATTAAAGTATCCTCAGAAACACAAACACAGAACATGCATATTCGTATATTTGGAAAGAGACGACCGTGGAAAGACACAATAACCACCACCATACAGCATGGGCCATGAGAAGAGAAATAATATAAAGATAATTGTACAACCAAAAAAACACTGATACAGAGAGACGGGTATATGTGGTCGAATATAATACATTACGTCATTTTCGCTCTTCTGTCAGCTACATGTATCATATTACAACATCAATAGCGCCATTAAACTGTTTGATATGATTCAGATTATAGATACACATTTCAATTTTTAATTTTATTCTGAGTTCGTTTGATGTAGTTCTTAGAGTGAGATACTGTGTCATGGATTACAATTTTGATGAGTTAGTGGCAGGGACGCATCACAAGATGGGCAGGCTACGACCTATATACACCACCAAGGCAAGAGACATATAATGGTGGAGGTCTGTTGCAGTCAACCTTCGTTATGGAGTCAACACCTGGTGAAGGAGAATGTTAATAAGAAGTTTGAGTACCAAATGGTTTATTGTTGCAGAGAATTAGTCACATAGTAATGGAGATTTTTGCATTAGTTCCATAGTTTGCAGCTATTCTGAAATAACATCAAAATTGTATCTCTTCTGGTGGACAAGACAGCTATACATCATGAGCCTAAATTATATATATGCTGGGGGTCAAGACAACTATACACTGTGAGCCAAGAATGTATCTATGCTGGGGGTTAAGACAACTATGCATCACGAACCAAGAATGTATCTATGCCGGGGGTCAAGAAAACTATACATCACGAACCAAGATTGTATCTATGCCGGGGGTCAAGAAAACTATACATCATGAGCCTAAATTATATATATGCTGGGGGTCAAGACAACTATACACTGTGAGCCAAGAATGTATCTATGCTGGGGGTTAAGACAACTATACATCACGAACCAAGATTGTATCTATGCCGGGGGTCAAGAAAACTATACATCACGAACCAAGATTGTATCTATGCCGGGGGTCAAGAAAACTATACATCATGAGCCTAAATTATATATATGCTGGGGGTCAAGACAACTATACACTGTGAGCCAAGAATGTATCTATGCTGGGGGTTAAGACAACTATACATCACGAACCAAGATTGTATCTATGCCGGGGGTCAAGAAAACTATACATCATGATCCAAGATGATCACTTTGCTGCACCATAGCTTGAGTATGGTAAAGAAATTTGAACTACTACAGTGGAATCCCGTTATCACAACTTGGTCCGGACCAACAAAAAATATACTTAATAAAATAAATTTCAACACAGGTCTACAGCATAAACAATAAAGAATAAATATAAATGAGGATTATGAAAAGTGTTGCTATATAGGGAAATTTGTTATAAAAGATTGAGCTATAGAAGGATTACACTGTATATGTTTTTGCCTACAAGATCCTAGCTATCTAACAAGTGGCTGACCAGAGACTAGTTTAGTCTTAAACATGTTATAAAGTAACTATGATGACATTTTTCGGCTTTCTCGAGCAGGCATCGTAGTTCCCTGAACATGGTGGCTTGTTCGACATCGTCAGTGTTTGTACAAACAGAAAATTACCACAGCCATAATAGTTCAATTCTGTTGGGGTTTCCTTGACATTCTAGTGACTTGATCTCCAACAAGTGACGAATGAACATGGCATTATGCCGCTTGCTAAACAAATATATAAGAGGGTAAGTTTGCGTAGTTTTAACCCTGTCCCATCCTCTGTTTTATGAAACTAGAGCCTGACAGTTAATACTAGGAATCAAACAAAGTACTAGGAATCAAACAGATAAAGTACTATGAATTAAACACATAAAATATCTCACGGAGGACTTAATAAAATATTCATTGCAAACCGCACAATATCGAGGTAAGTAACTTTTTATAGGTAAACCATTCCCTCCCTTTTCCAAAGGCGTATCTCTGGCCCTGGTTGTAGTAGGAAAGCACACATTCATCCCAGTACGCTATGTTAGTATTTGGAAAATATCATGTAGTTATATTAGTATTTGAAACAGATCAGGTGGTTAGTTATGTTATTATTTGAAAGAGATCAGGTGGTTAGTTATGTTATTATTTGAAATAGATCGTGTACTTATGTTAAGATTTGAAATATATAATATAGATATATTAAGATTTGAAATAGATCATGTAGTTATGTTATCCTTTGTCTGTTCATTCTCTTTTTGTAGGGGAAGAGGGAAAGTGGTAAACTAAATTGTAACGTAATTAAGAAGAACGGGATATCTGAACTCTTGACAGTTGTTGACGGGAGGAAGAGGTAAAAAATGTTTAAAAAATTATAAAAAATGGTTAACATATTTTATGGAGTCCATTAGGAATAGAAGTGATAAACTGTATTCCTTCGGGGAATAACTCCTGTGTTATTCCATCATTGACTTATGGAAGAGAAAGCTGGAAATCAACACAGACAACGGGCCATAAGTTAAACAGCTCTGAAAACAAATGTCTCCGATAATTGTTGAACATAAAATGAAGCGACTTCATCAGAAATAGCGACTTAAGAAATGTCTGGGTCACTTATCTATTTCTAATACAAATAACACACCAATAATATGTTTCAAATGTTATTAGAAAACGCAGATGGAAATACATGGGATGCATTCTTAGAGTAGATGAAAACAACATGAGCAAGCCCTTATGTAAACAACAGAGGGGGGAGAGAAAGAAAAAGACTCAAAATTTCCCTTAAAAAACGCCATACTTAAAGAAGGAGAAACGCATGCGGTTGCATCTGTGGGTCTCACCAATGGTCCACTAGACAAACTACTCATGCAACAGAAAACCTTAGTAAATGCCATACTGTTATATTGAGGTTATCTTCTTATAAAAGCTTCATTGCATGTCATCTATACAATTATGCTTCTCATGCTTTTATTTTGTTGTTGCAATGTGTTGTATGTTTTGTTATTTTTGCATATGTATGTACCCTCTGTGGTTGGGAGGGAGCCAAAGTTATACTGTGCAACGCTGGGGAGAATGAAACTGGCAGCACTGTTTTTTTCCTATGGCTGAGGCCCATCATAGAGGCACAGTGACTCAAAACGTGACAATTATTTTGACGTGAACATTTGGTTGCATGCCTGGAGTAATAGAGAAGTTTGGTATAACCAATAGTCAATTTGTGGCGGGAATGGGCACATAGAACCCTATCTTGACTGCAGTGGCTCGGAGCAGTGAATAGGTTAAAACCAATCTTCCTAGTGATGTGATAGTTATTCGCTGGCTCTGGCTCGGGGTGGGCCAAAATCCACAGACTTCCCAGCAATATAATGTAATTTTAATGGCATTGGGTCAAAGAGCATAAGACCATAGATGGCTGGATCAACAACCAACCAACCAAAGAAGGAGAAATAATAGATTGCAAGTCCACACAAGAACTAAAAGTACATGCAGCGAACAGTAGCGCATGGACAATCAAAATATTTGCCCTATGTGCCCCGCCCGTGGCACGAACGGAACTAATATCTTATAGTCTTCATCTTCCATACGGAAACATTATCTGTGACCGTCTACGGTATAATACCTAGTGGATAAAGGAAAATCCAGTCTTCTATAATGACTAATTTTATTAAACGACTATTCCCTCGATTTTCATTCATTGGTTGTCACATACAGTATAATCGTTGTGACTAATGAAATGAAAATCACGGTAATAGTTACATTATTCATTAAGAGGGCCTGATTTTCCATTAGCGAATAGGTCTTATATTGTGAACAGTCATGCATTTTGTGTAACGTTGGAAATAATCCTCGATTTATGTCCATCGCCCTGCTGACACACAGTTAACAAACTATAAATTTATCCTATCGTCTGTCTCGCAGTCTTCCTCTTACCCCACGGGCACATCATTACTGGTTGCTGCTTGTATATTTTAAAAATTATTACTGTTTCCACTTGTAGTGCTGTCATTGTATTGTTCATCCATCTGAAGTTATTTCGTTTGGTATAATCTTCATTGATAATATATGTTTTTATTATTAAGGCGAAATATTCTTTACAGGACGTAATATTCTGTATGGAGGCTCTGAACTCTCGATCTCCCCCCCCCCCCCGAATTAGTCTTCTGTATGGAAACTCTACTCACAATCCCCCTACCCTTCCCCAAGATTTAGTCTTCTGTATGGACGCTCTGAACTAATTATTCTCCTCCCAAGATTTAGTCTTCTGTATGGACGCACTGAACTCACAATCCCCCTCCCCAAGATTTAGTCTTCTGTATGGACGCACTGAACTCACAATCCCCCTCCCCAAGATTTAGTCTTCTGTATGGACGCACTGAACTCACTATTCTCCTCCCAAGATTTAGTCTTCTGTATGGACGCTCTGAACTCACGATTTTGTGTGAGATCTTGTACTGAAACCAAGATTTCTTATTTCCTTAGGCCGGGTCGATATAAGAGTTGGTGATCTAACATATTTACATTTGAAAAGAAAATCGAACCAGTGACCACCCGACTACGAAGCAAGTGAAGCTCCCAGGTTGATAGGCATACATATAGACGGTGTCTCAATAGAAATAAAATGCAAAATGGATTTACAAGCAAACGCAGAAACGAAATGCTACAGTTTTATTTTTGGCGAAAACTATGTACGGTACTTGATGTCCTTTCTAATGCAGTGTCTTGCTATTATTTCAACAAACCGGACACGGAAAGTGTATGGGTCAGTGTTGCCAGATGGTTGGAACTGTTTATAATCAAATTATATTTGGGGGGGGGGGGGGAATAACAAATTTCAAAGTTCTGTATAAACTACTAAAAACTTGCTGAAATTTCAAGAATGATACCTTTCTATAAACGTTCATAACCTCCTCTAATTATCAGTATTTATTCATTGCACAATGACAAATATACGTTATTGCTAACTTATTTTTAGTTCTTATGTTATTTTGAGAGTAAGAACTTTCTCTAGACATGAAAGAAATGATACTTAAAATTTGGATGCATAGTAACATTATACGTTTTACTTTTCACTATATACGAGTACTTGCTGCGTAGATATGTTAAACTGCGAACGATAAGAAGACGATATGCCAATAGTAAATACATTTTCCGTTCAATTATTGTCCCAACCATAATGAAATCCATGACCAGTATTTTGGTATTTCTTCTTCTTCTTCATCGTTCTTCAGTCAGATATCAGGTTACAGCACCAATAGCTTCAATGAATTGTGTGATTCACTTCAGGTCATCCATGGAACCCCTCAAGTCTGGAAGCAGTGCCGTCTCAGTAGGCCATATTTTCTCCCTCTCTTCTTGGTAGAGTTGACAGGCATGAAGAATGTGTTCTGCAGTCTCTGGGCTCAGTCCACAGTTGCACAAGTCTGTCTCACCAATCTTCAGCTTTCGGAACATGTGACTTCTCAGTCTGTTGTGACCAGTTCGTAGTCTGAAAATGATGGTTTGTTCCTTGCGTGACATTTGGTGGTAGGGGTCATTTGGTTCTGCAGTTGGGTGCATTTGCTTCCACTTTTTCTTATATTCTGCTTTTAACATGGTCTTACTTTCATAGTACGTATTATCATTTTCTATTTGTTCCAGTGATCCCCCTTTCCTTGTGGCAACCCTGATATGGGGCGCAGTGAATGTGAATGCAAAGTGAATGTGACAACGATGTCGTCAGGCAAATCGTTGACAACTGATCTAACAATTGTAAGATCATGTACAGAACAAGCAAGTGCGTTATTCATAAAGGGAGAGAAATAGTAATGCGATCTGCCAGACTTGTAACAGGCGACTAAGAAGCGTTGGTTATTGCGATGGATGAAACATTACTTAGTAAATAGTTCGCTGTTTGACCATATTAATAACAATCATCATCTGGTACCGTGCCGACTGGCGTAGGCGATTATGGATCTCCACAACTATGTATTTTCAGTATCGCTTATCAGGATCGATGCTGACTATTTGCCATGCCATTATGTCAAACTATCTAATATTTTCTCACGCTGCCGTCCTCGATACCTCTTGCCTTTTATTTTGCATGTGTTAAACTATGGTCTCCATGACTAATAATGTGTCCAAACACATAAAGATGGTCTCTGATATTATTAAGTAATAAGATCTATCACCATCAAGTGTCGTATCTGCAAAGAAGGTTGGCTGCAATGGACGTACAGCATTCTCTTCACTGATGGTGCGCTCTGTCAGTCTGTAACTTTCTATCTCGTGATGTATCTCACCCACTTTTATCTCTATTTACCTCTTGCTCGTCTCCCCTCAAATAAGATCTCAACAAGGTGTCATGTCTTTAATATATTCAAAATACTTTATGTTATGTTCGTCCAGGGCTATAGGCTGCACATAGGGCAGAAACTATAGATTTCCATTTCTGTCTTTGTGTTGCCAGGTTTTTTCCGTTCTAGTGTGTTGTTTAGGTTCATCGACATGCCTTCTTTATTAATTGTTCTTCGCAGAGTTTCTCTAGGTCTCCCTCTTCTTCTTACTCCTGGTGGCACCCAATTTAATGAGTAATGCTGAATTCTTAGGCTGTTCATTCTGAGAACATGACCGATGTAAGTCCATCGCCTTTGTCTAATGAAGGAAGATATATAGGTTTGTTTGCTTTCCTCTCTTATAGTAGTGTTAGATTTAAAGTCACTCCACTTAACGTTCAGAATGGTACTTGGGCATTTGTTTTCAAAAGGTGTTTAGTTTAGTCTCTTATCTGTGGCTTTCCAACTTGTGCATCCATATGCTTGATCTTTATGCTTTATATATATTTATGCATAATACTTTACGCTTGATTTTTATTTCCTTTAAGTTATTTTTTGCATATGCGATTAGAACTTCTTTGTTTTCTCTTTCCATGAATTTATCTCTATTATTCTATATAAGAACAATATCTCGTTGATAAAATAAATATGTTGATGACTAGTGATATCAAACAAGATCCCAACGAAAATCTGGTTAAACGATCACACACTTGAAACAGTAACCACCTTCAAATATCTCGGATCCAAAATATGTGATACAGGAAATTCGGGAAATGACATTAAGTTAAGACTCGAGATGGCGACGAGTACCATGGCAAGGGTCAGTATGATTTGGAAAGTAAGATCAATATTAATCTGTAGATCTATCTATACAGATTGCTAGTTTTTCTTTTACATGGAGGTGTACACTCCGTGCAGACAAGAAAAATATGATTCAGGCTTTTGAATTAAGTACTACATATGTCTATTAAAAGTCAGTTATATAAGACAAATATATTCTTTCAGCAGAAAGTAAAAAAACACGTGCAGGTTGTCAAGAAATACTTTTGGCAGTGGTGTAAGCTTGTTTGATTTAGACATGTAACGAGACACGACTTACTTCGTAGAACTGTTGTGCAAGAAACAGCTGAGGGTGGAAGGAGAAGAGTAGTTTGGAGAAAATCCTGAAAGATACAATCAAATAGTGGTGAGAGCATTGTTTTTCTACTTTCAAAAGAATGAACGAGGACAAGATATCTGGATGTCTTTTTTGTGCTGATGTCTCCAATATGACTCCTCTTACTATGAATCACTATTTCAGGGGAGAGAGTGCTTCTCTATTGAGCAGAATGGAGTAGGTTATATGTGAGGCAACTAGAGTAAAATGAAGTCAATCCTCTGCAATTTTTGATTTATGCTGTACATCAAATTAAGGAAATAAATACAAACCCACAGATTCTCTAAAACAGAGTGTGCTAAAAGAATTTTAGCAGGCAAACATTTTATGAAAGCAGCTCTGTATTATGCACATAAGTTCCGCCTGTTCCTATGAACCTGTAGCCTCAACCTTTATTTTGTCTACAAAATACAATTTCAAAAGTTATGAAGCCAGACAGCTATTTCAACAGAAGCAACACAACAGGGAGGATAATGTTCATCTAATAGTCAATTATACTAATTCTATATCATCATTCTATTTTCTCATAAAATTGGAATGTAAGGTTGCAGATAGTTAGCCTTATTGCACGAATCCTTCATCTATATATTTACATCACAGGGACTGTTATTATCACAGCTTGAGTAGAACTTTACCTAATGAGGCTGTTACCACAATGTACGAAACTTAGCACATCATTTAATGATAAATTTAGTAACAGATCCTGATACCTGATATGAGCTCGTCATTTATGATGATATATTACTACTCGTATAGTAGTTATTACATAACCATTATTTTCTAGTTTTCTTGATAAAGCAGAGTTTGGTCATTGTGACCCAAAGGAACAACAGGGCTAACAGTTGAAAGTAAAGTAAACTACCATTCGGGGGGGGGGAGGAGGAGGAAAGGGCGACGGCGGCTGTTCCTGATATTGCGACATTCAACAGTCATCCGACAGTTCATTACATGTTACTGCTCATGTGTTGCCAGCCAATGAATATCAGAGTAGCTTATCTCAGTAATGCGCAATGGGATACTTTGAAAGCCTGTTACTGTCGAAAAGTCACGAACTAGCTTAATTCTGAGGTTTCCTTTCTCTTGACAGTTCTCCTTCATCTGATATTACATTCAGTCATAATTTCTTCGAAGACTCTCTATACTGTATATTGTGTTGGTGTTGATGTGAATGTCATTTTTCTGCTATCTGAAATTATTCTGCTATTCTAATAGAAAAAATGAATTTGTTGTGTCTATGTATTGGTATCACAAGACTACTTGTCTGTTCATGTTTACTTCTTTCATTTGTTAAGCAACACCTGAAGAATGTTACTTGCAGTATTTTAACCCTAGCACTGAACTGATGAAATTTATTACAATGATGATCATAAAGTACAATAGGTGAAACTTGCAACAGGGTAATGAGCTTTTACTAATCACTAGTAACACACATGATAACACACACAAATTGATGTTTTGACCAAAAGGACTTTATCAATAACACGACTTAACACACGAGTAAGAAATGGGGCATTGTCTGTGTTCTTGATAAAAACCTTTAGGTTGAAATGTTCATTTTTGCATGTTATCATGTGTTCCCTGTGCAAAACTTCAAACACCATTATCCTGTTCCAAGTTTCGCCTGCTGCATTACAATTTTATTACAGTTTCTACCTATTAAAAATATTATAGGGCAGGCAAAAACATTCTAAACTAAACATTCCATTGATAGCTTTCAGTGAAAGATCATCGGAAATGAGAAACAGCGGATGACCCAGATGAAGATGGATAGATGGCATAAGATAAATACTAGAATACCAAGGCTGCACTATGGCAGAGACATCACAGCTGAAAAAAGAAGACTTCAGCTCCCCATGTCGCCTAGCGTCACATATGGATAGGACAAGATAAGGCAAAAGCATAATTTTACAAAATAAAATGCATTCTATGCAACATGTCTCTATCAATAGAAGGAAATAAGTCATTCAATGCTACATTGAGCTACTTATGTTATATAGAAGTGAATAATGGAAAATAAATAACAAAAAAATGGGAAACTAGAGGCCATAGTGATGTGGTTCTTCAGGAGAATACCATCAACATCAATAACAATCAACAAAGTTGTACTGATGGAGCTTGACACCAACTTCTCAACAGAAAGAAACCGTCCATATTTATTGGTCCCATTGTGAGACCAGGAGGTTTGGGATACAATGTTACAACAGGCAAAATTTAGAGAAAAATAGACAAGAGTATGGCAAAGAGAAAAGATGGTGGATAGTTTAACTTCATAACATGGTAGAAAAACAGCAGTATAGCTGATACATAGTACTGAAGGTAGAATATTATAGAGATCAATTATTGCCTATACCACCCGGCATGGCACATGATGATGATGATAAACAAACCACACAATATGAACTTTACAGAGATTAATTGTTAATTACTGTTTTCATGGTTATCTGAAAATGTAAGATCTTTGGGTATTTATGCTAAATGTGTACTCAAAACACAAAAAGTGTTTCAACTGGGTTTCCGTAGATGTGAATGCATTAAAATAGTATAGGTATATCACATTGATAAATGTGTAGTGTTGTTTTACTGGTGCTACAACATAAAATGTCAGAAAATATATTTGTGTTCAAATGAACATTTGATGGTATTATGTTGGGGCAACAAGTTCAAGTTGCAAAATATTCATTAATCAAGTGACCTAAAAATTATGAGATTACTTCCTCATCTGAGATGAGGTCCTCAGGATACTTCTACAGAATACTTGTACAGAATGTTTGTTGTTGTTGTAATAGTCATTGTCTCAATTAGTCTGTTCTCAGTGACTTTACAGTGTTTGAATGTCTTGGAAAAATTGCATCATTTTTTGGGAGGATGCGGTTAGTCAAGTACGGAAAAATCCATTTACTCGAGTTGCAAGGCAATTCAGTTAGAACAGACCTAGTTCAATTCCCATTAGTCTCAAGAATTTTTTATTTATCCTCATGCTTCCTACTGTAAATTTACAATTTATATGGAAACCAAGTTTGAACACTTGTGTTTTGAGTACACACTGAACATATGTTCTGATCTTTTTGGTTTTATACACTGCAGACAAGGAAGGGAATGTTGCTTTATTCACTAATTTTCCAATCATACATTCATTCTTCAGTAAATAAATAACACTGTAGATTATCGAGAATCACTTTTGGTTGTGGTCTTCTTCTTCTCGTTCAACATATCTATACAGCAAGTCCGGTTTGCTTAATAAATGCTGCTGTATTTGAAAGATTCTCAAGTGCTCTCATACAGCATTCTGTGGATATCTGTGACTCTCTGCGTGCCAGTATTTCTCCCTTAACTGGTTTAGTGTAATACAATCTTGGAGGATATGTGACGCCATTTTTGCTGCCTCCCCACATGGACACAGAGGTGATGTAACCAGTCCTAGTCTATTGTATACTGTCCTGATGTGGAAGATAACTTGCTCAACTCTGTCAAGATAGTGATAGTTGTCTTTTGGGATGTCCTCTTTTCTTGGCAGGTGATTTCTTGATCTGTTTTGTTCCTGTGTTGCTCCATCTTTCGCCAGCCTATCTGCCTCTTTATTTCCTGATAAGCCAAAGTGGAATGATATCACTGTACTACTATCTTTCTTTGGATGTTCACTTCTCATATGGCTTCCTTCAGTTCTGGCAGTTTATCACTAGCAAGGGCCTGTAGGACAGATGCATCAGTAAGATAAACCACCTGTTGACATTGGCTTGTGTTTTTAATTATTTCTGTGACAATGTTTTGGGCTTGTACTTCTGCAGAGTATTTGAAGCAGAATATTTCATTATCTGCATGCATTGCTGGTAATTCTTTTTGTTTTGATGACAGAATAAATAGTACTGGGTAGTGCTGCACTTATCTATATTCATGTTGACATGCAATCTGTTTGTCCATGTGGTTAAGACATCTATACCTGTACCTGTTTGGTGGCCACTGTCCTTCCATGTACCATATTACCATGTCATCAGATTACATTGCCACTTTTGTATCCTTTTGTTCATCAACCAGATCATTGACATGGACCAGAAGCAGTGTAGGGGACACTATTCATCCCTGAGGTATCCCATGACATAGTGGGACTTCTTGCTTTTATAACCATCTAGTTGTACTAGCTTTTCTGTGTTATTTATGTATGCATTTATCCATCTTATCATTCACTTTGCAATTTCTTAATTTCTTTAGAAGTTCTTCTTTCCAAACCTTATCAAAAGTTTTCCTCAGGTCTATCCAGGATGATATAACCAAATTCTTATCCTGAAATGAATCCTCTATCTCTTGAGAAAGATAGGTTGCCTGTTCTTCAGAAGAGTAGTACAGAGGCCTGCCTGCTGTGATACAAGAAGGTTTTTGCTTTTAAGGTACCACTGTAACCTAAGGTTGATAATAGACTCCATAGTTCTGCATAGACAGCTTGTTAGATCAAGTTTCCTAAATGTACTAGCAACTAGTGCTGTGCAAGTATTGTATGTTGCAGCTGTTTTGAACTCCAAGAAGCATGAGTTTTCTCATTTCCTATCTCATTTCATGGTAGCTTTCTCTATATATTCCTTTCATACTACGGAGACTTAACAACATTGGGTTCGGTATATAGTACAGGAACATGAAGAAAGTGTCAATACAAAGTTGGGGCTACTTCTATTTTGTGCCATCTCCAAGCACTGAGCCATTTACTTTGGGAGAATGCTCGAGGGAGAGATACAGATACTATGTTGTCTGTACATAGACTGCATGAGACCTTCTTACATGTGGCATTACTACGCCTGCTCAATCAATATCCGAACTGCCTTTTTCCCCACAAAACCATTTTACTTACAGACTAGTTGGATCTATTTCCTTTAAAGTAGTCCCATTGTAATTATAAGCACTTATTCCAGCACCAATTTCAACACATCAAAAACTCATATACTAGATTTTACGAGATTCAACGACAACATAAAAATTCAAAATGTTCCATTATTAAAAGTCAACAATTTTACATATTTAGGCACCAATCTAGCATTGGATTGAGACTCATCAAAAGAAATTTTACACCGTAAAATGCAGCGGGTACTTTCAATAAACTACGTAACATCTGGACGTCAAACACACTAAGAAACACCACAAAACTCAGGCTATTTAACTCCAACATCATCCCCATTCTATGATATGGATGTGAAAGTTGGAAAGCCACAAAAGCCACAGATAAGAGACTAGACTCCTTTGAAAACATATGCCTACGTACCATTCTGAATGTTAAGTGGAGTGACTTTAAATCTAACGCTATTATAAGAGAGAAAAGCAAACAAACCCATATATCTTCCTTAATTAGACAAAGGTGTTGGACTTACATCAGCCATATTCTCAGAATGAACAGCCCAAGAATTCCCCATCAGTCACCATATTGGTTACCACCCGGAATAAGAAGAAGAGGGAGACCTAAAGAAACTCTACAAAGAACCATTAATAGAGAAGACATGTCAATGAACCTAAACAACACACAAGAATTTAAAGACCTGGCAACACAAAGACAGAAATGGAAAGCTATGGTTTCTGCCCTGTGCGCTGCCTATGGCCCTGGAGGAACATAACATAACAATCGAGCGCTCCTGTTACTGAAGGAAACATCCCTGGTAGGCCCTCTGTGGAATAGCCCTCAATTTAATCAACACGTTAATTTGTTTTTCCTTAAAGTGACCTTTCATTTCTCTCTAAATTAGTAGAAACAAGAAAACAGTCACACTGAGCAAAACAGTATGGAGGTTATGGGAGTAATGAAATGTTGCATTTCATAAAAAATAATTTGTTGTGATAGACCTATAAGCAGAGGCATTATTGTGATGTACAATCCAATTGCCTCTGATCACTTCTCAGGGAGATGTCTGCACACAGCCTCGAAGAGACTTGCAGAACAGTTTTATGGAATTCTGCATTGACACTGTTTCTAGGTTCATATTCATGACAAAGCAGCCCATCAATTTCAAAGAACAAGATTCAACTCAGGCCTTGACATTAGACTTAGAGCTGCCAAATTGAATGAGTCATATTCAAACAATTGGCATTCAATTTTAAAACAGAAATACCAATCAATTATTTTAGCTCTACTTAGACAGATCTCTACTAAAGCTTTTTGCAGCATCAAGTTTCAGAACCAGTATTTCCAAGCCGAAAACAGAATTCAACGCATACACATTGTTGGAGATTAATGTCCAATTTTGAAATGAAACTAGACAAACTAGGTCACCTTCACTTACAGGGTCCAACACAGTGCATGTGCATAGTTACATACTGTCAGTTTCATACATACATGGTCACCACGTGCACCTAGTAAATAGCAATGCATTATGGTTTCCTGGAGGAAAAACGTTTTGGAACTTATTGAATCGCCCTCCTGCTACCTATATTTTACATTATTTTACATTTGAGTGGTCCAATATTTAGATTACTTAGCTCTGGTTCTTAGCTCATGATTTCAAATTGCTTTCATTCTAGAATGTACAAAACAAAGCAGCCTTCGTTTGTATTCCACTTTATTGTACAGCCAAAATACATGTGCTCTGAAACACATTGCGTAAAGAGCTTTATCACTTAGATCAAATAGCTGTTCATTATAAGAATGGGTCCTTGTCTGCTGTGGTCATTTGAAAATACATTCTAAGAAAGCATCTTGTATTAGATGTTCTAAAGTAAGAATACATTAAAAAAAAAAAGTCTTGTACCTGATATTCTAATACATTCTAAGAAAAGACTTTCTATCTAATATGCTAATGTTAAAATACATTCTAAGAAATGACCCTCTATCTGGTATACGAATGTTATAATACATTGTGTGAAAGGACCTTCTATCTGATGTGCTAATGTTAAGATATATTCTAAGAAAAGACCATCTATCTGATGTGCTAATTTGAAAATACATTTTAAGTTTTACTAACTTACTGGCTCACCCGATGTGCTCAAGTGAAAATACATTCTAAGAAAGTCTTGTATCTGATGTTCTACTATGAGAATATATCCAGTGGGTCCTGTATCCGATGAACTTAATGTGAGTTATATGTAAGAATATCTTGCATGAAAGTACCCTCATATGTGATGTATTAGAGAAGGAATGTATGTATAAACTAGCACTAGCATAAAGTGTATCCTACATAAATAATATTTTTTTTTTTGTAAACATGAAAAAGAAAAACTAGATTCTGACAAAGAATATGCTAATTTTTAGAGAACAAATACCCCTATACACATAGTACGAACACAGAGGTCTGATGTGCTGGACCATTGGTGCAAATAATACAACACATTGATTTTCCATTCTCTAAACTACATCCTGCTGGAGATCATTATCCTGCTACATGAGAGTTCTAGTGAATTTGAGTGACTGCTAACAAAGAAACAATGTATAGTAAAAAAAAGTCAACTTTAACCGTTTCCATCTAGGCAAACCACAAACTGGTGGTATATACAGATCTATGTAAATTAGAAAGATTCTTACACCAAAACTTGACCACATATTAAATCTGCTGAACACTGAAGAAAATTGAAAGGTTCTGTGCAAACATTATAAAGAATGATGTCTTGAAATGTATTGGACAAAAACACAAAATATTTAAAGACTAGCTACTCAGATGAAAATGCTACTACAGTAAAGAATGAAGTCCTCCTTCACAATAGTTCTGCCTGAAGATCCCAAACAATGCCACTTATTTTGGCTGATCCTACATTTTATATGCTTTTCATTGACTGGCAACACAAAGTATACACAAAATGATCAATCAGTTAGATCAGCCAAGATAAGTGACACTGTTTGGGATCTTCATGCTGGACTACTCTTAGGGAAGAAATGGAAAGGACAATAAAATGACCAATGATCAGTTGGATCAGCTAAGATAAGTGACACTGTTTGGTATCTGCACAGGACTATACTAGAGAAGGAATTAACAATCAAGTGACCATGTTTTTACCAAGACATCTTGGTAAATCAACATCTTCATGTGATACATTTACCAACAAGACACGTTTCAAGCAAACAAAATTTATTTGCAAATCAAACAAAAAAGCACTATGCCACCAACCTCCTAAGCATTGACATTGCTAACAAGAAAGAATACAAAAATACATTATAGCAGACAAAATGTTGTCACATTAAAACCACTGCTTTTACACTCACACATGCACGCACACATACACTAACATGGACACCCTTGCATATTTCCCCTTAAAACATTTTAATAAATTCACAAGCATTGTTTATCTAACCAAACAATAAAACGTGCTTCACTAAAATCAATATATAACTGATCTGACAGCCAAATCTATCTTCCTTTCAGAAATGTTTCCAGACAAAAGCTTTAGTAAAAACATAAGATTAAACCAGTACTTTGTCATGCTATATAGAAAGTGAAGTAACAAATGTGCACATTATATAACAAACATGGAAACTATACTTCTTGGTATAATCAAAAAGTGAATTCGGTTTTCACCCCCTTTTTTCCTCTTTCCCTTTTGGTTTTGGAAGATGTTTTAGTCAAACTAAATGGACTATCATCAGGGTGTGTGATATTATAAGGAGGAACCACCTATTGAAAGCTGGATCATAGGAAACAAAAATCTGACAACTGTTATACATTATAAAACTGATAATACAGTCCATCACATTATAAATGTGAAATTCAGATGCATGATATAACAGCTACCTGTCAACCTGAGACACTGATAGTTGGTCTGGAGACAAATAGAGTACTTGTTTGTGCATTGATCAAGCGTCAAGCGTGACAATAACTACTTATATTATATATATATATATATATATATATATATATATATACATACACACACACACATACCTATATATAAAAGAAAGGAAAATAAAGTGTCCATGACTGATGCGACTAAAATGGTCAGACAGATAATTCCAAAAGTCTCTCCCCCCCCCCCCCCCCAACGCTTAGCAGCACAAGTGGAAATGACAACCGATAGAATAACAAAGAATGTAGCACCATATCACAACAGAACTGACATTTTTCAGGTTGAATATAATGTTTCTGTAACTTATATTCTGTAGATGAGTATTTTGCATCTCCACCAAAAGTTTGAAACTAAGTGTTGAATATTTAATCTTTGATGTATGTATTTAAAGTGAGACATTGTTTGTTTAGACCCCTTGGAATTACAAGTAATTTACTCTTAGTAACGCAAAATGAGGTAAACAGGTTACTAAAACACTTACCTAGCCTATTAATAAAAATATATTTTTAAAAAACATACAATAAAACTAAACAGGACAATTCTCCACGTATCGGCTCAAATTGAACCTTTTTCAAGAGACAAACAACAGATAACGACAAAATAAAAGTCTATATTTCATCAAGCCCCGTCTCCATAATTTGCTGCGCTATTATGGAGACGGGGCTTGATGAAATATAGACATCTATTTTGTTTTTTATTTTGTCGTTATCTGTTGTTTGTCTCTTGAAAAAGGTTCAATTTGAGCCGATACGTGGAGAATTGTCCTGTTTAGTTTTATTGTATGTTTTTTTTAAATATATTTTTATTAATAGGCTAGGTAAGTGTTTTAGTAACCTGTTTACCTCATTTTGCGTTACTATTTGTTCATTAGGTTACTGCGACACCATCCACTTTGTCGGACACCCTCTGACCATTTGGTTATTTATAATTTACTCTTACTTCCTACTGTACTTCCTAGGGTGGTATCTCAGAGCTTCCTTTCATACCCAGGAGACTTCAGTTTTTGGCAATTGAAAAATCCTTCTACTTCTTCTGCATTCGTTCTCAAACTCCTGCAAATTAGCGGGATGTAGTCCAGAGAACGGAATGCGTTGTGTCATAGTTTACAGCATTGCTGCGATATCTGCGCCTTTTGGCCTGACACATCCGACTTCAGCGTAAATCCTTCTACTCAGAGGGGATCTATTTAGACATTAAATAAACATACATGAGGTGCCATCACATCTCACCCGTGATGCTTCACCTATACTCGCACATGAGGAGCATGAAGACGTTATAGCTAATCTCATAATCCTAAACAACGAATCTACTGATCACAGGGTCATTCTCCTCATAACTATACTGACTGTGGCAGATATTTGACATGGACAGTGTGATAATGAATCTGTCAAAGGGGGACCAACAAATAGTGATTCAGTATCTGACAGCTGAAGAACATCAATCAGCTAACATTCATAAAAAATGCAGGCAGTATATCATCGCTAGCCAATAAATATTTGTCATATGAGACAGTTCAAATGATGGTTTGGTGGAAACTGAAGTATCGGATTGTGTGTTCTTAGTGGGTTCTACAGTTGTTGCGACCTCCTAAGTCTCTCTTCTCTAATGAAAATCGCCATCTATCAAAACAGTGGAATGCATATCTAAATCCCATTTGCAATTTCATCTGATGATTCTATATGTGTGCTTGTTAGACAATAAGTGTTTAATTATAACACAATTTCTGATGTGCCTTTCATAATCCTGCAATAAACTCACTTGAACAGACTTAATTTGATACTACCTAGTATGTTCATTAAGAAATCTGTCCACGTGGTGCATGGTCTTGAAACGGGAGCAAAGAACACAAATTCTAATACTGTAACTTGTCATGTGCATTGTGAAATAAAATAAAGGGAGTTAGATGTGTAGCTGGCTGCCCAATCTTGTAGAAGTAACGCAATGTGACCAAAAAATGCCAGGATTAAATTGAACTAAAATATGCCACTAAGCTGTAAACCACAGCGCAACATATTCTATTCTATAGACTACATCTTGCTAACAAGCATGAGTTTCAGACTGAAGTTAGAATGAGAAAAGAAAAAAATCCTAGTGGAGTAATCAGATATGTATTTTACTGAACCCTTGAGATAAAAAAAAAAAGCAGGTATGTTAAAGACAACTTGGATAGGAACATCATAGGTGGAACTGAAGAAATTATCTCCTATACTTTGAGTGCAGCCTATTTGAAGATATTAGCCTAAATACTGACCACTGGTTTCTATAAATACATTCAAGTTGATGTCGGAGTGAACGAAGAACTCAAAATTATCCTGAACAGATACCAATGAAGAGTAGTGGATACAGACCTATTATTCCAATGGAACAGTGACACAAACAGTGACACAAATAATGTGTGAGTCCTCACAAATCCTCAGTTTTTCCCCCCATATTGTCTGTACTATCTGTTGTTCTTTTAGTAGGCTTTTTGTTTTTGTTATGAAAACTTTCACATCTTGAATTTCTCAATTGGGACAATTGTACATTGAGAAATCAAATTAAATAGGAACTACACATTTTGTTGATATTGATTTGGCTGTTGCAATTGCTATTAAACTGAACACAATTAGAACAAGAAAAATGATCATATCCAGTATTACCCTCAAAATCTGCTTCAATAGCACTACACCATAATCAAGTGAGCTAACTAATAAAAAATAATTTTTAAATGGCATGTGAGAATGTAAAATTATAAATCACAATGACATATCGTTTATGTAAATTCAATATGAGGTATACAAACAGAATTGGCCAATATTATTGACAAGTTCAGATGAAAATCTTTTGTAATTATATATATATATATATATATATATATATATATATATATATATAAATATATATATATATATATATATATATATATATATATTATATATATATATATATATATATATATATATATATATATATATATATATATATATATATATATATATATATATATATATATAATCTCATAAAATAATTTCCATATTACCATCACATTTATTACTGCTGTTAAACCCTATAGAATATGTAAACTGTGCCGTTCAGACTCTGAAACTTCTTCCAGCTAAACATCAATCACATGTCTTTGACATCTCGTCTAATTTATCTTCCCGTATAAGTTGATCTTAGTTTGGGCATTTCGAAAGTTGATAAAACTATTGCTTTTGGATATACCTTTAATAAACACGATCCAAGTTTTAAAATGCACCAAAACTGAGCAAGACTCAAGCGAAAGGGAAGTAAGATGGACACTCTCATACTGCAACTGCACTGCTTTCAACATGTCATATGTGAAAGTTCAACTGAACAAAGCAGACTAAACATTTAAATGTAACTTAAAGCTATAGGAAAAGTTCTGTTTAATCTGTGTGAACTCTTTATCTTTGATAAGCAGCTAAAATCAATATGTAGGCCCACACACCACGCCCGTAAGCTGATAAATTCTCAATTTTTACAGTGACTTCAAAGATTTCTGACAGCACCAAGATGGTGCCACAGGCACATCTTGCTATTAAAATATGCAATTTGTATTTAGAAGAAAAATGGCAAAACTGAAGGAGGTCCCTGAATAACAAGTTGCAGGCAAGTATCAAAAGATACTACGCCACTGTCAAAATCAGCAAACGCTGGCTAAAGTAGCATGGGAATAAAACTATCAAATCTATACACCAAATGGTAAGCAGTCACAATGACAATGTCACTGTAGCGTGGTTAAGAAAATCCCAAATAAATAGCAGGGTAACCATGTATAACCATGACTAACATGGCAGACAGAAACATTCTGCAAATCAAATTGTGGGGAACCTAAAATGATGATCTATATCTGACTAGATAAATAGTACTTGATCAAAGAACAGAGTCTTTTTATTAACATGTTATGGTAGGACTGGATAAATTTTATTGAGATAAAGAGTGAATTATTTTTGAAGTTCAAAACATTATCTCAAATTTCAAGAATCCATAAGTAATTAAAACTAAATATTGATAGGGTTTGAACTATAGGAATACATACAAATATATATGATCCACCATATGTGAGAAAACCTGACAGTCCACAATCTTCATGACATGGGTTCGAGTACCTGTCTAATAAGAGGTTTTTCTATCCATTTCTGGTGTAACAAACAAGTCAGCATGCAGTGACAGCATAGGCAATATTATTTAATAGGGATCTAGCCTCAATTTAATAAGAGGGATTAAGAA
>CM067298.1:80995674-81423087 GCA_034231615.1 Meghimatium bilineatum | reverse complement strand
ATGCTGTTTTACCTTCCATATATGCCGCAAGAGGTGACTAAGGTTATTGTGGGGTGAGTTGGTTGCCCCATCTCATATAGAGTCAATATAACCCAAAAACCTAGAATACGACAAAGTCAGATGTGTCTGGTAAAAAAATGTGCAGATATTACTGCAAAGCTGTAAACCATGATACAACACAATCTCTTCTCCAGACTGCATCCTGTCAATCTGCAGGAGTATGAGAATGAAAGCAGAAGCAGATAGTACTTCTCAACTCAAACCACTCTATCATACCTGTAAAACTTTTGTTTCAGGGTGAACAATTTAAAGAAAGACAACTGGTTGAATGACACATTCAAAAGGAAACATGATCTTAATATATTTCATGTTTCTGGTTCATCCTCATCACGTGACATATTCCAGAACATTATCTTTGAAATTGATGCCTTGAACATGACTCTATCCTGTGCCAATCTGCCTGCCTTCTCCAGTAATATTTTCATACAGTCTTTGATGTCATCTGTCCTTCTCCTTCTACCTCTTCTTCTACTTCCTGGAATTCTGTCCTCTAATATGCATCTTTCCATGCCATCGTGTCGTTTTACATGTCCAAAATATTTCATTTTTCTATGTAAAATTGTATTCACCAACCATCCTTCCTCTGTATTCAGCACATTCAATACTTCACTGTTCCTTATGTTTCTGATTAGACATTCATAAAATTATAAGAAAGGTTTGATTTACTTACAGAACCAGCTGTCTATTTCACATCATCATGTAAACTTGGCAGTAGTAATGAAAACCTGGCAGTAGTCCTTAACTCACCAGTTCTCTTCAAATTGTTATTGTCACTGCATTGCACGTCAACCTAAGGGTGCTCAGTATCTTTCAAGCAAAAGGTAAAGCATGTGCATGTTGTTGGTTCCTGTAACTCTCTGGCTGTATCCTTCTTTTATACATTAAGAAATCTTGTAACTGTGTTATGTTTGACTCCACATGCCCGTAGACTCATGATAACCACATCATAGATGACTCGATCACTAATAATTAAAGTATCTTTTTGCTATTATTTTCTGCATTATATTCAAATTACCTTTCAAGTTTTGTACAGTGAAATCTCTCTGTGGCACTTATGTTTATAACAAATTTCCCTACTTAATAACAATTTTCAAAATCCTCAATTATATTTATTCTTTATTGTTTATATTACTGTAAAAAGTAAAATTAATTCATAGTATTTATTAATGCCATAGGGGTGTGAGCTGTTAGTGATCTCACTGTTCAGGGGCTCTGCCAAATGAGGGCGGTAGAAATCTCCTCTCCCTCACAGTCTTTACTTCCCAGATATATCCGGTACCCAATTAAGGATGGGTTACCGAGGATCGTAAAAACATCTCAAAAAGACGACCCACGATTTCAAAAACATTTCCACCTCAATTGAGGAATGAACCCAGGACCACTCATATGTGAAGCCAGTGTGCTTACCACTGCGCTGCGTTATCCCCTACTGTACGGACCTACACTGAAATACAACAATATTTTGTTTGTCTGCACCAATTTCTTATAATGGGATTTAATAAAATATATAAAAATATATTTCATGACCGTTTCTTTTACTTTACAGATAGTACATAGTACATTATTTTTTTGTACTAGTAGTAAATTATTTTATGTACTAGCAGTAAATAAATTTGGTACTAGATTATACATTTATTCTCCAAGTAGTTATTCAATCATAATGTCATACTTTAAAAAGTGTGAAAATATATGTTTGGAAAAGAATATTACATGGAATACATTTAATATATTTATAGAGCAGGATTAGTTTGCGGGCTGTCCTTAAATTATGTGAACAATTATTAGACAACTTTACCCCCCACCCCTCTCATTAATCCTCCTCCTAGAATAATCATACAAAATATTGTTGCTCTACTCCTCCCAATTTGTTAATCCCAAGTACCAAAAAAACACTTCTGTCACATCTGTAGAAAAATGTTTCAAATACAAACAATTTAATTGCTGTATAAAAATACATTGTTGACATCAACTTTTGTTTGTCACATTCCCTCCTTCCCCCTTTGTCAGCAACTTCAAACTTTTTCAGACACCCCCCCATCCCAAATTATTGATGTAATTTATAGACAATTCATTAGCCTTGTGCACTGATACTATCACTCAATAGTTGTGGGTTCAAGCTACAGGACTGCTACTTTACCCAGCTGTGCAAATGGGTACTCAACTTTCACCGTTGGTGAAAGTAGACATAGTGAGGTAGAGCACTAGTCCCTCACTTCAAAGAAAGCTGGGGATTAGCATTGTGAGGTAGCAAATACCATATACATCTATGTTAAGATACAAGGTGACTACCTCCACCTATATAGATTGTCACAAACTAACATCCTGTAATAGACATGTTACATTCTGACTAGTTGCGTAGCGTGGGTCAATGGCGTCCGGGGTGGAATAATAATTTTCTGCCCTTCTGACATTACAAAAATATGTCAGTAAATGTGAAAGACTGGACGAAAATAAATTTGCCACTCTCCCGATGATGCCGCCCGGGACGGTCTGCACCTCCGCCCCCCCCCTCTCGCTACGCCACTGATTCTGACTCCATCTACAAGTCCTTAACAGGAATGTTACACTAACTCCATTTACAAGTCCTGTAACAGGCATGTTACACTGTAACTTCATCTACAAAACCTATAACAGGTGTATTACACAATGACTCCATCTCCAAGCAAAAGACCCTCTAAAATGAGCAGCACATGTTTAGAAGATACCACTCATGGAATGAACTACCCACAGACATAAAGAATGAGATAATGATCTTTTTCTCCCCCAGGTAGCAGAAAACTCCACAAGGAAATATTCACTGAGATATCTTCAAATTTGCTCATTTGAGAAGAAACTTAAAGGAAATATTGTCTATCCATAGCAGGAATCTTACACTGTGAATATCTACACGACGTGTTACTGTGACTACATCTGCATCACTAATTCACAGATTAAAATAAATAATGGCAATTTTCACATTTTTTTACATTGGTCTAAATTTGTGAATCTATGAAAGATTTTCTTATGCATGAAAGTTCACAAATTAACTGGACACATTGAACACATTCAATGTTTCACCTATTCTATTTATAGAGAACTACTGAGAATAATTAGGCAGATGGCACTGTCAACATGCTACATAAAACCACACAAAAACTTAGAAGTTGTAGATGATTAATGTCATTTTACTCAGGTTTTCCAACACGTGCTGTCCCTCTTAACTAAATGGCAAGATAACCATTCATAGCATTAACTCCGTAACTTCAAATGATAATCCCCATGGATCTCTAATAAGATGCACTTGCAAACACGATATCACAATCTGGGATCAAACCTAAAATCTCTTGGTCCAAGGCAAAGAACTTAACCACTATGCCAGGTAGATCCCTACACACAATACATATATTATCTCTTCTATGATCAATGCTCAATGTTAAGTGCACAATCCATACTATTTCTGACACTAATTTAAAAACAAGAGATAAGTAGCAAACAATGTCAACAAAATAAATTACAATCAAGCAGAAAATGAAATCATCCATGTTGATCTGATATTTATCAGGAAAATTAAACATATGTTGAAATTAAACATTTAAAAAAAAACATTAGCAACATAGTTTCAGTATTTCAGAATACAATGTAGGTTCAAAAAATGTAATTGAGAAATAAAACCACAAACAGATCTACCTAACGAGACATCATTCAGTATCAAATTGTAAGATGACAAAATGAAACTGAATTTCAAGGTGACACCATTTATTGAGACAATTCATTTTATTAAAGACAAAAATGCTAGAAGATTTACAATACATATAAATATACATCTACGCAAACTAAAATGTACAAGCATCAACTACAAATGAAGGGGAACCAATATTGAAACAAATAGCAAAAGTCCCTTTTAGAAACAAAATCTTAAAAGAAGTCAGCCAAATGAGATTAGTATCGTAGATCTCCAACTGTAGAAGTCATTGATGAGTATGGTGAACTTGTAGATGATAGGAAATTGTTGACACAAGCCTGAAGCGGAATGCTACAAGAGGAAATTTTCCCATCACATCACACTGGCAGGAACTTGAAGTCAATGATCTATGCCATTATTGTGTGACTGAGGACAAAAATTGTGCATTTATTTTATTAGATACAAATAAACAATATATGTATAATAATAGCCTTCATCAATCAATCGATTAATCAAGTGCAATGATGATTGACACAGCAATCATATTTCTTCAGAACTCCCTCTTTCGTATGGATGTTAATAAATTCAGTCAGTCATGTTCTTCCATGCTATGATGACAATCCATCCAGCATCATTTCTCTGTGTGTCTTTCTCTGTCTCCTCTTCCTTGATATTTCAGGGTCACTATATTTTAAAATTGTATATTTATTATATATTATCATCACATATCTTATGAATCTTCTGTAATTTTTATTTTCACTCCAGCATCTCCTAGGATCACTAAATTAATTTTCCTAATATCCATTGCGTTTTAAACATCCTTATCTGAAACCATACTTTAGTATGATTCACCCCATTTCATAAATAGTAAAGTGTAGAAAAAAATAAATTATAATTAGAAATGAAACTCAGAAAGTTAAATAGAACAAAATAAAATTATAATTAGAACTGAAACTGAGCAAGGTAAATAGAGAAACAAAATTATAATTAGAACTGAAACAGAAAGTTAAATTGAATAAGAGTCACAGAACAAGAAGAGTTATTAAAAATTCATTCATTGGACTGACTACTCAAGGAGATTCCTAACTTGTATGATCAAGTGCTCAAATGATAAATTCAATTTGAGGAACTGAACAAAACAAGGAACTGTATTTCATCTAAAAATATGAATAACATAATGATGAAGCATTGAGGAGTTATAGAAAAAAATATCAGAATACAGCATACAGAATTTGAACCAGGTCCTTCAGCTGGCACCTATTCACATCGCCTCTTCCAACAACGAAAAACAGTATTAGATATAAAGTTATTAATACAGGAAACAGGTTAGCAATAATCAAACTTTCTTTTCATGTTCATTTGGAAGGAGGCAGAATATAAGAGATGTAGTTTAATTATAATTAATTAAACTACAAAAAAGTTACAAAAACAAAAGTTACATCATTTTCTAAACAAATTTTTATTTGCTCTGCTAAAGGGTAAAATAAAAACCAGGTTTTACTTGTAATACAATACTATCCTTTTACATATTGTTCATATTGGTTTCTTTTTCATATTATTATGTGTTTTGTATTGGTTTTGTTTGGAATTATTTTGTTTCTTTGTAGATCTT
Organism: Meghimatium bilineatum; assembly: GCA_034231615.1. Classification (NCBI taxonomy): domain Eukaryota; kingdom Metazoa; phylum Mollusca; class Gastropoda; order Stylommatophora; family Philomycidae; genus Meghimatium; species Meghimatium bilineatum. The sequence continues at coordinate 81,417,754 of CM067298.1, read as the reverse complement.
TTACGTCTTAGTTCTCAAATTCCTGAAACTTAAAAGGATGTAGTCTGGAGAACAGAATTTCATCATGCTGTGGTTTACAGCCTGGCTGCAAAATGCACTATTCAGTCTTACACATCCAATTTCTAAGTATGGCATTTTTTGTGAGTCACATTGACCTTCCACAAGATGGGGTATTCTGACACTGTTCACTTACTTCTTATGAAATGCACAAGTTACAGTGTTACCATTCTCTGCTCCACATTCAAACCACAACATATTACTGGTGTTTCTGTATATACTGAATTTCTGTTATCCATTCTACATTTTGCAACCTTGATTCAGGAAATCTTCAATGAGAAATTTTGCTACATTCTGTAGTCCCACATTTGAATTGAGAAGTTTCTAGGATCAACAAGTTCCTACAAGACTAACAAAAACATGAGTACTTACTTATGCAAAATCCTTGACAGCTGCTGGTCCATTAACAGGGATAGAACCTCCTCCTCCTCTTATGCCAACAATCTGGGTTGGCTGACCTCCTGGATGCTGTCCAGGCCGTATAGGCTTGGCTGAGGAAGTGAGAAAACAGGAAATTATATATATATATATATATATATATATATATATATATATATATAATATATATATATATATATATATATATATATATATATATATATATATATATATATATATATAGGTAGCATATCTTATTCAGGATATAACCATCACCCATAATTTTTTGGCTATAGGGATTTTCTAGGCAATATAAATATCATTAGTAGTTTGCCATTATTTTCTGAATGATTCAGATGCACTATTGCCTGTGGCAATATCGAACTCGGTACCTAGGCCAAAACAGACATGCTCTGTGCACTCTGTTTTTCTTTTTCTGTGTCCTTTCTTTCTTAGACTTTTGCAAATTAACAGGATGTGGTCCAAAGAATGGAATGTGATCTTTTTAAAGCACACACTTATTTTTTCTTGAACATTCTTCTGTTGGGAGTCATACAATGATATAGATTTCCTCAATTAAATGTGCCGAGTTAATAGCTCTGAGGCAGGCAGTAGTCTTTAAGAGTTGTTTCTGGTGGCCAATGTTCTTCTTGTGGTGTTGTATAGTGGGTAAAACTGTAGAATATATTTTTAAGCTATAGTAGCTTATCCAAAGAAGCAAATGACAGGGATCCAAACCTCAATCCCCTTCACATGTTATATGAGTCTGTTGGTCACCTGTTCTCAATCTAAACGTTTGTATTTTTCTTTCCAGATTATGAATGACATAATTTTTTTTAACTACATAAGTGTCATGAGTTCCATTGTCTGCTGATTGATCTTTTGAGGATGGGTTTAATTTTATGGAAAATAGCAATATGGCTTATTTTCATTAAGATTATTTCTGAGAGAATTTGATATCTCAATCCTCAGATTATTAAACTTTGTGATGACCCAGATTTGATTTATGTTCTAGTGATTGATTATTGGTTTCTGAACTGACCATGCAATATGTTTCCCGCTTTATGTCTTTTCATTATTTGAAACACTTGATCTATCATCTTGTCTTGCTCGCAATGTCAAATTCATGTCACTAATTAATTTTATTTCATCGTTACTGATCATAATACTTCTTAGGCTCTTGATTTCAGAAGAAACATTGGCACACCATGAAACATCAGCTAACAGTTCTCTAATACTTCCTTGGTTATGCAGTGATCAGAGGCGACGAAAGAGCAGACAATGTAATGCTGTGGTTGATGACACAGTATTGAAAAAGAGATAGGACTGACCTAATAAGGGCAGTCATTGATTTACTACAAAGTGAAGAAGACTATCCTTGAGGTGATAATTTGCACATACAATGACACATGGGAATGACTAGGGGTAAGGAGAGAAAGTGCTGGAGGTGATAATGTGCATAAAGAATGACAATAGAGGTGACCAGTGATGAGAGAAACTGTGTCCTGTTTGAACAATTTTGTTGATCGCATATTCAACACCTGACTGTGACTTTGAGAGTGCACACTCTTGGATGGCTGCCACAATGGAGTGCAGAGGACCTATGGGAATGTCATGTGTACCAGAACGCTTGTTTCTAATTTCTAATCATGAATTATGAGCTGGTTTCATGACACCCTGGGCAGATAAAAGGTAGTCATCCCTAAAAGATACTGAAGAGTATGCAATCTCATGATCCCTGTGACTCGCTTTTCAAAAACATCTCATGCTGCCCCAGAGAAGTTTAGTAGTCACTAATGTGAGATTCCCTGATCAGCCACTCAGTATACATTTTGGTTTGGATTAGATATGTTCGTTAATATCTTTGCACTGTCCCTATGTAATAAGCAGCACCTGGGCTTCTAGTTCAAGTTGCAAAGAATAAGACCACAGTCTTCTTTAGAAGCATGTCACAGTTGACTCTAAGAAAGTTGGGGGATGGGATGACAACTTGTCACCTGTGAAAAAAATCATTGTCATATCTCGTCGAAATACATTATGTCTTCCATCAAATAATCCCCATGGATGGCGAAGAGATGCAAGCCAGTGGACATTGCACCTGTGTTCTTTTGTAACAGACTCCTAGGTGAGGGGAAATGCTAAATGATAAGAATATACATTATTCTTATAAACCCCCAATACGAGGACAGGCTTATTGATATAGTATATTCTACTCCATAAGTGTTCAAATGAGGTGTTATCTCATCAACACATCTATTCATTATAAGTACAAAGTATCGGACTATCAACCACTTCATTAAATTATCAGACTTACCAATCTGTGGCGCATGGCCTCGTCTGGCAAGATTCCTTTGTCTGACTGCTTCCTTTATTCTATCTACTTCCATCTGATATCTGAAACAGAAAAATGTTTGATTGTATTATATTTTTCATATTAAAGTTCATACCACTTTTCATCATTAGTCAATCCTTTGCATAAAAGTTATTGGATCCTGCCACTCCCCTGTTCCCAGTTCTCATCAGCAATGCCATCCATTATTCTCAATAATACTCAGTCATGTCTCGTACTGTGATCAATTAAAACCTTTTTTGTATACTTCTGAAATTATTTAGTCAGTGCAGGTAGAACAAATCCATAAGTTCTATGATCTCATCTTAAGTACTTCTTCTTGTGACCAGTTGTTCTAGTTCTGTGTTAATTGATCAAACTTCTTATGTTCCCTTCATGACATTCATGTCCTGCAGTACCACACTCTGATCTTCCAGCAGTCCTTACCCGTATATCTTTAACCACTTGCTCTTTTGCTCATTTATGTTCAGCAATCTCTGTCTTTGCATCTTTCAATAACACTACATATTTTTTAATCTGAAAGTTCCTAACGTTTTTGTTTATGTCAGATTTATTTAGATTATCCACGATAAATGTCTGATAAATTCTTAATTAATTTACCACCATATTATCCACCATAAATTCTTGTCTGCAACTCAATATTTCATGTGATTTCATCTAGGCAATGTTTATTATTCCCTAAATTTTATTTTTTTTCTGCTGTGATCCTTATTCGAATTTCAGTTATACAACATGGGTCTTCCAACATTCACTTCAGTTAGTTTCTCCTCACTTAACGTGAGGTGTGCAGATTTGGAAAACAAGAGTGTCAGCTGATTCTGTTGACCATCTGCCTGGATTGATTCCAAATCCTCAGCCCATTAATGACCAATGGTATCCTTCCTTCTGGCTCTTCTTTGGAAAAGGGGGGGGGGGAAGAGAAGAGACAGAAGATGATATGGATCTGTGACTCTTTTATTCCCATCATCTGTATTTATGTCCAAACTGGAAAACTTCAAAATCAATAAAAGACTGATTGCATTAAAATAATAAACTGGTGATTCACTTTTAAAATTTTTAAAAAAATATAAAAAAGGGAACATGTTCTTTTCAAGAAATAGAACACCAAACATATATATCAAATACAAACAAGCTATCATATAAACTTGATAAAGAAATGATTTCTGAGAAGAGATATAAGATATATTGGATTTGCAGATATGAAAAGGGCTAGTGTATCTGTGTTTATCATGTGATTCCCAGCAAATATTATATTTAAATAAGTTGATTGATATATTTGGGAAAGAAAAGGAGGTATAGTAATCAGGGTCACTTTCAGGTGAGGTAAGGACAAAAATGTTACAAATATACGGGATATTGTAATACTGTAATATTTCAAATATATAACCAAGCATATAAAAAAGCTTATTACATTAAATCACACAAAAATATATATAAAACAAACTTTATCACAATTTCAAAGTGTCCGAATAATGTTACAATCCAGTGACAATTACAATTTTTCTTTGTTGATTTCTTTATAAATTATATATTTTTTTAAATGAACAGAGATAATTGTAATTATTACTTTACAACACAATTAAGTCAGAATTGTAAAATAATCAATGGAAACACCATTAATATTTGAGTTAAGTTTGTCATGTCAGGATGCAAAGTTTGTGTAGTATTACAGCAGAGACTTTCAAGTTATAATCAATGCTGATTTTGTTCATATATACAAAAGTAATTAGATGCATATTGCTCTTTTTGTAAATCTCAATATTTGAAGGTAAAACAGGGCTCCAAAACTTCCGTAGTGCATCTTGCAAAAAAATGCACAAATCAAGTTTGATGGTTTGTCTGTTAAAAACTTAAGGTAACCATAGGCAATCTTCACACAATTATCTTTAGTATCTACTGAAAAAGACTGAGCACCTATCGGTTTGTTTTCATTGTACAAAAAAAGAAATATATTATCATTACAAACAAATAACATCTCTACACCAAAGACAGATGTGTCTGAAATAAAATGGCTACACAGCACATTTCCATTCTCTGTACATCATCCTGCTGGAAATCTAGTAGGACCATTGTCCTGCTAAAAGAGGGAACGAGCTGACATTTGAGAATGAATGCTGAAGAAGAAATATCTTTGAGTCCCACAGACCAAATATCAGAAACAAGTGATCCATATCTCAAATCACAGAACAGATCCCTTATCCTGAATTTCTTCTCCAAAGAAAAGTATTTAGTGCTTCATGGTTACGTGTTGTGGCTATGAATTCTTTATACAGGATCAATATATAAGTGCTGTCATATAGACAGGTTGGAGACTTCATGGAATTAAGTAGCAAATGTTAACAAAACGTTTGTTGAAATTACATATGCAGGATCAAAAGATGTTAAAAATACTGCCGCTGTGCTGTAAATTATAGCACTGCGCCATCATCAAGTGCTGTTTCTGTATTGTAGGTTGGCTGCAATGAACCTTCAACACCCTGTCTCTTGCTATGGTAGTGCACTCTGGCAGATAATATCTTGTACATCTCAGGATGTTTGCTTCTCACTTGCACACCTTTGCCTACCTCTTGCTCTCCGCCACTCAACTTCGCTACAAGAAAGGTCTTCAAAAAGGTGGCATATATTTTTATAGGTCCAAAATATTTATTTGTTTGATTTTTCAGTTTCACTCAAACTGCTCAGAGCTTGATACATTTCATTTATTTCTTAATCTTCATGTATCAAAATCTGAATTTCACTTATTTGCTTGTTTTTACTTATGATGTTATGTGCAAATGTTGAAGATTGTTCTAATACATTTTCTTCACTGATATGGATTTTTTAAAATGAGCTGTACTGTAGTCACCAGCCCTGTGGCAGAGCTGTAGAGTTTGTCCATCAGAGCTGTTTCAGATGACCTTAGTTTTCTTGTGATGTAGTACAATGGGCAGTTATATAAAATATGTTCTGTATTACTAAATATATATTATACTACATAATATTGCTAGATTCTGTTATTTATCCCTAAAAATTTTCTGAGCATAAAATCTTGATTCTGTCTATGATGCATTGTGAGAAGTTCCCATACATCTTGGTCAGTCACATCTATCATTGAGGGTTCAAACTTGAGCAATGTGCATCCCTTCACATCCTGAATAGTCACTAAAACTGTTTCTGACAGTATAATACAATAAACTAACAAAAAACTGACTACAATCAATAGCCATATCTACGAGAGATAAGCAAAGTATTTTTTTTTTAAACTGTTAATATGGAAATGAAACAATCTACTCAAAATATTTGAGTGAGCTTTGAAAAATGCCTGCCCTAGTCAAAATATTTTTATATGACTCATCTTTGCTTTATTAACTTAATCACACAATTTTTCAACCAGCCTTCTCATTTGTCCAGGAAATCTCATTCTATATATCACAAATAATATTGCAGTTGGTTAAAACATCTGGACAGAACATGTTATAAAATGTGCCACGGACAGATAGTATTTAGTCTAACTTTAGCCTATAGAACACGGCATGAATCTTAAACTTAAAATAGACCACAGCTTTTCCAAAAACATAGCTTTTACAATAATCCCAATTACATTGCTAATTATATTACTACAAAATATTACTCTGAACTCTGACCCCCATCAAGGAATTCTTGATTTACCATTGACCCCCAAGGACAAAAATGTATAATTGAATACAGTAAAAACTATATTAAATAAGAATTTAATATTCCTTGATATTGAAATTAGCAAATACATATGCATACTTCATTGTACTTCCTCACCCTCCCAAATGGAACATTTGATACTTAAACAATTTTTACACAAGAAAACTACCTAGCTAGATAGAGTTGTTTTCAGAATAAATATTATAGTGATTTAGCATTCAGAATTGAAGTATTACTTTGTAACTCTGAACATTAAATTTACTGTCAAATATTATATTTATTTTTCCCTATGTGGGTCCTGGTTGTTTTTTTTGTGTGAAAAAAACAATATTAGTCCACTGTATTCTATCAAGCACATTGCAAAAGGTGAATAAGGAGAGTTGTGATTTAGGATTAGCAATCTCTTTATATAACAAAATTGCTACAGAAATTACTACTGAATGAGCATATGAATGCTTTGGTGCAGGCATTCTATATGGATGCCAATTGGAGGAGTGACTTCAATTTCTTGTTGGACTGCAGAAAAAAAGGGATATTTATTTCATGAAAGTCAAACCAGACAATTATTAGAATTGACATCTACTGAGTAACCCGCATAAGTTTCACGTAAATGAAATCAACTACAGACCACCCACATAATAGCTGGGTGATTCCAAATTATGGAATGGTAATGATAACTTTGGTAATGATTCCAAAATTCTCCCTAACTCAGTACGTCAAGGCACCCATTTTCATCTGGGTAGACTAGGGAATCAACTATACTTGGAACTGGGCACCATATACTAGTGCACAGATTCAGCTTAATACTACAATATTACACTAACTCCCTGAAAGTGTAGTGAGTTTGCAGGAAATATGGTTTGAAATTTCAACCTAAAAAGCTCCTCAGTAAACATTTGCAGACAATTGTAAATGCATAAGAGGTTAATGAAGCCCTATTTACAGCAATTCAATAAAAAAAACTGGAGCAGCTACATCCTTACTTACTTTGCATCGTTAGGATTTCTGTTACAGATAAATGAAATGGTGTTGTCTTAGTTTCGAATATGGTCACAGCACACTGTTTTTGTTTAAAAAATTATGAATGATAAAGGAGGCAGAAAAGAATGTAGACAGAAGATGAAGAAATTAATATAAACTGAGGAGGCAGAATTAAAAAAGCAAAACATAATGTTTGTATATGACCTTACTCATCTTGACAGAAAGTCTGAAGCAAGCCCATGCCAGATAGAGTTAAAGGGCACAGGCCAATCACGTCTTTACATGACTAAATTTGCTGATACATGAATGATTTGTTTATTGATGAATAAGCATGAAAAAAAATGCAAACAGTTGCACATTACATCTCAACCTTCATTCTGCTCAGCACTAAATTCTTACATCTTAACACCACTACAGAGGATTGTTTTCCATTTGACATGATCTTCTACCAGTTTTTCCCAATTATCAGAAGCAACAACAGCATTGATTGATGATTTTCATACATCTTTATATCACAACTTTGGTTTGCTGCTTCTTTTAGCACCCAGTGAGAGTTCCCCATACAATATTTGTTTTGGGACACTGATGTTATTCATCCTTTGAATATGTTCAAGTCACATGACTCTTCTGTGACTGAACATGAAAAATGATGGAATCTTGACTCTCTCCAGGACCCATTGTTGGTAACCATATTCTGCCACTCAAGATTTTTCAGAATAATGTTTGTATCACTATCTTATAGTGCTCTTGATTAGTTATGTTTTAAAGTAATTTACATACTGTACTCACATAGTGTTTTTTAGACAGGACCATCACTAACACTGATATATTGGGAAAAACAAGCATGACCACAGCATTACCTATGCACAGAAAACTGGGACACACTAAGAGAATGGAAAAAGTAGAGCTGGGACAAACTAGAAGAATAGAAAAAAAGTAGACTCTATGCACAGCTGAGATGGCTGGGACACACTAGGAGAATAGAAAAAAAGTAGATTCTATGCACAGCTGAGATCGCTGGGACACAATAGAAGAATAGAAAAAAAAAAATAGAAAAAAAGTATAATACTGATGGATTTCCTTTATGTGGAATTAAAAGTTAGTAAAATAAAAATCTCGGGGTCGATCACTACTTCTATTTTTAATATACACACACACACACATAGGATATGCATGATACAGATATTGATATGGAATAATGGAAACAGGATGCCACAGACTGCGTTCCATAGAAGAGAAAGATCAAGGATGGTATAAAGACAAAGAAGAAAGTTATAGTCGATAGTTAAAGGACTGGACATGTAAAAGAATACACACATTACACAATGGCACAACTGATTCTGAGATTCCTTGTACATGCTGTAGAAAATTCTTTGTCTCTGATTTCCCCTTTTAGTCACATCCCCCATTTCCATGGCTTACACTCTCTCTTATATAACAAATTTCTGATGTATAAGTTGCTTGACATTCCCTAAAAATAGTCCAGCAGAGTACGAGAAAAACTAAAATGATCTTATCAAGGGACTATTCTAATTGTGCCTTCTCATGGAATAGAATGGCAAACAGTACAGCAAGCATAAATGGCTGTGCAGTCCATTCACAATGTTTGAACAAGCGCCAATGATTGTTATTGTTGTGTGCTTAACGTGTAATAGGGGGAAACTAGAACTTATTATTCTGAATAAACTGAGGATGATAATTATTCTAAGAGGAAACTTTGACTTGTAACCCATGGCTCATGGAACTCACTAACCCTGAAAGGCAAACAATCTAATACTCTGCTCTAAGCCTTTAAAAGGCCCCATAATACTTCCATTTGGGAAACTGGAAGAGAGACCAGAGAATAAACAATGATCCCCAAAGAAAAAGCAATAAAAGAAATATATAGATTGCACAGTGAATAAGAAACCCCTAAAATTATAACAGTGAAATGAAGGAGTATACAACAAAAAGGCAGGACTCACAAAGTGTATACACAGGAAATTAACATTTGCATGTTTGTAAAAACAAATCTTGCAAACAAACAGGTTTAGAATTCAAGGATGCCAAACATTCTGGCTGACAAAGAAAAATAAATTCTGATACTGGTTCAAGACAACAATGTTAATACAGAAATAATAAATGTAGTACAGGTTGAAATAATTAGAAAATGTTTTAATGTACAATCTAAGAGATCACATTTGACAAATACAACTTCCCACAGGACAAGAACTGTTTTTCTGTGTACATCAGACACATCAGAAAAGAAAAATAGAACTGGCATGAATTAACCTTTACGACTCTGCAGTCGCAATATTGCGCATATCAGCACAGCTCCATTGTGCCCGTGGGAGCAATCCCGCTACATAGGACATCGCCTGATTCCCGAGTACGGAACTTCACGAAGTAATGATCCCGTGACGTATAAAACCCACCAAACGAAGCCAGGAATACGTCACAGTTTAAAGGTCAAATTCCTTTACTCATTACAATTGCAAGAAGAGAGAAAAAAAAACCAACCGGTTTTGTCAACGAATTTCTAGAGCGACGTTGGCCATTTTTTACTATCAAATTGAGTACCGCGTGGCATGGCTAAGTGATCGTTAATACATGTTTTAATTGTTGTTTTTTGTGTTTAATATGTTGTTATTTGATAAGAATGTTTGTGTAGTCATTCAAAAACACAAAAATAATATGTATCAGGGGTGCCACGTGTGTGCATAGACAATAATTACGCTGCATGTCGGGCTAGACCTAGTGTTTACCGGACTGAAGTTATATGCGATTTCTTCACGTTTTATTCGTTTTTTTAGTTCATATTATTTTGTTTTGATATAAAACAATATATATACAATAAGTATAGGTATTTATGAGGATTTTATCAATGTTTCCACGCATTGCTTAAGTATTAGGGTCGTCAAGAAGTTATATGTGCGATTTGAAAATTGCGTTTTGCGATTTTTTCCCCAAATTTTCAACTTCACAACTTGCTCACAAACTGTCATAACATACATACAACAACAAATAAAACATGACTATATTCACTATTCACTCCTTTATTTAGAAATGCAAAAATTATTTTGATATCTTTAAAACAAAAAAGTTATCACATTTTCATAACACTCACCATCAATAACGCAAATTTTCCAAAAAAGAATTCAGGTCCAAGGGGATGTTTCTTAATTTTTAATTCAGGGCCCTAACGGTTAAACAGTTCAATACACTTGTGCTATTGTGACTTGATGACTCACAAAAGAATGACACGGAAGACAAAATTGGTCATTCACTGAAGGACACGTGATCAAGATCGCCAAATAATAGAGAATATTTTCCAATATTGCATAAACCACAAGGTACACATGCTGGCCATCTGACAGAAACAAAACTAATAATAATTAATAATATCCATAAAACTTCTGGGTTGTTTTCAAAATGCCAGCACTTTTTTCATTACAGAAACATACAACATGGATTGCATCTTACGAGCTGTCCATAAATTACATCAACAATTTGGGATGGAGGGGTCTAAAAAAAAGTTTAGGATGGAGGGTTTGACAAAATATTGTTTTTTAATACACTAATTAAAATTGTTTGAATGTGAAACATTTGTTTTCTAAATAATGCGAAACAATACACATATTATTTTCATTGGGAGGGGGAGTCCCTAAAATTTGGACAGTTGTTGACAATACAGGGGGTAAAAAATTGCTGTAATTTATGGACAGTACTTAATAATCTTCTTAGTAAATGTCTTTATCACATCAATCTCCATTGAGACTTCATTATGAGTATTTTTTTAAGCTATGTACAGGTCTTTCAATGTGTTATCTACTAAATAAATCTACAAAATTTTGGATACCAAAAACTTCTGAAATAATTTTTCAACTATTGATCAGATCGAGCTCATCTCAAAGCCACACTAAAATATATAGTGCATGCTTGAATAGATATTGAACAGGTATTTGGTGCATTTAGGTTAGGTTTCTTTCAAGAAAGATAGTATATTAGCTGTACAAGGAAGTATATGAGTGTACTAGTTCTGTGAAAACATTATCTGCATATTAGTTTTGCATTAATTACTTTATAACAACAATTAGTTTTTAGTTGATAATTATTAGTTTAATATGTTTATTTATTAACATGTTAGTTGTATAAAAACTAGTTACAAGGGAACATTTGTTACATGGCAACATATGAGCCATATGGAAACATGAAGAAAAGGGACAAAGATATTCACATTCAGAAAAACTATAATTTTAGTAATTTTCAGTGAACTTAATAAATACAATTGAATATGATTGTGTAACAGATAATGAAGCTGAACTTTTAAAAGAATACATTTACAATGGCAGTAAAACACTAAGAAAAATTAGCAGATTAAGATAAATGCATTACAATAAACACATTCATAAGTATAAATGCTGGACAAAATACAATAATCCTACCTTTTACGATCTCTCATTGCTCCTTCCTTGGCTTCTTTTAGAGCAGTTTCTAAGGATTTAACTCTTTCCATTGTTGCTCTCAGCCTCTTTTCTAATTTGGGAAGCTCGCAACGAAGATCAGCATTGTCACGCACCAACTGGAAAGAATAGATAAGCTCTTAAAACTTCCTCCCAACATTTTAATAAATTGAGTGATGTCAACAAAGTATCTTCCTAAAATCTTGTCAGGAAAGTACTACCACAGAATGCTGCTTACCCACATTTTGCTGTTTACATTCCATTCATAGTGTGGTCTTGGTTTTAGTATGGTTGAATGTTTATTATCATGAATATTTATCATCTGTCATGTCTGTATCAGCATGTACTGTCATCGATATTCACAGAATTCTATCTTCAGTACTGTGTATCTACTGCCTTCCTGACTCTCTACCATGCTGTTAAACTGTTCACCATCTTCTCTCTTTCGAATTTTGTCTCTTTTTCCCTCCATTGTTTGTGTCGTTACTCTGCATTCAAACCCTAATCTGCTCATGAAGTTGCCAATAAATATGGGCTATTTTATTTCTAATGATTATAACTTTCTTTTGATGTCAACCTCCCTCTTCATTAGTTTTTCTAGCAGTCCATGGAATCTCAGCATTTCTGAGAAGAACCATGCATTCCTCTTGCTGAATTTCCTACTTTTTTTTACTGTCAATGATTCACATCCATATTACAGAAGCTGCCACTTACATGTCGTACATTTCATGTTTCTGATGAGATTTTTCCATATGTTATCAGGGTTTCCAGGTACCAATATTTAAATTTGTCAACCAAATGAACATAGAAACTAGAACAAAAACTCACCGTATGCGAAATGAAGTGCCTGAGAACAGCATGAGGTGGGGTATGAGTGGTGGTGACAAGAAGATATAAAATAAACAATGACACTATAAGAAATCTGATGAAAAGAATATTGTTCAAAGAATACATAGTCACACAAAAGATCAAGTGGTTTGGTCACCTAATCAGAATGGAACCAGATCACATTCCATCGATAAGCATTCAATAGAAAATCACCTGAATAGAGAAACAGGAGAAGATCCAGATGAAGATAGATAGATGACATCATAGAAATACTAGAACACCAAGGCTGTACTTTGTCAGTAGCATCACAGTTAGCTAAAGAAAGAAGTCTTCGACCATGACGCCTAGCTGCACACATGTATAGGACAAGACAACCAACTGCCAACTGAATGTTTATATTTAACCTCATGGGTTGTGGTGGCTATACTACCTTAACTATGACCTCCATTACCTTTTATAGTCACAGCTCTGATATAACCAAACTGGACTTCTGTCTGTGATTGAAAGCAGTGTACTTCACCATAAGAGGTATTTGTTTATTTATAAATATTGATTAAAAAAAACATAATTTCAATGGTGACAGATAATCATTTTCTGCTCTGTTCTTTCTTACACAGAAAGATTTCAATGCAGTACACTAAAAACATATCTCATAATTTCATGGTCAGTAGTTTTTTTGTGTGGGGATGGCATCATTTGCAGGAATTTTAAAATTACTTGATTTAATACATTTCTTATTTGTGGCTTCTCATCCTACTTTTATATACTTCAGCTACTAAATTTGTTATGTGGCTTATCTTACTTTTATATACTTGAGTGGGGTGCAAAGGGTTCTGCATTGCTCTGTGTGGACTCAGTTTTAGCAGAAAACTAATACTGTGAAAGCACCTGTTAATGGTGCACCCTGGAAACAGACTGCTTTTAAGCTTGCACGCGAATCAGTCTGGATACCGCTTTATGGATCATTTTCAGGAAGTGTAGTTGAGAAGGAAGATTTGTTTGCACATGACAAACAATATCTATGAATTACACCTTTCGGTCCCCACTGCCAAAATATTGTTGCAGTATAGTAAGAAAATTCAGGGCTAATTGATAGCTGTCAACTTCCAAGCTCACAAACATCGAGAATCATGAGAATTTCCCAGAAGTAAGGTTAACATATTAGTGAGTACAATTTGAGGGCAGCGCAGTGTTCACATAGAATAAAATAAAAGTTATATGGAAATCATAACCAAAGCAATGTTCTGCTTGAGTAAAAGTTTCCAGTTACCTCCAAGAAGAATATCTTGTGGAAAAGAAAAGGGCAGCAAATATTCCCTTAGTGTTCCTAAAAATGTGTCGTGGGTCAGACTTAGACAAGGTGGTCACAATGTCAGTGAATGAAACCTCAACTGAGAGGACGAAAGAACCCAAGCCCAACTCTAGTGTAGAGTGTATCCTATACTGGTACCTTGCTCACATATGAGAAAAGGTTCAATATGCGACAGCACAGACAATGCATCTAATTACACGAGGCAAGATCATTGGCAGCGGTACACCTTGTACGAGAGAGACGTAGTCAACTAAATCTAAATAATTGCCTACTCTGAGACTGTCACCCATGGAAATGTTTTGGCCTGTAAAATCCAAGGCCACGGTGAGCCATAAACCGTCATAACGAAGATATACATCGTTGCCTGGCAACAGATAGAAAGCTGTCACAGGCTAGGGAAGCTCACCCGAATTAAAAGCGTGCTGAAATCTGATGTGCTAAGCCTATATGGCAAAAAATGAATGGTAGCACATATACCTCACACTCCTTGGTGGAAATCATTCAAAATTAGTGATGATTATTAAATTGAGTAAATAAATGCAGAAGAAGAAAAATACTTGTTCTTACACAGATTACATTTGTTACAGGTGCTTTCTCATCTTACTTTTATATACTTGAGCTATGAAATTTGTTTCATGTGCCTTCTCATCTTACTTTTATATACTTGAGCCACAAAAGTAAAAATCTATCACGATGTGTTAAATCACTTCCACAGTTTGTATCCACAAACTTCTCAGAATAAAGTACCTGATATTGAAGTCCTCATTAGGGCTAATATCCCAAGCATCCATACAAGCTGAAAAGAGTGAAACTGAGATCAGCCAAACATATGCGCATGTATGACCAAACTCATCCCAAAACAGCAGGTGAGCTTCTTAAGGAAAAAACAACTGACCCAGTGAACAAAGGAAACGCTAAAGAGCATCATCATCGATGCTACATCCTAGGAGTCTGTCACTCAGAATCGCCCAGTGTGGCGCAGAAACATTAGCAACGGCGCACTGCATAAAAGAGATGCCCAACCCTTATCAGGTGTCCCAAATGTGGCAGTGGATTCTATGTCAGAATTGTATTTTTCAGTTATCTCCACATACACCAGAGAGAGATGCAACAGCAAAAGTCTGAAACTCATCACAGTCTGCATTGTCTGCCATTATTATATGCTTGGGCTATTAAATTTGTTATATGTGGTTTTTCATCTTACTTTTATATACTTGGGCTATTAAGCTTGTTATATATAGCTTCTCATCTTACTTTTAATTACTTGTGTTATTAAATTTGTTATGTGTCTTTGCAGCACATTACAATGAACAGCCAATAGTTTTTAAACATTCATCACAAAGTAATGAACCATATCTTTGAAACAGAGGTTGACCTCACATGACTGCAGTCAGGGCTAAAAAATGTTTGCCTGATTGCCATACTCAGAATCTGTGGTCTAAAAATCTAGCCATAAGCGACATAAGTATAACCATTATTTAAAATTCTCAATGTTTTCACACATCACAAAGATTTTATCTGTACCTAATCTCTACAACACGTTGTCTTTTATTTCCAATTTATCAGTCTTCTTTTGCAAGCTTCTGTGTCCATGAAATACACCATACTTTGCACAATCCCTACATAGAGGGTCTTCCAAATGATATTTACTTTTCTTGTTTGTAGAACAAAATCAGTCCTATATGGATGAAATTGAGTGAGCAACCCTGTATATTCTGTCCCCTCATACAAGTTAAAACTGGTAGCACATACAGTTCAAACTTTTTCCTAAGAAAGTCAGGAGGCTAATTTTCATCTGGGTGACTGAAAAACTAACTGTATACTTGCACAACATACTATTGCTAAAAACATATTTTAGAAGAATAAGAAGCTATTTCAATACAATACAATATTTCAATTGAAACAGAAATTGAGACAGTAATGAGATCATTATTAAGTATACTATTTCTCTACATGAATTAACTATATGCTGGATTTCCTTACAGGAATATATATACTGAATTTTTCTGCAGGAATTAAACTATATGCTGGATTTCTCTGCACGAATTAAACTATATGCTGAATTTTCCTGCATGGATTAAACTACATGCTGAATTTCTCTGCAGGAATGAAACTACTTAATAAGTTGAACAATTCTGAAATGAATGAATTAACAAAAACTATTGACCTGGCAAATATAGAAACAATTTTCTAACAGTAAAATTATTTTTCCTCTCAATTTATGAAATGTTACAGATTCAAAGATACTGCTAACCTGTTTATGAACTTTTGTGAGCTGTTCTAAATTGTTCTCCAAGAATGAAATCTTTTGTTTTTGGGCAACATGACCACCAGTCTCTTCATCTTCCTCTTCATCTTTCTTGACTGCAACCTGCATATGGATGTTACATAAAATAGATACTGTTTTTGCAATTGAAAATAAAATGACAACAATATTTAAAAAGTAGGGTATACAATAATCATAACAAGTGTGTATTAATCATGCATGTGAAGTCACTGCAAGTAGAAATTAAGTTTTTCCAAGACACTTCATGGCAAAGATCACCAGATAACTACAACTGACATTACTGCATACAACAGGGCAAAGCTAATATTTCTCAGTTAGTTTCAGTAGATATTTGAAACTTTTGACACCAAATTCTGTTCTTCATAGCTTCTGTGGTGGTTCTAATTTTTCCTGCAGTCATATACAACTCATGCATCAATTTATCTCGATCAACATAACTTTTTTTTAGATGAAATGCTAAATTACTCTCTAGTGATGTAGCAACAGTTTTATATTTGATTAGTAGCAAAGCAGATGTTTGAACTAAAAGGATAGAACAAACTAAAAGTATAAAAATATGCAATACCGCAAAAAAATAAAAATAAAGCAACAATGGAAGCTAAGAATGAAAAGTGAGGGCAACAAAAAAGTTTGAGAAAACACAACAAATTAAGTTAAATATATATGATCACATATAGAGCTACAAAAAAAAACAACAACATATGAATGAATATTTAAAGAGTTAGGAATAAAAAATCAATGAGGGAATTAGAAAAATGCAAAATCTAAAATGTATGGGGTAACTAAAATCCATATACACACATTAAGGTAAAGGTGGGTCCCATGGCAACAACCTGCGGTCAGAGATGGTGGTGGTGTCTTTTCATGTACTAAGCTGCTGCAGCTCTGTAGTATGGTAGCGGCCAGTCCCTTACCATGCTGTGTTTACCTTTTCTAACTCATGCGCCAGGAACCCATTTACAGCTGGGTCGACTGGATGAGTGGTCATGCCAGGCAAGAAATCACAACCTTTTTGTGGTACGGACATGGTTTCAAACTTGGCTTGCTGTAACCAAGTGACAGTAAGCAAGCTCATTAGGCTATCGCGCTCACTAGACTAATGCACTCTTCGTTAGATGCTCCTCATAGCATACAGATTTCTAATATTCTAAAACTATATATAAATGTTTTAAAAAGATCTGAAAGTAAACTTCTTAATCAAGCATGCCTGATACCAATTAATTTTCTGTGGGATCGCTTACATAAAGAAAAGTTACATGTTTCCTTCACTCATGTTATTTATATTCTTGTTTGCTCAACTATTTTGATCTGTAACTTACTGCACTTCCAACTGTAGTCAACTCAACTAACTTCTACTTTATTAATTCTCAAATGCCTGCAAATAAACCAGAATATAGTCCTGATAATGGATTGAATTCTGTCATGGTTTACAGCTGAGTTGCAATATTTGTGCTTTCTGACACACCTGACTTCAGCATGACATATGGGCCACTCTGACCCTTATGGGGTGAGACAGTCAGCTCCACCCCCAAATCCTCCTTAGTTGCTTTTTAGGGTACACCTGGAAAGTAACAGTACTGCTATTCTTAGCTCCCTTTTGGGCCCAGGAAACATAAGATGACTATTATTTCATTCTCTTCATGTTGCTCGATTATCTAGTACTAGTCATTGCACAACATTTTCCTTTTTTATATATTTTTGTTTGTTTCTATCTTGATAAGAATATAATTGAATATTTATTCTACATTTTAAATCCTTTTTTAACTATTTATTTATTATTACTTATTAACAAATAAAGTTATATCGCTTTCACAAGATGAAAATGACTTAAAACACATATGAAATGTAAACACTATTTGCAGGATATAATACATGTGTGCAGGCTTTTTTTATCTTCATTCTCATCCTGTGAATCTTCATTTTCTATTTCATGTAGTCTTATTGTTTTTCAGTCCCACAATTTTCATTACCTGGTCAAGAGAGTGTTCAGGGCACTAAGAAACAGACCTGCTAGTGTGAGCTGCTTCTGTATCAAGCTGTACAACAATGGATCGGGATGACATACAGAACTCTTCACAAGAAACAGTATAGACAAATTAAATGAACGATTCATCTTCCATATAACTATCTATTTATCTATCTATACGGTTTTGCCCTTATTTGCCTTGCAGCGTCAGGGGTAGAAGTGTTCTTGAGATGGCTTTCTTGTGTCCTGTTTGTAAGCATGCTCCTGTGGCCTCTTTGATTTCTGAGATCCATCTTTTACATGGTCTGCCTCTGATTTTATAATGTGATGTCTATGTGGCATGGCCATCTATGGCATGCTGTCTGTTGGTAGTCTGGAAGCGTGTGAAAACCACTTGATCTTGTCTCTTGATGTGTTCCAATACTGGTATGGTTTTGATTATGATGTCTGATAATATCATTTCCAATTCATCTTCCATGCCCAGAGTAAAAGAAATGTGGTGCCACATGAAATGAGTGCCACTGTCGACTTAGACAAATATTTGTCAATCAACAGAGAACTAGAACTGTAAGTCATTGTGTAATTATGGATACACTCATTAATAATAAGGAGAATCATAGCGTCCATAACTGTATTCATGATGATCTGAATATAGTCTGGCTATCTATCTAACTAATTACCATTTATTTTCTTTTTTTTTAAACTATTCCTTAATTCACACAAGCTTGCCTTTAATAAAATAGTTTAAATGCACAATTTTATTTTGTAAACATATATCGTTTCTCTTTTAAGCTCATAGTAAAGCTACTAGCTCAATGCTTTAAATTATCTCATGACATTTGTTTTACTAATTATTACTAATTTTTGAAAATATATTTAAATTATGTTGGTGCATACCTTTTTCACTCTGTTCTGGAGATCCTGAACAAAGAGTTTCCTCAAATTATGTAGGGTCTGCAACTCTTTAGCCACAGTCTCCTCCAACCCTTTCAGGTCCTCTTTGGCTTGTTCACGTTTCTCCATTTGGAAGGTAAGCTCTGATAATCTGCTTGTCTTCTCAGCCTCTTCTGCTTTGAGTGTATCATAGTCTTTCTGCATCTTATCTAAAGCAAGTGTCAACTTCTGGTTTGTTCTAAGAAGTATAGAAGGTAAAATCATTCAATTTTAATGTCAAATATGACAGTATATATTATTGTCAATTTATGACCCTATAAATTATAATCACTGTCAAAGACAATCACAGGACATTTGCTGTTCATAATGGAGGCTCATACAGTGTAGAGGTTTGACTTCAATGTATTCAGGTTACTCACATGTACTCCATCCATCTCAACTAAGTAACACACTGCCTGCTAAGATTACTACTCACAGCATGTAACTCTCAGGAATCTCCAGAAAAATTCACTTTAAAAGAAGACATTGCAAGAGGGATTCGAACCCGCAACCTCTTGAGCACAAAATGAATCGCTTAACTACTACAGAGAGAAGGACATGACAGGACATGTGCATAAACAATCACAGAGAAAACTTGTGGTAACCAACAGTACCATTCTGGGAGATTCTTGGAGTTGTAGAGTTAAGACTGATCATTGCGTTCTTATAATAAAACAATGAAAGCATATCTTGTATACAACATTGCTTGTAACGCACACAAATTATTTTCAAGCAAACTCTGTTGGTTCATTATTTTTTTAACATTACTTTCATTTTTTTTAAATATTCTAAATCAGTCATTAAAAAAACCTCACCAATACATGATATTTACACATCTACAAACTAAACTATGTCTCACATTCAAGAATATAAAATAGAAATAACTCACTCTTTGAGTTCATCAATTAGTGTTTGCTTATCAGATATTTCTTCTCTTAGACTTGACAGCTGCTTCTGGTGTTGCTCTCTGTGACTCTGCATCTGTTTCTCTAGGGCTTCCTTCATTTCAATCTCAGATTGAAGTTTGTCAGATGTTTCCTGTACCTTCTGTGTAACTGTAGCATGAACTGTTTCTGAGAGCATAAGAAGAGAAACTATTGTACTTGCAATCCTACATTCAATTACAATAAATATTCTATCTATCTATCTATACGCAGTAGCCCTTGTTTGCCCTGTGGTGTCAGAGTTCTCTGGAGATGGCCTTCTTGTGTGCTGTTTGTAAGCTTGCTCCTGTGGCTTCTTTGATTTCTGTGATCCATCTTTTACATGGTATGCCTCTGGTTTTATAGCCGTTATGTCTATGTGTCATAGCCATTTGTAGCATGCTATCTGTTGGTAATCTGGAAGTGTGTGAAAACCACTTGATCTGTTGTCTTTTGATGTATTCCAATACTGGTATTGTTTTGGTTATCTGTCTCATGTTATCGTTTCTAATTCTATCTCTTAATGACACTCTGAGTATTCTTTGTAGACATGTCATTTCTGCTGTCACTATTTATTATCATTATTGTGAAAATAAATTTTGCTGGGCAGTAAAATAGCTATGGCTGCCTATTTAATGTAAATATTGCCTAAAATCATAGCCAAAATTTGCTGTATTTAATTCTAAATGAATAATATTAATGTGAAAATTCAAGTGTTTATTTTAAAAAGTGGTACATTGTTTCAAGACATTCTATAAAGTGCGAATGTATTTCAAACTGATCTCCATACAAAATATAGGCGGAGCATCACACACATACAGTAATTGGATATTCACATTTCTTTCACAAGAACCACTGTTATTATATTACACATTCTTACGTAGGATGTTATTATTTTTTGTTAGTGTACCATATTTTGCTATGTCTTCCAGTATTGTATTAAGAATGTCTAATTCTGCACATTTAACATGTTGCCACCACATGGTTTCATACATATAAGATTGTAATATTTCGTGTTCACTGGACTGTAAATAGTTATGTTCCTTTGTAAAACGTCAACATATTTTGTATGTGCTCCAGTCTCCAGATCCACAAATTGCAATAAATGATTTAGTTTCATTATACTGTCTTATGCTCCGATTGTTCTGAAATATAATTTTTAATGTGTTTTTCCCACCAAAGACGGATGTGTCTGGCCATTTGCGCAAATAAAACGGCGACCCAACGCATTTCCATTCTCTGGACTACATCCTGCTAGAAATCTAATAGGACCATGGTCCTGCTACAAGAGAGATCCAACGGGAGTTTGAGAATGAACGCTGAAGAAGAAGAATGTGTTTTTTTACTTAAGATGCTATGATTTTATATTGGCCTATATCAGTGTGTACACGTAAAACTGAATAATTAGAGGACTCACCACTGGCTTTATATCTGGCCACTTCTTCATTAAGAGAATCAACATTTTCCTCCAACTGTCGTCTTTTATGTTCGACATCTTTGATAGTTTCACTCAAGGTAGCCATCTTTGCTTCATACTGCAATGATCAACATTAAGTGATTAATAGTACAAAATATTACACAATTTATAACAAATAAAAACTGAAGTAAAATATATAAAACACAGAAAGGAGGCATATTTAAACATAGAATGGAGGCATATTTAAACACAGAAAAGAAGTTGTTTGAAATGCACAAAGAATATACACAAAGCATGTTCATATGAACCTGACTGTGCTGCACTGTCTATGTCAACACTCAAGAAGCATGAAACGTCATCCCTGATGTAATAAATATACATTGATGAACAAAAGGTCACATGGTCATTCTCTTTATATGTTTAGTGTCTTTTTTTGCAGGCAGTTATCAGCATGGCTGGTGTGATAACAACTTCGTCCAAATTTGACCAATGAGCAGTGATTCTATTTCTTACAGCTGAAGGGTGTCGGCCAACCAACATCCCATCTAGCCATATTATTTGTATAATGTCAATCTGTGTGTACAGACTAAGAATTCCCCATCAGTCACTATATTGGGTGCCAGCTGGAGTAAGAAAAAGAGGAAGAAGACCTAGAGAAATTACGAAGAACCATTAATAAAGAAGGTATGTCAATGAACCTAAACAACACGCAAGAATTGAAAGACCTCGCAACATAAAGACAGAAATGGAAAGCTATGGTTTCTGCCCTATGTGCCGCCTATGGTCCTGGAGGAACATAACATAACATAACAATCTGTGTGTGTTATGTGTGTTACTACTCATTAGCAAAACTTATTACCCTGTTCCAAGTTCACCTGTTATATATCAGTTTTATTGCAGTGATTACCTATTATTCATATTTTTTTCCACAGCAAACTTCACATGTTCGGTTTAAAAAAAAAATTCACTTTAATATAAACAAACTATTTAAGCTCACCTGCTGGATCTTGAGCTGGCAATTGGAGAGTTCTGCATTTGAATCCTCCAGCTTCTTCTGGTTGTCAGTCTGGGCAGCATCAAGGTTGGCAGCACGGGTAGCAAGAGTCTTCACCTCAGACTTCATCTTGCTGATGTACAGGCGAGCTATAGTAAACTCTTCTTCTAGTTTCTCTCCAGCCCCACTGTTTGGCTGCAACATTGATGTTAGTTTCAATGATTAAATATTTTTAGTCATCAACAGAAGTCATGATTTGCACTTACAGTGCAAAGAGCTACAGCCATAATCATCTCATTTTTGTGGGAATTGTGATATTTTATTTAAAGAACATGGGGGTGTGTTTTCTTTTTTGCCTTATTTATTTGCAGTCAACTATTTGAAAACCATCAAACCCCCCCCCCCTTCCCAGTTTGCATAATAAGTAAAAAACTAGTTCTCCCCAACCTGAACAATGAAAGTATGCTTTTTTGTAGTTCTTGAGATCTGCTGTCATACCCTCTGTGGTGGTTGTTCTATGCTTTTTCTCTTGATCTTTCTTTTCTTTTGCCTTCTGGTACCAATTTTAATGCTTTTAGCAGTAGCCTATTTTCATTTACTCTAAGTAAATGCCTGATATACATCCACCATTTTTTTATGTTGTAGAAACATATTGCTGTTCAGTGTCTTCTCTTATTTGTTTCTTTGACTTGAATTCTTCCCAGCCAATATTTAAGAATTTTCTAAGACATTTTTTTTACAAATAAAAGACCCCAGACTCTAACCAAGAATGAGTTCAAAGCTAGGTTGAAAGAAACCTGCATTGGTCCAAAGACGCTCTTATCCTGGAATAAACAAATACATTATTGTAAAATTAATATTATTTCTTCTGCTGGGCCTCAAGATATTACAATAATATGTTTGCATTTACTTCGACAAAAAAAATAATCAAAACACAAAATGTGGCAGATTTTTAAAAATATGAACCTCAGTCAATATTAAATCAACGGGCTTTTATAAAGCAAGGAATACGAAAAAAAATTTTAAATGTGTAATGGAATGTATCATATATATATCAATCACTTTACAATATAATCTTTGTTAAAATTATACGTAAGTCTTGTATATGTGTCCACAATATTTGAGTTATATGGACGAATCCAAAGTATTTTCCAAAACAAATGTCTTATGTGACCAAAATATATGAAGTATTTTAAAATGACAGGATGAAATGGTACCTTATTCTCAGCAGAATTGCCTCCAATGACAGCACCAATATCTCCGAGATCTTTCAGCAGACTGGACATCATTTCCACAACTCTTTTCTTCTGATGTGTAGAAGAGTCACGTAACACTTCCAACTCAGCTTGGATGTTACTAATCTTTGCCTGAAACATAACAGAATAGTAAGAAATTATTCAGAAAGACTACTGATTTTTCTATTGATAAATGTTATTGTTCATGTTGCTGTAACTCATCCAATATAAGTATTTCTGTATTTTAAATCAATGGCTCTAAATCTTCTTTCTGTCCATGGTCTTCTTTCTGGATGATTTTTCCTTCATGCTTCCCATCCCATTTCCTAATTGGAAAAATAGTTTGTTACTGTCATCCTTGCATAGAGAAAATACTACTCACTAGAAATGTAAGTATTATGTACATATTTAATTTGCATTATTTAATCATTGTTAACTCCACCACCACTGGCATTTTATATAGTAGTAAAGTAGTGACATGTGAGATGAAATGTTTGAGGAAAGCCGCAGGAGTCACTAGGCTCGATATATTAAGAAATGAAGATATCAGGGAAAGAATAGGTATAATACCTTGCACAGAATACATAGAAAGGCACCAGATCAAGTGGATTGGCAACATTATCAGAATGCATCACAACAAGTTGCCAGTACAGGCATATAACCAAATGAGATCAGGGTTCCAAGCCAGAGGAAGACTACGGAAAAGATGGATAGACAACGTCAGGGACATCCTGAACAAACACGGTCATAGCACAGCCGAGGCCACACATCTGGCTCTAGAACGCAAGCTCGAGCTTCAATCACCCCTACACTTAACGGCAAGTGTGGATAACAAACCACCCGGGGAAAGGGGAAAGACAGAGCCTAAAAGGGGAGAAAAGAATAGAATATGACCTCGCTGTGAGATGCCAGACCCTAAAAGGGGAGCAAAGAATAGAATGTGACCTCGCCGTGGGATGCCAGAGCCTAAAAGGGGAGCAAAGAATAGCAACACTATGACCTACTATGTATGTGCTTCGACCATATATCAACCATGGCCTGGAATTCTAGTCCAGGATGCAAAGAAAAGATCCAAAGTCTTATTTCCAGGTATGTTGTAGGAGGTGACTAAAGAAAGTTGTATATGCTGCACTCCTAACAGGACATGGTGATACTGGGATACTGTCACACTGGAATGTCTCCCTCTGGGGACTAAAGATGCATCTATAAAACTTCCTTAATACAAGCAAACCTTGAGACAGCAAACCATGTGATTAAGTGACACCATGATTGCTCAAATGAGGATGATCTATGCTTTTGTCAGAAAGGCTTTCAATCCCACTTATTCAACTATTGTCAACCAATATCTGCTGTGATGAAGTCTTCTGAAGACCAATGTATGGGCTGTTGGGAAGAAACCTCTTTTTCCCTTGGTATGACTCAAGACTGCAAGAAAATCACAGTAAAGTTCCCTCTGAAGTAGAAGATTATCCAACTCATGGAATTACACAGACAACCACATGCGAGTAAATCAGTCATCAGAGTAACATTAATCTGGAATTGATAGTAAAAATTCAGAACCTGGCATAGGAAACAATAGTGACAAACTTATACTTCCTCAAGGTTCTATCATCATCAACAATGAAATTTAGAATAATTATAGCAACAAATAGTACTCACTGTTTTCTGATTAATCTCCTCATTGAGATTCTCAATGTCTCTATTCTTATTTTCAACCTCCTGAGATTT
Organism: Meghimatium bilineatum; assembly: GCA_034231615.1. NCBI lineage: Eukaryota > Metazoa > Mollusca > Gastropoda > Stylommatophora > Philomycidae > Meghimatium > Meghimatium bilineatum. Next base: position 81,392,269 of record CM067298.1, on the reverse strand, counting down.
CTGGTCATAGTTCACAGCAAGTTCTTCCAAGGCCTGAAGCACTTCCTTTACTTCTTCCTTAGCAGATTCATTATCAGCCTGGATGCGGGCCATCTCACCCTGAGAGTTCTCATAATCTTTTCGACAGTTGGCAATCAGCTCCTCCTGCTCCAGCATCTGTTCTCTCAGTTTCTCTATCAGCTGACCCTGACTATTAATCTCATCATCCTGTGTGTATAAAAAGTTAACTTAGTTAAACAAAAGTATCTTAACAATATTGCAACATTTCATATTAAACACATTCTGGTCGCAACGCTGCCTTGTTAAGGCTGTACACCAAAAATTTTCTCCTATTTTGTTGAGAAATTACATTTTTTATATTAAAAATTGGTATTTGATGACAATGACTACCAAAAAAATATGTACTAAATCCCGATTTTATATGCAACTTATGATAAAAAACATCAGACAGTTTAGAGATTGTGTGTGGACCAAACATCATTTTGGTTACGCTTCTTCATGCAAGACCTGTCTATTTGAGAAAGATTATCATAATCTATTGCAAATTTTAGTACAAAAATGGAATCTAGTAGTGATGATGATATATCCAGTGATTATGATTCAAGTGTGTCTGATGTATTTTATATTCTGACTAGTCAGAGGAAGATACAGATAGTGAAGATGTCCAACACAAAGGTAGGCCCTTATATTTTGTGATTGATATTTTTTTACATAAGAAACTAGTTTGTTATTGTTTGTACTATTTATAATTTATAATTATAATAAATAAAATACTTAAATATCATTCTATATTCATAATTTTAAGACTTTCTTGTATAAAAACTTTAAATAAACTATAATTAAGTTCGTAACTATGAGCAGCTGTTTTTTTGTTTACATCATTGTGAGGTGTACTTTTGATAGTGTACATTCTATCTTCTTTTATGCATTGTACAGAAGTAGGCATATATTTTTTAATACTAGACTGTAATCCTATTATTATTCGTTTGTTCTTTTGTGTTCTGTTTTCTGTAGGCTAGGCCTAGACAAAAATAATTTTTCACCATGGTTGATGTTTGTTTATATTATTATACAAGTTTATTGTTGTTCATACTACTAATTTTTAATTAGAATAATTATTGATTAGGCTAGACCTATTCTATATTATTAATAGTTTGTTGTATAAAGTCATAACCATGCATAGGAATATTGAATCTTTATAACAAAGCCTATTACAAACTTCAGCAATCAGCTGTTTTTGTTTATATTTTTTGTAAGGTATAATTTTTGATACTATGCTGCTTATTATTGTAACCTATGCTTTGCATGCAAGTATATTTTCTGTAGGCCTTCTTCTTCTTCTTCTGCATTCGTTCTCAAACTCCTGCAGATTAGCAGGATGTAGTCCGGAGAACGGAATGCGTTGTGTCATGGTTTACAGCATTGCTGCGATATCTGCTCCTTTCAGCCAGACACATCTGACTTCAGCATGGCTTTGGGTCACTGACCCTATATGGGATGGGACAGCCAACTCCATCCCATATCCTTAGTCGCCTTTTACGTCATGCTTGGAAGGTAAAAAGTGTTGCTATTCTTTGCTCCCCTTTTGGGCTCCGGCAAGACACGGGCGTCTGTAGGCCTAATGCTTGACTGTGATAATCTTCAATTTTATAAATGGTCTAGTCAATTATTATTTTCTTTCATATACTAATGATTTTCTGAATATTATTTTCCTCAGGTGTTATGGAAATGAAGACAAGGATGTGGGACCACTATCAAAGTCACAACCTTTTCTCCCTGAGAGAGTGCCTGGATTGCAGCTAAGTAAAGTTCTAACTATAAAGAATGCCAGGTAGTTTATCAGACCACTTTTTATTTTATTGTTATAAAGGAAATTGTTTACTATAAAATTTCTTGCATGTAATTTCCAAATGTTTATGAGGTAAGCATGGACCAAACCATTGGACAGTATACTACGGCTGGTATGATCTCATGACCGAAGAATTTTACCAATTTTGTGGCTGCTGATGTATGCTGGGTTGATAAATCCCCCAATTCAAATATCTTCCTATTGAAGACATCTATGTGAAATGGGTTATGGGCTATATCTTTTATGTTTAGGAATAGGTTCAAGGTGATTACTTTCTGGAAGTGTCTGATCCAGCAACTGAGATATCAACTGACAGGCTGTGCCCAGATATATAGGATTTAAAGAGACCAGACAGATATAGTCAGTTAAATTTCACAGATGAATTAGTTGGAGAGTTAGGAAATATAAGAGAATATGATGATGTTCAAGTTGTTGGAAAGGCAGCTACTTTCGCACAGCACGCAATGGACCAAGAATTTACCAAATTAAATCAAAATTTGAAGCTCTGCTATAGTAAATCAAAAGTTGATAGAAAGACTAGTCAGTTGTAAAGTCTGTGGTACATATTTTGTTTCCAAGGTGGCAAAAACTGCCTATCAGAATATCACAAGGCATAAAAATGCAAAACGGCTTCCATATATCTCCAAATTTTTTTCAAACATTTGAATTCAAACAATACAAACAAACACAATAACAATACAGTAACATCTTGCAGTAATACACTCAGCAATGTTTGAATTAATTCTATACTCATCTTGCAGCTGTTTGCATAATTTAAACTATATATAGTTGAAGATAATTTTTCTTTCAAATTATACAGCAAAAATAAAAACAAATTATACCATTTATTCAAATGTGTGCTGTATATATATTGAAACATCTGTTCCACTTTTAGATATTTTCTGTATAAATGGATTAGATGTAATAAAAACTAAACTGCATGTTTTCTTCCAGATTCTGGGTCTCAACACTACTTCGGTAAGAAATTTGAACAATGTTTTCCAAATATTTGTTCAATGCTTGTTCTATGTGCAATGGGGAGCTGTATTCCAAGCATTTTTCAATACCTAGGAGTGCATGCTCAAGTTGGTGTATCCAATACCTGAGTCATGACTTCTACTTGAATGGGGTCAATTGAGGTGGGACATGTGAGCTTTTGTGTTTTTTCGAGCATGAACAGCACTTCCGCCTGTCAGTCTCTAGATGATAATTGTAGCTTCATTGTCTTTATATCGATTCACATACACAATGCTGCCCTCTAGTGTGTTGCCTTTTCCCAGAATCAATGTGTAAATGTAGGATCACCATATCTTAGTGGGATCTACTCATATTGGGACATCGACATTGGACACTCCTCCAATGTTTCTGCATTCTTGGCTGACCGAGATGGATATACAGCCTCCGTACCCACGGACACAAGTCTAAAACTGTTGGCCAGAAAGACAGCTATTTGACATAACTTTATAACTGACTAACAATGTATTTTAATTTGCTCAGATAGCCTGTGATTTCATTAGCTCAAGGGCCAATGCTTGGGTATTTGGGTATTGATGTTATTTTATATCAGCCTGGCAGGCTAGATGTTGCCCATATTTTGCACATTCCTGCTCTCAAAGGTGAGAATATGCTGTAATCTCTCTAAATGTGTCCATCCTTTCATGTCTATAAATTGAATGTACACTGATATCATACTAAATACTCACAAATCACATGACGAAGTGTTACCACCAATGTAAATGAGTGCATAGTGACTTCGTAGACAACTGGTATAAGGCTAAGAATTTGCATGTCTAGTAATAAAAGCCACCTAGAAATATAAATCACTATAACTCCTCAGGATAAAAAGATACTATCCTGAAATATGAAAAGTCTGTGTCAATAGAATGCTGTGATGTTATCAGTAGTTATTTGTTCCATTGTATATTGACCACTTTTAGCAGTAATGAAATGACGTAAACTTGTTTGGTTTTGACATGTAACAAGACAAGACTCCCTTTCTAAAATTATTTTGCAATGAACAATCATGGGTAAAAGGACAAGAGGTGGAAAAGAAAAACTAGTGATTTTTTGACACTCCTTAATAGCTGAGGATAGAGGTGATTGGAGGGCTTTTTTGTGCTGGTCTCCAGTGTGGCACACCTACAACTCTGGTGGGTTATTTGTCTTATTATTTTCAAATTATATTAAACTGACCTTATCATCAAGTTGCTGGTATAATTTCAATTTCTCCTCTTCAAACTGGGCCTTCTCAGCCTCAGGGATTGCACTGATTCCACCACTGACCATTCCTATAAAGCTGGACTGCATAACAGCCTGGTCTTTAGCAGCTTGGCCTGCTTCACTCTCTATTGCTACAGTCTTCACATCAACCTGTTCTTCTACCGGCACTGTCTTCCCTATACAAATAAAGAGAACAAATAAATTATCAGCTGCTTTTAGCATGTTTTCAGCATATTCTTTACATTTCAAATACATTCTTGTGTGTTGATATTACATTTGAAATGAAATTAGCTTGCAACAATACTCACAAAATTCAGTCAGTGTCATATACAGCAACCAATAAAAGTGTGTACAACAGAATGTGAAGCAGATTGTTGAACGTGTATCTGTGTCATATACAATTCATGTAATATCAAAGGGTAAAGTCATAAGGAGGCGAACAAGAGGTAGGCAGAGATACAAGTGGGAGAGTAACATCATGAGTTGGACAGGTTACAGTCTAATAGAGTACACAACTAAAACAAGAGACAGAGAGGTTGGAGGTCTGTTGCAGTCAACCTTCGTTGTGGCAACAGCACTTGATGATGATGAAAACTGATGTTAACAAAGGGGCCATATACTGCACACAATGAGTTTGCGAGTATAAAAAATGGATGTTAGCAAATGGACTATATACTGCCAAAAGTATGTTTATGTGCATATAAAATAGATGTTAACATATGAGATATACCACAGAAAGTATGTTTGTGTGCATATAAAATGGACGTTAACATGGGACATACCCCAGAAAGTATATTTATGTGCAAATAAAATGGACGTTAACATATGGGACATACCCCAGAAAGTATGTTTATGTGCATATAAAATGGACATTAACATGGGACATACCCCAGAAAGTATGTTTATGTGCAAATAAAATGGACGTTAACATATGGGACATACCCCAGAAAGTATGTTTATGTGCATATAAAATGAATGTTAACATATGGGACATACCACAGAAAGTATGTTTATGTGCATATAAAATGGACGTTAACATGGGACATACCCCAGAAAATATGTTTATGTGCATATAAAATGGATGTTAACATGGGACATACCCCAGAAAGTATGTTTATGTGCATATAAAATGGACGTTAACATGGGACATACCCCAGAAAATATGTTTATGTGCATATAAAATGGATGTTAACATATGGGATATACAGCAGAAAGTATGTTTACATGTATCTAAAAAGAATGTTACATGAAATAAGTTATATAAAGTGTGTTCACTTGTCTAAAGAAATGGATGTAACATATGGGATTATCATATAAATCTGTGAGAAAATCTTAATTTTTAGCTCATGGTCCTGTGCCAGGTGGTGGAGTTCTACGTTAAGCTTCAGTATAGTGTTGCGCTGGCAATCTTTTTTTAATGGGGAAGTTTCCCTGAGTTTTTCAAGTTCCAGATGATTGTTTGACTCAATGTAGTTGTAGAGTGTAATGCCATGAGCTAAGCTGTCTTTTACTCTGGAGGGAACTTTTTTGTGTCTTTCTTGCAATAGAAGAATGCAATATATATAAAAGTTCATTCCTCGCAAGTGGAAAGTGTATTCACGTGTACAAAAAAAATAATTAATAAAACACATCCATGATGTTTTTATATGAACCTCTGCTTGCTTCTGGCATGTTTTACTTCAGAGAGCTTATAGGATACTGTGTCACTGTGAAAATTGCATAACTTCTGAAAAAAGCAACACATATTACAGTAATTCTACTTTACTGATTTGTATAACTAACCGCCTCTCCAAGATTGTAACTCTGCCTCAAGTTTCAGGATAATCAATTTCATCTTATTGTTCTTTTCTTTCTCTCTCTCATATCGTCTCTTCCATTCTTCTGCAGTCAATTCCTCATTAACAGTGACAACATTCTTGATTGTCTTGGCTCTGGAATAAAAACAATTGCATGGATTAACAACAACTTAGTCTGCAGTAGCAGAGTTGATAGTGTGTTCACTTTGCAAACCTAACTCATCAAACCAGGCAGTTTGAAGGCCAAACCACCAACACTGCACTGGCGATATGGTATGATTCAATTAGCAATGTCCTGTATGGGTTTATGACCATCTATTATGAACATCAATTTGGTCAAATAGTTAAAAGTGATTCTTCCATAACAGAAATAAATTGGGAATACTTTTGTGCATATATGTTCCAGTAGATTCATTATTCCTAGTTTTCCAATAAAAATTAACTCTTTCGGGACCAATTACAGTTATATCTGCAAAATAAAGAAATCCTAATGGACCAATATATCAGTTTTGATTTCCATTGCTCATAAATTGATCACTTACATTTCATGGCTCACTAATAATAGTTTTTCCATTAATCCATAATATTTTATAATATATCCGTTTCTGTTTTGGCCACAGTGAAGCATGTGATAGTATGAAAAAAGCATCTGTTGTGAATCAATATCAACTTTTTCATATTTTTTTATGTTTCTGGTGTCATTCAGAAAAATGTACATAACTTTAACATTTATGGACATAATTCATGAAATAAAATGTTTAGTGAAGACAATTTGATACGATGTGTGTAAACATTCTAGAAAAATTGATATTAACACCTCTAAACCAAGAATAAAATTTGGTGAGTGCCAAAATTTATCCAAATAAATTACCATTTTCATTTATTTTGTTTCACTAACTCTAACCTTGTGAAATAATCAAATACTATCAATGTACTTACATATTAATATTCTGTAACCAATTATTTTTCCAATACACATATTATTCATCAATATTAGTTGCCAAGTGATTCAATAAAAAAGACACAGAATACAATTTTTCTACACCTGAAAATTAATTTGGTCCCAGACCTAAAAATAATCATGTGTGGAAATAGTTAATTGGCAATATTTTCATGCAGATAAAAACCAGTGACAGTTGCCTTCTTAGAAAACAATTACATGACTCAAAGAAGGGAAGATATGCATGATTTTGTCTTGCTAAAATACAATGTACATGACTCAAAGAAGGGAAGATATAAGTGATTTTGTCTTGCTAAAATACAATGTACATGACTCAAAAAAGGGAAGGTATAAGTGATTTTATACAAGAATATTTAAGAATATCATGACCAAATTCTGCTTCCCAGTCTGTTCTCAAACTCCTGCTGTTTAGCAGGATGTCTTGGTTTATAGCTTGGCAGTGATATCTGCAAATTTTGAATTATATATGACTTAATCATGGCTTTTGGATCACTTTGACTTGCGCGGTGGGACAGCAGCTAAACCTCCTGTATCACCAATTACAACATCCATAGCCAAGTTATCAATAATAGGTTACAACTGAAGCAAAACTAATTTGGAAAAATTGGAAACACAGGGTCATAATGTTAAGCTAATCACTGGAAACACATAGGAAAACAAACAAATCAACATTTCAAGTAAAAGGTCTTTATCAATTACACAACATAGTACAGGATGAGTAAATGATGGAGCTGTCAACAATCAGAACACTGAGTTAAATGAGAACATATGCTGGGAATCTGGAAGGGAATGAATTATAACTAGTAATGTAAGAACTAGAGGATAGAGACAAAAGCAAGACAAATGGAAATTAACATCACACAGGTTATGCTCATGTAAGAATGAGGATCGTTGAGGGCAAAAGGCCACAGGATACAAAATTGGTAGACATACCGGTTCTCAAGTATTAAACAGAGTATGGATCCAATGATTTAATGGCAATCACCTGAACAATTTCGGCACCAAATTATCTGGTGCTATTGAAGTAGTCAGCAACTGTTGTGACCCACAAGAGAAACTCTGCAAATAAAATTGTGGGGAACCAACAACGACCTATAGAAACCGCTATATACATGACCAATAATGTACTATATACACAATAATTGATCGCAGAAGGAATAAATAACAACCTACTTCAGTGAATGAATACCACCTACTTTAGTGAATTAATACCACCTACTTCAGTGAATGAATAACAACCTACTTTATAGAATGTATGATAATCTACTTTAGTAAATGTCAGACAATCTACTTAAGAAGCATATACATCTCAGTTTCTAATTCTGGCAAAATAAATCAACAAATTTGAAATGAACTATTTCAGCACACCAAGGAAAGGGCTGCTAACTCACCTTTGTCCAAAAAGTAGAGTTGACTTGGTCTCACCCTCATTGTAAGAGGCAGGGGAACAGCAAATCACCATGGTAGTGCGTGCATTACCACCTAAACTTTCCTGCAGAATTCTGGTCAATTTACTGTCTCGGTATGGGACATGAGATTTCTGTATGGAAATAAAAATAGCATTATCAACAAAATTTGGGCTACTTAGTTACTTACTGGATAATGTGTCACTGTTTAATATTAGGCTAGATTTTATACAGCTTCCGTGATGTGGAGATTAAAAAAACATACAGCGTTTGTTACCGATCCTTATTCGATGTGTGAACAATGCACTGAGGGAATCTCTCTCCCCCCTCCCCCCCATTTCTCATGTTTCAGTAGACATGTTTCATTTGTTTATAACAGATGATATTTTTGACATGTTGGTGACTGAAACTAAATGCTACGCTAAGCAGCTTACTGAATCGAAGGGATAGAATGCCAGTAATTCATCTTACATGAAGTTGTGAAAGGAAGTCGCAGCTGATAAGATTGTTGCTGTCATGCTATTGATATAAATATTGATATGGACTGACCAAATAATCTTTAAAATTGCATTGGTCAAATGATGGTCTCCTCAAGATCTGGGTTCAGCAATGTCATGACTAGGAACAGATTTTTAGCTAGGTAAGTCTTTTATGTTTGTTTTTATTGGTGTTTTTGTGAAAAAATGTCTTGACATTGACCTCACACTTTTCATATCACACAAATACAAAAAATGTTTACGCATATTTAAGCGTTATTCGATTGTTTATTTACATGTGCACAAATTATTTTGATATCTTTTAAAATAAAAAAGTTATTGCGTTTCACCAACACTTGCAAAAAATAACGCATATTGACAAAAAATAATCCTGACCCAGGGGGAAAAATTACGTAATTTTAATTCAGGGTTCTAAAGGTTAAACAATTAGTTGATAAGCAATGTCCCGTATTGGATATGTCTGTCATTATTCTAAATATATGTGAAAAATTAGGAGAATTCTGCCCGAATATACAAATCTACTTAATTAAGCAGAAATATTCTTAATTTTGGGTAAAAGAAAATGAGGAAGGCCTAATGCAACCCTAATGAACACCATACTTAAAGAAGGGGAAATAACAGGTTGCAAGACCATACAAGAACTAAAACTGAAGGCAGCGGACCGCAACACATGGAGAATCAAAACCTCTGCGCTATGTGCTGCATGCGTCATGAAAGGTACAAACTAGCTAACTATTCTTAATTTAAAAACCACATTAAAATAATAGAAGACTTCCTGTCTGACCAATCAACATCTGGGTTGAAAGGGCATGAGCCCATGGACCTCTGAATCAGCAACCAACCAATCAACATTGCAGTTAGTGTTCAAGAATTATGGGTGAAGGTTTCAGTGGCAGAAAGAGTAGCACAATAAGTACACGAGGATCCTCAATGAATATATGATTAGCTCTTGAATGCTGGTAGAGATAATATGGAGGAGACAGCACATATTATTAGATCCAGAATGAAGATAGTTCTCTATGAAATTGATCACATACAATAACAACAACTCAAATAATTTGAAGCCTAAAAAAAATAAACATTATTATTCCTATTACTGGATATTGTCGAAAAGTAGGGTCCTTACTTTTTCTTCATTAAGCATTTGTCATATCTAATAAAGGAATCACAAAAGCAGTAACTGGCTACTTACATTTCCATCAGCTAAGGCAGCAATGACATTGCCAAGGGCAGAGAGGGATTTGTTAATATTTTTGGCTTCATCAAGTACTGAACCTTCAGCACCAGTTTTGCTGACCTGTGAAAATGCAATATTTTATGTTATTAAAATATGTGACCACCAAATCCTACTTTTATCAGATTTGCAGAAGAATGGACACAAAGAAATGAGTATTCATAATATGAATGAAATTCATGAAATATTGATTTCATATAGAAAAAATTTATTATGACAGTTTTATTTTCTCTTTTTAGTATTTCTTACTTATTTCTCATTATTTTTTACTATGAAACTGGAGGATCTTACATTAATATGGCCATAATGACGCTAGTATCTTGCAGGTATACAACTTGGTTAAATAACATGTTCCACTTCTCCCTAGCATATCAATATTTATTGTGCTATTTCTATCTCTATTTATCCATTGTTTTTGTTCTACTTTTGCTGCAAGGTTTTATAGGATTGAATGGCCATCAATTTTTGGGTTATGGCACATTTGGTCACTTGATATGAAGTAGTATTATGACATCTCAGTACGTTGGTAGCTCCCTCAATCCATCTTCTCATGGCCTTACTCTGTCTCTTGCTGTTTCCATTAAATGTTGTATGCCCTTGCTGTTAGCCAATAATGGTTCATTCTCATTAAGAGGCCTAACCATTTCAGTCTCTGTTTTTCAATATATTTGACTACAGGCATTCCAAGTTATTGAAATTTCATTTTTCACATAATCTCTTCTTGTTATGCTTGTTGTTTTTCTTAAGACATCTCATTTTACACGTAGTAAACATCTCTCATTCTTTAGTTAGTGTCCATGACTCGCTCTGATAACACAATGTTGGTATGAAGATTTAATTTATTATTTGCCTTTTGGTTTTCATCAGGATAGATTTGTTCTTAAATTTTTGCACAATATATAGAGCAGACTTCTGTGAAAACTCAAATCCCATACCAGTTTGCTGGACTTATAGTTTCATCCTTGAATGAACACTGAAAATATCACAAAATCATTATGCTATTTAGAGTTGTACAATACTATTTTCTGTAATATTAATTTTGAATGTTATTTTGAATAATACCACTATTCATTTTTCACGGTTTCAATATTTAATATTAGTTTTTTATTTTGAATGTTATTTTGAGTAAAATCATTATTCATTTCTCCTGGTTTCAATATTCAATATTATCTTTTAAACAGTATCAATTGCCATTACTGTTCCCAAAGACATCAATTTGAATGTGAACATTTATCTTCAGTAGTCTTAGTCATTCTAATTACTTGAGATTCCCTCATTATTAGAATTTGTGAAAAACTTACCTTCTCACTACCTGCCAAATCGACTAGATACAGCTTTCCATGTAATTTCTTTTCACTTTCCACATTCTCTTGTTTAACATGTATAAGAAACACACTGTGACTTCTAGAGCTATGCTCATTCATATCTGTAAACAGGAGATACAACAGGAATGAAGACAGGTGAATGGAGAAAGTGAAAGATGGATGAATATAACAAATATTATGCTGTTACTTTGATCCCCAGAAATTATTTCTTACTTTCTACGTGTAATGAAGTGGTTTCTCCAGAGCTTTAATTTCATATGAGGAAGACTTCTTATTCACTACATGATAATATTGAAAAGATCAAAGGAAACAGATTAAAGAGGGAAAGTCATGGCATGGCAAAGGAGGTTATTAAACAGGTATGCACATTATGGGACATAGAACCTGGAGAAGCATGGGAAAGTAAGCAATCAAGTTTACAATTTCCATTGAAATAGTAATGGACACTTTCCAGGAAATGGAATAATGACATTTCAGTGCATAAATATTCAGAAGTCCAGACTCTGATCAATGATCATTTCTCAGATGGGAATATTATTGACTACACTGATAAGTCTGTGGTTCGGCACATGCACAGTGCTTGGGCATTCATGACACAATGCATAGGTATTAGGGAAGAAAGTGGTTCCTTCTATACAATCACTAATAGTATGATGATTGAGGTGATGGCAGTGACAAGGGCAATGATATGGCCGGAGTCTCAGAGTGCTACAGATGTTTGTTTTCTTACTGATTCTAAGAGTATGTTTTGAATGATTTAGTTGGGCTATCTACGCCATCAGTGGCTGGAGTCAAATATGAAATCGATGCCGAAGACAGTTGCCTTCAATTTTGTACTAGATGTGGGTGTTATAGGAAATTTAATAGCAGATTAGTTAACGTGGTCACAGTAACAAGTGGTAGTTCAATGGAATATGCTGATATTTTTAACGCAATCAAGGTGTTAAACCAATTGGAAGATATGAGGTATATTTCTTCTTCAGTGTCAATGAATAGAATGCAGGACCTGGGAGTGAGTGAAGCATGGTATTGCAAGAAATGAGAGGTATGTAGGAATAAAAAGTAGAGTTATCAATCAATGCAGAACCAAAACAGTCATCACATGCTGACAGGCATACTGAATATGAGATCAGAGCACATATGAATATGTCTGGAGTGCCATAATGATCTGCTGACAAACTATGAATCTAATTGGTGTGCAATGCTTTGAAAAGAAGTCACTTATTCAGATGGGGTAATTTCTAGGGTTTTGTGACTCTTCTACCTTTCCAGAACATGCAGAGTTGAAGCTATGAACTTAGGCTCTCCTTCTAAACATCCTTTCCTGTCAAAGGTGTCCATAGCAACTCAACAATAGGCCATGGTCACTGGATGAATGGATAGATCCGCTAGGTAAGCATTCCCTGCCATTCAAGGAGACTCAACAATTAAGCAAGGATGGTTATTTGCCTGATAATGGGCTCTCCCAGAGAATTCTTATATCCCGCAGAGTTTTATTATTAGATCTTTAGATCTCATTATTATTTCACTCTATAAATTGTACACATCGGGTTACAGCACAAAACCTTGTCTATCCCCCCGTTCGATGTATTGAAATGCTCCTGTTTGGTTATCAATTCTTATGGCTGCTACTTTGTTGCCAACATATATTCCTTATTATTCTCAGATCTGTACCATCAATGTTTAAATTCTGCAATCGCCCGTGTGTTTCCAGGGGTCTTGCCCGAAAGGGGAGCAAAGAATAGCAACACTGTTTACCTTCCACGCATGTCGTAAAAGGCGACTACGGAGGTTATGGGATGGAGTCGGCTGTCCTATCTCATATAGGGTCAGTGACTCAAAGCCATGCTTAAGTCGGATGTGTCAGGCCGAAAGGCGCAGATATCACAGCAATGCTGTAAACCATGGCACAACGCATTCCGTTCTCTGGACTACATCCTGCTAATCTGCAGAAGTTTGAGAACGAACGCAAACGAAGAAATTCTGCAATACTCTATTTATCTTTAAATGTTTCACGTAATCAAATGCATTAGTATAATAAATACAAATCTATGTTTCCACACATTTGCTCATTTTCAAATTCTGGTTTGATTTTACTTCTTCTTTTCATTACAATTTGCATCATAATTTATGTCACATGTCTCATTAAACTAAGTGTGATGTTCTCCACAATCTAAGGCACCAGATTGCTTTGGTAGAACTATGAAGATAGGTTTCAAGAGATCTTCAGGTATATACTCACTATTATAGATGTCATTCAGCAATTTTGTTATCACTTCTATACCCAATTCACCAACAGCTTTAATTTCTTCAATGGGGATCTAACCCTGGGGATTTATATTTCTTTGTATGTTGTATTTGTCCTCTACTTATGCTTTCTACTAAATAAGAAGAAAAAAATAAAAGATATCATGAAATGTATCTCCTGCACATAAAGAATGAGCAAATGACATTTTTAGGTAGAAACCTTTGCATAGAAATAATCACAGCTCTGACATCTTCATATTCGCTGGCATTGTAAGAAAATTAGAGGGAATGGAATATTGGACACAAACAGTGTATATGCCAAAAATAACAACAACTTCTCTGCAGATGCAACATACTTGTTACAGCAACATGTCTGTTAGATTTTCCTTCCTCAATGACATCCATGACCTCTTCTGGGCTGGACACAAATCTCTCGGTACAGCCCTAGAAGATACAGACAATAAATATGGTTATTTCATAAATATATTATCTAAATTACACTGATTTTAATAAGTCTTGCCATATCTATAAGCATGAAGTGTGGAAGTTTTGAAAAAGAACATCATACAATCCTATTGAATCTGCTTTCTGGTTTTATACCACTTCAGTTTCAAGGACTGTCTAATGCTGTACTCCTTCTTAGGTCTTCCTAGGGGTCTAGATTTTTCCTGGCTCTTTGCTTGAGCTATATTACAGTTTGATGACCCTCAGCTGAATAAGATTGATCACCTATTGGGGCAGTGATACCAGTGTCTTTGTTATCATATTTATTATACTGCTAAATGCCTGTGTGACATAGTCAGTATACAGCAAACATGACAGCGTGTTAAATCACTTTCACAGCTATTGTACCCACAGACTTCTCAAAATAAAGTAGCAAGATGATGTACCGTATTGAAGTCTTCCCTAGAGCTAATATCCCAAGCATCTACATATTGCTGAAGGATGTCCAGCAGAGATAGATCAAACATGTTGTGTACATCTTAAAACAACTGATGTATGGTGAGCTTCTTCAGGGCAAACAGATATGATGGACAAGTTCTATAGCCCTGTCTCATGGCTGGTAACAACAGTACAGTTCATTGAAGAAATCCATATTAGATTATGACTAGGGAAAAGTTCAAAAGAAGTATCATAAACAGGATATGCTTCAATTATACATTATCTCAGTACTTGAAATGTTTGTTAATTTCCCACCATATTTTCTATAAGACCCACAGACAGGAAGACAATATCTAAAGCTTTTCCAACCAGGAAATACTCCAACTTTAGAGCAGAAGCAATTGTACTCTATTAAGCACTAAAGTCTTCACCGAACCAGGAAAGCCAAGACTAAAGAAGATAGCTATATCAACAGATTGCAGATCCCTGTTGGAATTAATCCAGACAAACAGAAATTAAAACCTCCTGCACGTCAGACATAAGCTAAGATATATAAAAAAAATCATCAGCTATTGCCTTCAATGGATACCATCACACTGTGGAATCATGGGAAATAAAAAAACCGGTTGCTCTGTCAAGAACAGGAAGCGAAATAGAACAACACAGACACCCACTGTCCTACAGAGAAGCAAAAACAATAAACCACAATACATACACATCAAAATGGAAGAAGCAAATGAAAGTGGAAGACAAACATAATGAAATACATCACCTCCAAATATATCAACAGACCACACTATTTCGCCTTATAAGAGGCCACTGCAGACTGTTGGTCACCTTTACCGATTGAGGATCTCATACACAGATGAATGTTCATGTGGATCCGGTACCCAGACTCCTGAACATATACTTCAGGATTTCCCAACATACAAAGAGCACTGACAGCAGAACTGGCCAGAGGGTACAGATTTAAGGCAAAAACTACAGGGCAGCCACTCTAACCTGGAGAAGACAGTGGACTTCGCCCTGTTGACAGGTCTAGCAATATAACATGACCTCAGATGCTGAAGAAAGAAGATCCATCTTTTCAAATTATCCTAGATTGTTCTTCTCTTGATCCTTGTTGCTTTGTTTGTTAACTAGGAGTTTGCCTCATTTCAGGCACACCTCTTTTAACCTAGGAGAGAGTTACTTCTTGGTTACATTAGGGCGTCTAGGGGCCTTTGTATTTTGTGACGTGATTGCCTGGTTGACGCCAGAATCTTTCTGCCCAGCCAGGTTGCAGTTGAGTCTTCTAACTGAAGTCCTTAAGGAGACTATATTGTGGCTATTGAACCTCTGATTATGGACATAAAAGACATACTGCACCCCCTCTATGCCCCACTTGTATGAACATATAAAAAACACAAGGTTTTTTATTACATATCCTGCAATTAATAATTGTACATCAAGAGAGCAGATGGGGAGATTAAGAGGATGAGGACAGTGTGTAAACAGCAAGTTAGAGGATCTATCAGTGTAGTGTATATACAAGTTGCCATTTGTTGAAAGCAACAGAGACCCGTTGAGTAACGTCACATCAGTTCAACTAATCACTAATGGCTTTTGAAAGGTATAACAGTCAAGGCTAATTTCTCAAATCTTTCAAGTTTCAAAATTTTTAAGTATTAATGTGTTCTGTTTACGTTAGAAATTACTTAATTTCTTTTGCATGATTCATCACCAAGATCAGAGTTTTATCATGTTGAATTTCCAATACAAGGTATATTGCACTTTATATATTTATTCTGCATGTCTCCTTTATGCATTAAGAAATTTCCCAATATCAAATGCATGCTGTTCTGACTTTTGTGCTCATAAATAAAATATTTTACCACTCAAGTTAATTTGAAAGATGTAAATTTGAAAGTTCAATGTGTATGCCAATTACGATGACTTAATAAAATAAAAAGTATAGTAACAGTGAAATATAAAAATTTAAAAAAACTATTTTAATCACTCAAGCCCTTGGCTTGGATTCCCGCAGGGCATTTACACATCTGCTCCATAGGCTACAGATAATGATTTTCCATTTGTATCTATCTTTGAAAATGTTCTCAGCCTCATTCTATGTAATTCTCATCTCTGTCAAATCTCCCATGATCTCTTCATGTGTTTGCAAGTCTTCCAGGTATCCCTTTTCCCTGTGGTTTTCGTCAGTTTTTAATCTTTCTATCCACACACACCACCACCACAGGCAGGTCACACTGGTGTCTGCTGTAATGAACGATCTCACAGACTTGCATTAAAAGTACCAATAGATGGGGAGTTGACAATGGATAAAGAGGATGTGCTGAAACTACTACATGAGTGCCTGCTGGATGTGGAGATAGAGATTGATGAAACATCGAGGCTAAGGTTTGAGAAATTTAGTATCAAATGTGAAACTAGTAAAACTAGTAGAACTAGACACCTGCATAGTATAATGGAAGGTGGTCAACCTATTGGCTATGGGAACCATCAGTATATTCTTTCTCATCTGCTAGGAAAGATGACACTAAGCAACAATGGGTTTTCCAGAAGTGCAATAATATCAATTAACCAACAACCATCTAGCTGCAAGTAAAATTGGTATCTATTATCCATGTGTCTATTACTATTGCGATATTTTTTCACAGGTGGCAGGTCATTTATCCTACTCCCCAAACTTTCTGCCACTGCATTCCACAACATACTGGGAATAAACACTGGCTCTTTTCTTTGCACCAGTCCCTGGTTGCTACATGAGCAGAAGCAACAGGTACAAATGTAAACAGAAAATTACAACATACATATTGGTTTCAGCTGATATCATTGCAATCTGAGCAAACCCATAGGTTGCCCAGTCTCCTGAGCAGATGTCAAATGTATACATGATATCATTACTGTGATCTATAAATATATGATCAGCTAAAACCCCTAAGACAACATTAACCTCCTGGGAAGAAAAGACCAGAGTATCATCTTCAGACTTCGCACGTAACCTTTACAGCTTAACAATCACCTGAACAGAATACAACTGCAACGCACTCCAGGGTAATGGCTGTGCATTCACAATTACAAAACTGTAAACCACCCCCTTTTAGAATGTCCAGCGCTAGATGACATCAGGAACAAAGCTTCCTCCACCAACGCCAGATAAAAGGAACATCTTATGTGGAATAAAACAATAGCTCACAAACGCATGCATATATCACACATTGGTTAAAAAAAAAACACTCCTTGGTCTAAAACACAGGTACCAGTCTCACTTGTGGAGCATTTAATACCAGATTCTCCTAATGGCTAACTTGATTATTAAGCTGCTTCAGCTCCTTTATCCATCGTCAACTCACTGATTATAATATATGCATTGATACAATCCTATCTGCTATCTCATTTACATCAATGGCAGCATGTCCAGAAGTAGAGATCTACATGATTTCCTGGATGTTGAAAGACATTACAGATGATATCCACTCATACTAACACTGGCGATTGTGAAACTTTTGTAGCATGGCCTGAAACAGGCATAATAACATCCCTAGTAAATAAAGTTTTAGAGAGCCATTGGAGGGTGGTTCAACCTCCATCCATCGTGCTTGAAGCAGTTATCATGTATGTCCTCTTCATTCAATATAAACAAGTGTGATCTTAGCAATGCCTGCCACACAAAAAATACTGAAAAGCAATAAAGGGAAAATGCACCTTGACATATGGAACCCTGTTTTTGTCTTCATGAACTGACAAGTTCGTCTTTGTCACTGAGGAAAAAAAATAAAGAAGAAATTATGAAGGTTTTTAAATCTAAATATGAACAAAATGATGTAAACTCAGGTTTATTAGTTCTCTATAGCATTATAGAGGATCGCTGTAGCCTAGTTAATAGTGAGCTTGTTTACTATCACCAAGATACAGCGTGCCAGGGTAAAAACCACATCAGGACAAACAAAATTGTTTGTGTGTGATTTACTACCTGACATGACAGTTCCTCCAGTCGTACTAGCTGTCAATGGGTACCTGATGCATGACTTAGGGGAGGTAAAGATAGCAAGGAAGGAAACTGGCCACCCCACCTAATAGTTGCTGTAGCTTAGTACATGAAGAGGTAACTTCATCCCCCAACGGTAAGTTGCTACCATGGGACCTACTTTTTATAGCATTAGTACTGAGCCTAGTGACTACAAACATGAATGAATTAATTTATGGAACATTCTATGGAACAAAAAAATAGCTCATAAACACATGCATATATCACACACTGGCATTGGGTCAAAGGCATGAGTCCATGGACCGTTGGATTAGCAACTTACCAACCAGTGACTTAATATATATTAGCAAATAAGCCAGTGTTGTATTATTATTAAGAAAAGGAGGATGAAAAATAAATCAGAGGCAACAAATAGATAAAAGAATAAAATACTGTAACTATTTTAGAAGCAAATACTACAATAAAATACTAGAAATGTATTATTAATGAATAGACTAAATAATTAAGTGAATGTGATAGAATGACACGTTATGTATTCATCATAGCCTGATCACCAAACGCTGGTACAATGAAAATCTATTTAATGTTTAGATTATACCCTGTGGGTCATCCTTTTCTTCTTCTTCTTCTTCTTCTATCCAGTTCTGCAAGTTTTCACACTTCTGCAGCACATGCTAGTCTGTAAAATCTGGATATTTATGTAGTTGATATAGTAAAGTAAGTAAAGAAAAGTAACCCATAGCATTTTATTAATGCTGTAGGGGTGCAAGATGTTAGCGATCTCACATTTCAGAGGCTCTACAAATGAGGGTGGTAGCCATCTCCTCTCCCTCGCAGTCTTTACTTCCCGGATTAATCCGGTACCCATTTAAGGCTGCGTCGACCTGGGAGCCTTTGCGATCTGAAAAACATTTCCGTCTCAACTGAGGAATGAACCCAGGACCACTCATATGCGAAGACAGTGCGCTAACCACTGCACTAACGCGGCACCCTTTAATATAGACTTCCATACAAAATTTTTGGATTTAATGTTTTGGACATGAAAGAAGTTCTTGTCTAGCTGATACAAATACACAGAAATAGGACAAGGTGCACTGCTTTATATAGGTCATTGCAATTTCTGCAGTTAGGTAGGCATGTTAGGTTTACTCTATTGAAATGGTCATTGAGAGCAATATTTATTGTTCCAAGCTGGAAAATAGTAGAGGATTTATGTTGTTTTTAGAACTAGGTCCATTCATTTAAGAATATCAAATCATTCTGTATTGTATTTGTATTTTTCAACCCATTGTCATTTCTTTCTTTCCTGTGCATAATAAAGTATTTTTGGTCTGAAGGAAATTGTGTTTTTTAGTAGTTTTAACACATGACACTGTTTTCACTTCTCATCAAGTATATAAATTTTACCATAGTCTCAGATGTTGGCAATTCTTAACAAAGATAGTTTTTGAGACAATCTTCAACTAGACTTTCAAAATGAAGACTTACCGTCAAGTAAATCTCTAATTTTGTCCATGTAAATTTCAAAATAGGAAACCTACAAAAACATAAAAATTTGTTAGTCTTAAAACATTCATAACATAGATAAAAATATATTAAGGCATGTAATTATGTGCATGTGTCTGTGAAGTGTTAAAATCTCACCATATAAAATTGTTATGTGGAAATGAAATGGGCAGACACTCCATCTACCATAATCTCTTTCAATTTTATGAAACCATGTCTGCATTGTTTCAAATAGATTCTATTAAATTTATGTTGATCTCTGGGACATAGAGGGTAGTAAGTCTGTCTCACAATCCTAACCCAGCTGAATAAATGCCTGGTGTGGGCATCTGTGGCTATATGCTGTAGACAGCAGCAAACAAGTCAAGCAAGTTTGACCGTGGTTAGCTTGGAAGTTGGTGACCAGCGAATGTACACGACCAACTCTCTTCTACAGCTGCCCTACTATCGATATTGGCACAGATGTCCACTGTTCAGTGAAAGTGGTAAAAACAAAGAACGCATTAATTTAAAGTTGGATGTGTCTGATCATTTGCATAAATAAAAGCAGCAACACAATACATTTCCACTCTCTGGACTGAATCCTGCTGGAAATCTAGTAGGAAGATTGTCCTGCAAAAAGAGAGATCAGTTGGAATTTGGAAAACAATAAAGCATTTAGTTATGTGATTGGGCATATGAGTGATCCCTAAACATTCAACAAAGTTGAAAAGCAATGTCCTATACAGAATATGCTTCAAATTTTATTTTATTATTAAGCATAAAAGTAAATAATTCTAGCTGAAATATTACAAGACAGTTTTATCATTGAAATTTACATCAGTACTCACCTTGATATGAAACTCCAGGTTCTCATCCATGCCATAAATGTAGTTGAAGATATCTTGCACAATTCTAGGAATAATACCTTGAAGCGCATCATTACCCATAACACCCTACAAAGATAAATATGCACAAGCGTTGGAGTTTGTTGCTCTATCTGACAGTCAAGATAAAACGCAAAATAAAATAATGATGTCACTCAGTTAGAATTTTACGAATCAATGAAAGATAGACACAAATCATGAAGGAAAATGTGACCAGTATTGGGAGCAAAGAATAGCTACAGTTTACTTTTCATGCACGTCTTAAGAAGCGAATAATGAGGTTTTGGGTTACAGTTGGCTGTCCCATCCCATTTAGGGTCAAATTGATCCAGAAACCATGCTGAAGTCAGATGTGCCTGGCCAGAAGGCACAGATATTGCAACTAAGCTGTAAACCATGACACAACGTATTATGCAGACTACATCCTGCGAATCTGCAGGAGTTTGAGAACGAACACAGAAGAAGAAAATTACAGCACTATAAAGAAAGGGATAACAATAAATGAAAAAAATGTCATCACATATTTGGGGAGCAGCACAACCAATGTATGAGGCACAAATGAACATAAATACTGACATTACATAATTGCAAGATAATTGATAATCTTAAGATTCTGTCTATCTATTGTCATTTCCACTGTCCTGTTAAATGTCGTAGGTGGAAGTTGGAGTTGTCTGCCTTTGGCCATTTGGGTCGTATTGGCCATGGTCAGCCTGTGTCTCTTTAAGGTGGTTTATTTTTGTATTGCCTCCACTCATCTAGTTCTTGGTCTTCCTCATGCCATGTAACCCGATCTTCTGCTGTTGTATGCACAAAGAGCTGACGGAGTTGGTTCTCGGATTAAGATTAAATATATTTAATTCCAATGTGAAAGTAATTGCTTCTATAAAATAACCGTCAAGTACTGCAATTTCCCGTTAAGGAGTTGCAGGGAGGAATTTTGTAGCTGTGTGATAAAGGCTGCATGCTCTTGATGTCGCCACATAATGTACATGCTGAGTTTTTGTATTTACCCTCAGACAGGAAAAAACTCAGTCTTTACCAGGGATGAAACTCTATACCTCACTAGTGTGAGACCAACACTCTAACCTCTCGGCCATGCGCCACACACATCTATATTTGTTTATATATTTGCGTTATTGCTTCTATATACGTCAAAAAAGGCAGATAATCAAACAAAATATTACAAGGCTTCATAAATAATAGGTGCTGTATTAGAATCTTATTCAGCTCTACTATGTAGTGGTACAGAGCACATCTATGATGGCTAAGATAACAGGCTCAAACCCTGCCGCAAGCAGCTGAGTATCCAGGCCATTCTGAAAGCAATGGCAACCTACTAAATGTATTTATCATCAACATTAAGTTGCATCTCCGCATCAAAGGTTGGCTGCAACATACCTCCAACATCCCATGTTTCTTGTCTTTGTGGTGCACCCTGCTAGACTGTAACCTATCCATCTTGTGATGTTATTCTCCCACTTGTATCTCTGCCTACCCATTGCTCGCCTGCTTTTACTATACTCTCAAGTAAGGTTTCAACAAGGTATCATGTCTTTTAATATGTCCAAAATATTTTATTTGCTTGACTTTTATTTCCTTAAATAATTCTTTCTTCATTTTAGATGTTGTTAGAACCTCTTTGTTTTCTTCTCTTTCCATGATGTTCTCCCTATTCTTTTATATATCCACACCTCACAGGCGTGAATTCTGTCTTCTAATTGTTTGTTTATTGTCCATGTGTCTGAGCCATACATTAATATAGAATAGATGTAGCATTTTATTAATTCTATTATGTATTTATATTGCTTGGAAAATCACTACAGTAAAAAAAAAATATGCTAGGTTGATTGCTACATCCTAAGTAAGGTATACTACAATCTTTATTAGAATCTATGTCTGCATTGCTTAGACAGCATTATAAGCTTGTACTTATAGGAAAGAACAGAACAAAGATAGAATATGTAATTCTATACAAAAGAAGTGACTATGGATGGGTCACACCCGATTAAATCCCTGACACCGTCCGTAGTTGCGAGGGCCCCAGAGGGGAGCAAAGAATAGCAACACTGTTTATCTTCCATTCATGTCATCAGAGATGGTTAAGATGGTTATGGGGTGGAGTTGGCTGTCCCACCCCATATTGGGTCAAAGTGACCCAAGGCCATGATGAAGTCCAATGTCTCAGGCCGAAAGGTGCAGGTTTCAAAATGGCATTGACATCGTGCTTTCGTATACTGTGATTTTGTGCCATTTGTGATTACTTTTCTTTTCTACTAAAACCTATTGCGGTGGCACTTTCTAAAACTGTTTTGCAAGGAAGTCGAAAATGGAAAGAGAAGAGATGAAAAGAAAATCCTGAATTTATAACATCAAGGAATGGTCTGGGCATGATTTTCCTATACTCCTCCAAACGGGTGAGGACAGAGGGGTTTGGAGGGCATTTTGTGCTGCTGTCTCCATCTTATTATTATTATTATTATTATTATTATTATATTGCAGTGAGCAATGGATACTAGGTCATTATGATATAAAATGAAACAGAAATTGTCAACTTAAAGAAAGAAATATAAATCTCTTGAGGTCATCATGAGTGGATAACCAGAAATGCGACCAGCATTTTTGTATGGTTAAAGGGTCTGATATAACAAAATTGGACAACTGTCAGCTAAAAGCAGCATACCTCATCATTACTGGTACATTTTACTAACCAAGATAAATGTATCATATATTATCAACCAAGATGTATCAGACACTGTCAAAGAACACAATAAAACAGCATGATTTTAGTTTGTTAATCATCACTGCACTAAGGACATCTACCAGTATATACATGACAACTGACAGTTCCAGTACCCTGTTGATTGACAAACATTCTTATAAACTTTTAATTAATCTAATGTACAGTGACACCACTTTTCAATCCCAGCTCCTTTATTCTAGACATGGAGAAGAGGGAATCATCACCATTACTTTCATTTGTTTGTGCTGTTTCTTTTAAAGATTCCAGTACATGAACCAGACCCATTGCTCTACAGACAGCTAGACAGTGGCAGAACTCGTCAACCCATCTGCTCTGATTTCATTGCCCTAACACAAAAAAGCCAGGCACAACAATGAATGTGACTGCTTGCAACTTCGACCTACCCATTGGCTCAAGTCACTGTTCATTAACATAGCTACCGGTATTTATAATTTTCTCATGCTAGTCTACCCACTAGGACATAAAACAGTACAATCCATTTGACAAAGAAATTAACACATAAAAAAAAACTAACTATAATTATACACTTTATGCATGAAATACTGACCTCCATGGTATGTGTTTTACCACTAGAAGTTTGCCCATATGCAAAAATGGTCCCATTGTAACCACTAAGAACATCTGCAATGAAGAATGAAAAAAACTTGTTATGTACAGAAGAGTGCAATTATACTAAACTATGTTCACCTTATGCTCAAGGGGTATGAGTTCAAATCCAGCTCATGGCATATTTACAATTTGATTATCACTTGAAGCTACATGCTATAAGTGGTACTCTGTGCCACTCTGTTGAGAGGGACAGTGTACATATGGAGAAACCAGAGTCCACTAAAGTCAATCCTCTATGCATTTTCAACCCTTTTTTAAAACTTCAGCGTACATCTGTATTAACATATGATTGTGAAAGTTGGAAAGCAACAAAGGCACTGGGAGAAACAAAGGCACTGTGAAAAAAAATTACATTCATTTGAAAATAAATATCTTAGAAAACTTAAATATTGGCTGGCAAGAATTCAAGTCAAGCAAGTAAATAAGATCAATAATATATACTTATTGAAATCCAACAGGTACCATAAATCCATGAACAGGGCAATTAAGTTTTGTTAATCACTCAAGACACACATAATAACACACACAAATCGATGTTTCAACCAAAAGTTTTTAAATGACACCGAACAAGGGATATACAAAAATTACTACAAAAATGTGACATGAAACAAACAGAGAAATTAAGGAACAACTAGAATGATTCCATGAGATAGGCACTCATTGATGTCATAGGGTTTAAGAGTGCCATATTGGAAAATATAGCGGTTCTCAAGTGCAAGACGGGTTCAGTCATCAGAGAAGCACTACTTAATGGCAGTAACCTGAATGTCCTGGGCACCACGATGGCATGTGCCATTGAAGTGGACATCTACAGGATAACCCAAATGGTTTTTAATGCTATACAGATGTTCACAGAATCGGTCTGCACTCGTCCTTCCAATTTCACCTATATATCTCATGGCACAACGCTTGCATATGATGGCAAAGATGACATTGCAGGACTCACATGAAGCTCTCCTCAATGGTGAAGGTCGCTTTAGGGAATGTGACAGACCGGGTCTGGGTGACACAGGCACAGCATTTGCAGCTGATGGTGCCGAAATAAGGAACATCAGGTTGGAGGTGACTCCAAATCAGTACAACACTGAGGTTCTTGTCATGTCTGTAAGCAACTAGAGGGAGGTCATAGGACACTTCCACATCTCAGGATCATACTGGAGAACAGGAAGGTGATGGAACAGGACATGACAAATGACAGCGCTATGGGGGTGGAAAGTGAAACAAGTTTGACCATGTCAGAGGAGGAAGACTTCCAAGTGTTAAAGAGGGTGTCCTGACAGGAGATGCTGCACACTCGAAGAATGGCAGACCTGAGGACTCTTTCGGGGTATAGGCAACAGCAGAAGAAATATGTCATCTTGTGGGTTTTCTGAAGAAAGTCCTCCTCACAATTACACAAATACTGAAGATGTTAAGAGAATGGAAGGGAATCCCGACAGGAAGAAGGATGAGAAGAAGTGTATAGAAGAAAGCTGTGGACATCAGTCGGTTTGTAGTGTACCAATGTCCTGAGACAGAAGGGTTGGATAGTGATGGATATGCCCAGGAAGTTCACATGGGAAGTGGAGATCTCCAAGTAAATAAGAGAAGACACCAGACAGCAATATGTTTCTACAACAATAAGAAGAAAATGATGGTCTTATATCAAATTAAAATAAAGTGTTATACAAGCATTAAAATGAGTACCTGAAAGCAAAACAAAAAAAGGAAGACCAAGAGAAATTAAGAACAACCATCAATGGATTGAATATGGGTCTCAACAACATACACAAAGCTGCAATACATCGCTCAAACAGGAAAACACTTATTTCTGGCCTACGTACTGTATTGAATGCCAAGGAATATAGACTGAAGAGAATGCACTTATTACACTGAATATTTATTCTGATTGCATGCTTTTACTACTAAAGCTTCTTGTATTCAATAAACCATTCATGTTTCCGTCCATTTCACTGACAGATTTTATTTGTTTCTTTAACTTTTTTTCATGATATTTCAACTTCTGTGGACTTTGTATCTGTCATTTCCTAAGTACTCTTCATTAAATACTCTTTCCCCTTGGAGTCTAGTCAATATTTATATACTGAAAATTTGTGAGGTTGATTTATTAGAATATGTCAAACACATAATTAGTTTTTCTAATTTCAAACGCTATCTGTTGATCTGAAAAAAAATATGCATTTACTAGTATACATTATCTTCTGGACAAACTGCCTAAGAGGATCTATATAGAAAAGTTGTCACACGATTTGTTTTCTTGTATGCACAAGCTATTTCATAGAGATCTCTAAGGATCTATAGAGGTATATAGTCTGAAAGAGATACTTTATATGTATGAGGCATGTTGAAATGAAATCGGCTATGTCAGCATGCGAGTTGCGTGAAGACGTCATTACTGATGTGATAAGTACACATCCATTAACAAATGGTGATGTGGTAATTAAACCAACAGACATCAAACTAAATAACAACACTCTTGAAAAAGTCAACAACTTCACGTACCTTGGCAGCAAGCTATCAACAACAGAAGATTCATCAACAGAAATATCGCACTGTATTGCACTGGCTGCTAACTCATTCAACAAACTATCAAATATCTGGCATTCAAAAACACTAAGAAATAACACAAAACTCAAAATCTTAAACTCCTGCATAATTCAAACATTAACATGTGGGTGCGAAAGTTGGAAAGCAACATCAAACTAAGAACAAAGACTAAACACCTTTGAAAATAAATGTCTTAGAAAGCTACTGAACATACGTTGGTCAGACTTCAAATCAAACACAGTTGTCAGACAAGAATCAAAACAAGAATATATCCACCTATATTAGATAGCGTTGCTGGAGTTACATCAGACATGAGCTACAAATGGATACTGAAAGACTCCCCTGTCAAGCTTTGATGTGGTCACCAAAGGGCAAAAGAAAACGAGGAAGGTCAAAAGAAGCTTTATGTAGAACTATTATAAGAGAATATTTCACCAGCTGTATCAGAAACAATGAAGATCTAAAGCACATTGCAATGAAACGAGAGACATGGAAATCTATGACATCCACCCTATGTGCCGTCTTTTTCCATAGAGGAATAACTAACATGTAGTAATTATCTTAATCTCATGTCCAGGCAGTCAACAACATGGCCAGGGTGATAACAAATCTGCCCAAATTTTACAAATGTCAAATTGAGCAGTGATTCAGTTTCTTACAGTTGAAGAATTTCGACCAGCAAACATTCTTAAAACAATTGACTTTCCATGGCTGGATCAAGCACGTGTTGTGACCCATCACCAAGATGGATGTAGCAATATGTGTTGACCATCGCTGAAGTTTGTGTTCGCTAACTATTGAATTCTCAGTATATTAGGAACAGCTCAAATGATTGTTCAGAAAAAACTTTGGAGGTCAATCAATACAAGGTAACTGCATGAAACATAACAACAATTAGACTTATGTAAAACACAGGTTTATATATCGCTTCAATGAGACACGACAGACTATAACTAAAACTAGTAGATAATGATGCACAAGCAAAATGTGTGTGCATCATTACCTACTAGTTTTAGCTATAGTCTGTCGTGTCTCATTGAAGCGATATATAAACCTGTGTTTTACGTAAGTCTAATTGTATCAAAAGGTGTGTTTTCAGTGGGTACCACAGTTAAAGACTGAATATCAGAAGGAAAAACTAATGGTGTGGAGTTTGAATCATCTGCAGTGTTGCCGTGCAATGGGTGATGACTTTCTATCGTGAATAGTGGCAAGCGATGAATAAGTCAGAAAAGCAGCTGGCATGAAACGGAAATATCCTTGATCACCAAAGAGCAAACAATTCAAATGACTCATTGCTACAGAAAAAATTATGCCTACTGCCTTTTTTTTAAAAACAAAGATTGACTTAGAACAGGGGTGGGCAAACTTTTTGTGCAGAGGGCCGCATATACTATTATGTATGTTTTTGTTTAAAATTCTCGGTAAGTAATCAATGAAATATTTTTATTGTAAAGAAAGGTAGTTTTACACAATGTAGATAACTTCTGAAATAAATTACATTTCTAACAGACTTACACTATAACAGTATATTTTCTAATATGGATAAAAGGTTTTGCAAATATTTTAACAATGTTCGTGTATTTAAAAATGTGTTTGAGGGCCGCAAAATATCCAAAGGTGGGCCGCATGCGGCCCGTAGTTTGCCCACCCCTGACTTAGAACCTAGTGTGAACATCAATAAACTACAATTACATACTAGACAAGCTGCATACAGCCAACAAGAACAAGTGACCCAACATGCTGTTGTCCAGTGTCATTCTGTTTCATGACAATGCTCGCCTGCATGTTGCAAATGTTGTGCAGGAAACATTAGCATGGAAACGATGAGAAGTTCTGCCACATTGAGCCTACAGTTCCATCTTATCACAATATGATTTTCATTTGTTTGGAACTTTAAAGAAAGCTCTAATGGGACAACGATTTGACTCAAAGATGTCATGACAGCACTGATCAAATGGTTCAATGAGCAAACAAAGTCCTCCTTCTAGAACAGAATTCACCATCTACCCAGACAGTGGGATGCATGTTTGAAAGAATATGATGACTTCTAACGATTCCAGTGTATAAATGTTCCCTAATAATTACTTTACTTATTACTTAATTATAACAACTGCTGATGTATTTAGAACTGTCTTTCAGAGATCAAATAGACTGCTAGTCCAATGTGTGTCTGGACAGTTTTTAAACACTGTTAGTGGGTAAAGTTTACTCTCAAGTAAAGCATTAATTTTACAGGTTTAGAAGCCAATCTTCTCTGTTCTACTGCAACTTTCTAAATGTTTCTGACATGTCATTGCATCGTTACAAAAAGATGTTTGCCAAACAATTTAGTCTAGTGCAGTAGCTCTCCTTGTGCTATGGTTTTTAACAAAAGCATTTTATGAAATTTTTATTATATTTCATTGACCATGGTCTGACATGCAGATTTATATGAACTGCCCAGCGAGCATGAGACTGCTTTACTAGTAAAATATATCAGTATTTAATGTAAAAGATATTATATCTCCAAGCAATATTAGAGATTTTGTTTCACCTTTTGATATTAATCACCTCTATAACAGACTATTAAGAAGTGGTTAAATCTTCTTTACACGTCTTCTGTATACTGTCCATGTTTCACATGCATACGGGTTAGGGTTAGCAATTAGTTTCTGGTGTACATAATTCCATGTAGTTTTTGGCTATATTTTTGTTCCATTTTGCAGGTGATTTTTTCCTATCTTGAGAAACACTGTTTGATTTAAATATTTATTTATTCTATCATGTATTTGCTGCAAGCAAAACTGTTAACACATTATTGGGTATATATTTTTTGGGGTATATTTATTTACCATATGGTAATCAGTTTTACTGCAATTTCTTTTCATTCAAACTCTTTACACTTCCAGTTTTTACCACACGCTAATAAATATCATTTTTCCACTAAGTGTTGATGTATATTCTATAAATTTGTGCTGTTACCTTTGATTCTTGTGACCATCTCATTATCACTTACTATGTAATGTAATTATAAAATATAGAGGCATGTGAATATATATTATCCGTGTCAAGCAACCTAAATCTCACCTAAAATAACATGTATTTGAATACTTATCTGTGATAATTGCATGAAGTTTAATCTTTAGCTCATTTACAAAAACTTTTAAATCATCTATCTACTAACAGTACAAAGTGGTGTTGTCGTGGATCCAAGCACACTGCAAAATTGCATGAAATGAGACATTTGATAGACTGGCAAAAGCAGGTACAAAAAAGAAACAATTTCATCACAGAAATCACTGACTGAAGCAAAGGTGTTCATCAAAATAAAATACAAACATACATGAACCCAGATAATGAGCAACAACTTTCCACAAATCCTCATCCTAAAGCTGAACAGATCACAGCAAACTATCTGTAGGCTCCACAAAGGACACTGTAGACTACAAGCACATCTCCATGAAATAAAGGTTGTCCAAAATTACCAATATCCATATCAATCCCCAGACTCCAAAGCAAATTTTATAGTCATGTCCAATCTTTGGCAAAAGGCAGACTAAAACCTGACCCCAAAAGACAGAACTGAAAGTGAAGTTGTGGGGGAACCATGAGGGACTCCTCATGATGACTGAATTCATGGAGACCCTCCTGTCTGTATAGACCACTGAGCATAGGAAACTAATCGTAGAAGAAATTCATTTACATAAAACTTAACCTGCAGCCTGCCCTCCACTTGAAATATTTGAAGTTTAAAAATATTCATAAGATATTCCAAGCTCTGTGTGTACAAGTACATACCTAATGTGTCACTTGTAAAGAAAGGTACCTGCCTTTTTGAAAAATGTAATCACTATTTAATATTTACTATATGTATTTCTATACACACATTGTGTGTTTCTTCTGTAAAAGGTTCAGACCAAATATGCAATGTGTGTCCATTTAAAAGACAGTTTTGTAACACAATGATATGGCACTTTTCAAGTATGCTAAAATGAACCTTGATGTTTGAAGATCTCGAGCTAGGCTTCTCAGGTTTCAATGTACAGGGGTAGTTCATCATGTAATTTTACATATAGAATGTTTTTTTCATGTAATGCAGTGTTTAATCATTCCTCTTCCCTTCAGGTTGTTTGTTGTATTTATTTGATAAAATGGCACACTTTGTGGTATGTTGATTTTTTCAACATTGAAACTTCAAATGATATGTCTTGATACTGTTCACATTCCAACTTTGTTAGCTTCAGCACTCATCCATTTATCTATATTTTCCATATAGACCCATTAGTCAATCAATGGAAAAAACACCATAGATGCAACATAGCATACCAGACCTTAGGGCAGATGTTCCCTATTTTCAAAAACAAATGTGTGAATATGAACACAAAAACTGCACTATATAAAAGATCATCATACCGACACTATGGTACCAATGTCAAACGTGGGCATTAATAACAGAAGCCAAAATATAACTTATTACAACAGAAATGATTTGTCTACGTAGAATCCTCAGAGGAACAATATGAGAAAAAATAAGAAATGAAAACAGAAGACTATCAAACACAATGCCAATTCTGGATTACATCAGAAGACAACAGATTACCAATAAGTGGTTTTCACATGCTTCCAGACTACCATCAGACAGTGTCCCTCAAAAAAGCATTACCATACAGGCATGATGGTTACAAAGCCAGGGGTAGACCATGCAGACGATGGATTACAGAAATAAAAAGTCAACGAAAACAAACATATATGAAGCACACAAAAAAGCCATCTCCAGAGAACTCTTCTATCACTGAAGCTGCAAGGCACAAAGGGGTATAAAGCAAAAAGAAAGAAAAGAAGAAGTCAATCACATGGAGAGGAAAGAATCTGCAAGTCCTACTGTGGAACAAAACAAGAATGGTGCACAGGATGAACTATATCATGTACAATAACATAAAATGTAAAACAAATAAATACCCTGGAAAAGTCAAAGATGGATGTGCCTGACAAGAGAGATCTGAATTTGAGAATCCAAAAACAAAACAAAAATACCTTGGAACCTACTTCCTGCATAGAAGTCAACTGCAGTAGTAGATTCATGCTCTAATTACAAATGCCATAAGTGGTAGGAAAACTAAATCTTAAAGATGCAGTAATCACTTAACAACATCAACAAGAACAATAATATTAATAATAACAAAACCAATAACCAATTAGTGTTATGGACATGCCACATTGGAGTCAGAAGCACAAAAAGTCGCCTGTGTGTTGCCAGGGTCTGAAAAGGGAGCAAAGAATAGCAACACTGTTTACCTTCCACGCATGTGAAGGTAATTACATTACCTTTATGGAAATGTGCTTGTAGTCTACAGTGTCCTTTGCGGAGTCTAAAGATGGTTTGCTGTGATCTGTTCAGCTTTAGGATGAGGATGAGCTTACGCATGTCGTAAAAGGCGACTAAGGAGGTTATGGGATGGAGTTGGCTGTCCTATCCCATATAGGGCCACTGACCCAAAGACATGCTGAAGTCGGATGTGTCAGGCCAAAAGGTGCAGATATCACAGCAATGATGTAAACGATGACACAACACATTCTGTTCTCCGGATAACATCCTGCTAATCTGCAGGAGTTTGAGAATGAATGCAGAAGAAGAAGCACAAAAAGTCAGCAAACAATTCATCCATCATATGGACCAGTGTGAACTTCCTTACTTATCCAATCCCTAGGGTTGTGATATTTCATTCTTTCTTCCTTGTGCCAGGTGGTGGTTGGTGATTGTCTTATTCAGCTGTGTTGTGTCTGTATAAAGGATGTTAGTGATGAAGGCATTTGGTGGTAACAGTTGTTTTCATGGATCTTGTAGTGCAGGGCATTCAATAATGTGGTGTTTTACTGTTTCCTCCTCTTGTCTGTTGCAGTGGCTGCAGTATTGTGTATGGTCTGTGGTAATTCTTTGTAGGTGTTTGTTAAGTTGTACATTTGTTGTTTGCGGCCTAAATATTGTGGTTTGATCTTTGCAATGTAGTCTATTTATGCTGTCTTGTGGATTTAGTTGGGACATGTCTGCATATAGCACTATTCCTTTTGAGCAAGTGGAACAAGTGTGAAAAAATCATATCTCCACAAAATAAAAACCATTCCTTTTGTAATCAACCAAAGATTTTCTTTAACCTCTTCTTTTCCACACCAATTTCCCCTGCAGAATAATCTTTGAATGTGAATGGTGTCTCGTAACATGCCCAAAAACCACACAAACTTAGCACATTTCAGCTCTGAATAGTGTCTTCTGCCAAACTAAAATTTTACGGTAGTTACTTTGTCTTGGAAAAGGACATTCATTGTATGATCTTTAAAACAAATTTAGAACACCAGCACAATATTTCTTGATATCAGCTGTTATAATGTCACAAGTGGTAGGAAAGCAAATTTAAAAGTATATAAAAACTTTGGCAAACAGTCACTCTCATATCATTCTACAACTCAAACTGACTATCATGTCCCTGACAGAGAAAACACTATATAACATTATATAAATCAAACTGACTATCGTGTCCCTGATAGAGAAAACACTCTATGACATTCTACAACTCAAAATATAATATCCCTGACAGAGAAAACACTCTATGACATTCTACAACTCAAACTGACTATCATGTTCCTGACAGAGAAAACACTCTATGACATTCTACAACTCAAAATATAATGTTCCTGATAGAGAAAACACTCTATGACATTCTATAACTCAAACTGACTATCATGTTCCTGATATAGAAAACACTCTATGGCATTCTATAACTCAAACTGACTATCATGTTCCTGACAGAGAAAACACTCTATGGCATTCTATAACTCAAACTGACTATCATGTTCCTGATATAGAAAACACTCTATGGCATTCTATAACTCAAACTGACTATCATGTTCCTGACAGAGAAAACACTCTATGACAATTCAATAATAATATTTAAATATCAATTAAAGACAAAATGCACAATACACTTATGAAAAATTATGTGGCATTTAACTTCTTCTACTGCGTTCGTTTTCAAATTTCAGCAATTATCAGGATGTAGCACAGAGAACAGATTGTGATGTGTCATGATTTACAGCAGTCTGCGACATCTGTGCCTTTCTGCATGACACATCAAACTTCTGTCACATTGACCCTGTATGGGATGGGACATCCAACTCGACTCCATAATTTCCTTAGCTACCCTTATGACATGCATGAAAGGTAAACAATATTGCTATTCTTTGCTTCCTTTCAGTATTGAAGAATCAGTAGCGCTATTTAGTGGCATAGTGGGGTACCAACAATGAAACTCATTGCTAAGACATGACAGACTATGCAACAGATGTGTAGTAAAAGTATTTATCTTTACAAAAAGTAATGATTTTTCTCAATCTGCAAGTGCAATGTTGAGTCAAGACTACTTCAGAATATAAAAACTGACAGCAATAACTGGATTAAATCATTTATTTTGACAGACCTGACTAAAATTTTGCATTAGTCACTTTTGCATGTACTTTGAGTCACCCACCTGGTGTGACCAGTTGTGAAGCCCTAATAATCTGGAGAAAGCTGTGCTAAAACCATGTTACAATTCAATAGTCGAGACTAAAATATTCCAGGATAATTAGTCGGAATAATCACAACATTCAATGTCATATTTTGCATATACATATTCTGGCAGGGTTTCGTATTCGCGCATTAATCAATTAGGTGTCATGCCAAGTGGCGCTGTCGATCATGTTCATCCACAATCTATGTGTGTTAAAAATTTAAGTTGATGACATTCTTAATGATGAAATGCCATGCCATGATGGCAACACATCCAGCAACGTGTATTTGTCTTTTAATAGATCATCCATCATAAAATATATAACAAAATGGGATCCCACTACATGTCAATTTACTCTCTGTATTATATTTTTTTCTTCTTCATTCATTACCAGAGTTAACCAAACAACCAATGGTCTTTCCACCACTCAACATGTATCTTCAATGGCAGCATTAATCCCCTTTACTGGCTGATGCTTTATGTCACAGTTGGGGATCTCCATCAACGTGGTCAACCCATTATATTGTGTTCATGAGGATGACCGTTCAACATCTTCTACAGCATATTATTTATAAGTACATTTTTCCAAGGCCTAACACTTGGGGACTATCTATGAAGTTACATGCACTGAGCGATACTTTCAGCAGGCATCTTGCTGTTCTGTTAAGAAGGACAAAGTACATAAGGGGGAAAAATCAGAGTGTAATTAAGTCAATCCTCTGCATCTTTCCAGCTCACAAGGCAGTTTACTTATTTACACATACAATGATGTTGACAGTTCAGAGAAAAAGAATCAGTCTTGGAAATTTTTTTTTACTGTTTTCCCTGTGCATCTTTCATTCTAATCAACAGCATAAATGTTCACTTATATCAGTGTATACTTGGTCCCCAGTTACTTTTGCAGTGCATACTTCACCGGCACATTTTCTGCTGTGGGGAGGAACATTTACACATTTTCCTTCATCAAACTGAGACCATGAATCTCTATATCTTCTTTTTCTGCGTTCGTTCTCAAACTCCTGCAGATTAGCAGGATGTAGTCCGGAGAACGGAATGCGTTGTGTCATGGTTTACGGCATTGCTGCGATATCTGCGCCTTTCGGCCTGACACATCCGACTTCAGCAAGGCTTTGGGTCACTGACCCTATATGGGATAGGACAGCCAACCCCATCCGATCTTAGTCGCCTTTTACGACATGCGTGGAAGGTAAACAGTGTTGCTATTCTGTGCTCCCCTTTTGGGCCCGGCAACACACTGGCAAATCTCTATATCATATTACAAGTAAATTATATTCATATAAGCCTATGTAAAGAGCTATTAACTAGTCTCCAAGATATTGATAGCCTAAGGGCATCTACAACTATCAATGCAACCATGAACATATGTGTACTTTTTGTGTGCAATATCTACTGCAGCACAGCAACATTCTACCCATCAATACTACTTATAGAAGTGTTTTACTACTGATTCCATGAATACAGAGGTCACCTTCACCTTGTCAATATCTAACACAACACTGGCTAAGATTCTTACCAGGGTAGCAACTTTAGAGCCAATTTACGGCCAAAATTATTCATTTTTAAATTATCACTGGCCATGTTGTTGTTATTGTTGTCGATATCCAAATGTTAATGAGTAATGCTACTCTTGTCAGCACTATGTCATTCTTAAAAAAAGTGCAGGTCTTCTGAAGTTGACTTAGTGATCAATACATTAAGTTAGTGACTGTTAAGGGTGTCTGTAGAAGTTTTTTACTGGCAGTTGAAAGGTAAGGGCAGTCAATAAGGAGGTGTTCTACTATATCATTGGGATGAGAGCAGTGTCTACAAGTGGATAGTTGCTGCGGTTTGATACAGTTTAAATGGGTATTGATACTTGCATATCCTCTTCGAAACTGAAAGATAAGGGACTGGTTTCTCCTGCAGTTTGTTTATATTATCATTGTCCTTTGGCCATGTCATTTTACTAAATACATTTTGACTAGACAGCCCATGTGCTCATCTGTTCAGCTAGATTTTCCTGGTGTTGTTTCTGAGAATCTGTTTGATTGTTCCCATACTACAAGGGTTTTGTTTTTGTTGATTTGAGGAGCCTCTTTTTGCAAGTCTGTCACTTCATTTCCTGCTATATCGCTATGTCCAGGAATCCATTGCATGGTCACACTGATTGGATGTGCAGAGATAGGACTGTGTGCTGCTCTTGCTATGTAGAGAATATCTTGATTCTCATATGGGCCATAAAATATACGTTTACGACATTTTTATAATAATGACCTAATTGAAAACAACTTTTAAGCTTACATATTTTCTCCTTTAAATTGATGAAAATGTAAGAAGTCTGGTCATACCCAGCGACTTGGTAGTACTGTTGCTATCTAACTTCTATCAAAACACAACCAAGAAACTGAATACACCTTAACCTCCAGATGTAGCTATTACAATGAGAAGTGTTAATGGTGCTTCACTGAACTTCAGCTAATTTTATTATGTTTTCAGTAACTTTTGTACACAGGAGTTTAGCCAATTTTCTTACCTAATTTGGTCACAATCAGTTCCAATTATATGGCAACCCTGATGCTTACAACTAAACATGACGCATACCCAGAGACCAGCTGTTACTCGTCAGGAGGTAAACTGATTATTAACGTAAAATTAAGTCAATAATATGAACAACTGTATGTAAAGTGATTGGAGATCAAAGGCTATTTTCTGATAACGCCCAACTAATCAACACTGGAAGAAAACTGGTAATGTGGTGTATCCAAGAAACATTACATTAATAGATTAATAGTGTAACAATGTGACCGAGAGGTATTGAGTAAGTTTCAGAGGACAAAGGTACCTAGTTTGATTTCAGCAGTGGGCTTTGCACATCCCAAACATTCAAAAAAGTAATGTCAATATACTGAAATTAAATATTGCTTAGAAAATCAATAATGTCAAAAATTGCTGGGTTGATCATTATACCCTGAATAAAATATGCTACCAACAATATATCACATTTAAAAATAAAAAGGTGTAGAGGTTTGACCCAAAAAAAATCAAAAAGGTTGACATCCTTGTACTCTAGCATCTCCATTTACAGCATGCACCTCTGAAGTGATAATCCAAAAGGACTTCCATAAAATGCACTTCTTAAATAAGATGACATGCCCAGTATCTTTTAACCCAGGCACGTGGCTTAGCCAATAAAATCCCAGCCCACAGTACTCAGGTTTTTCCACAGTACTCCCCATCTCAACAGAGCAGTATGCCACCTGCAGAATGTACCATTTATAAAACATAACTCTGCAGCTTCAAGTGACCATCCCAGGCAGGAACCTTCAAGAAAAGTCTCTTATGAATAAGATATGATCCACAAATACTGTGTATTTGTATGTGTGTGTATGTGTGTGAGCGTGTGCTGACATGTCTCTACAGTGTGAGCATTGCAAAAGCACATGAGCAGAAGAAAAGAAAATTGTGGAGAGGAAGTGTTAGAAAGAACAGGGATAGATGGTAGCTACAAGAGACTAAGGGCAAAACTACCTTAAAGTGGTTTAACAAAATATCTTGTAAAGCACTGCAGGACTCATGAAAAATGTTGCAAGTCAGTTGGGGAGAAAACCTTAATGAAAATGTGAAAGAAAGTTGCACAAGAATTGGTGAAATATTGCATGAGAATATGAATAAAGTAGTGAGAGAACAGGAACCTTAACATTTACATAAAACTAGAACAAATTAAAAACTAAGCATACCCTTTGCCACCCAAACCATTCCCACAGACAACTATGATACCTTTCAATGATTCAACAACAACAGCGGATTGTGTAGGAATTTCAACCCATTTTTTGTAATAATTTTCTTTTATGAATCAGTACATTTCTCCTGTGTGCCCCTTCTAGTATTGATTTTAGCCTATCAAGATACCAAGCAGATGTTGAATGGTTCAATGCACAGATCAATTGTTTATCCCATACACTTAATCGATTTCGTATGAATAGGGTCTTCGAGACTGCGCATGTATATTATATTTTGTATTCTGAATATATTAGGTACAATAACTCAACACTACAAACACTTCTATGTTCTCCGCGTCAGCAGCCTCAACACATAATCTATAGTATAATTGATGTGCACCTTAATGTTGCTAACTACTCTCCTCTCAGTGTGTCTGTGCATCTAAAAAAAAAATTTGAATCACCATCTTGTGCTACATGTCGCTAAGTGTTTGGTTTCAATCACAAGAATTTACTAACAATAAAGCTTTTGTTCCCTATCCACATATACATAAACCTATAACACGGCAGGGTCTAAGGGTATTAGGTATTAGATATGTTGATGACCCTCCTTGCA
Source organism: Meghimatium bilineatum (assembly GCA_034231615.1). Lineage (NCBI taxonomy): Eukaryota > Metazoa > Mollusca > Gastropoda > Stylommatophora > Philomycidae > Meghimatium > Meghimatium bilineatum. The sequence goes on along the minus strand of CM067298.1, from coordinate 81,353,711 downwards.
CACATGACATGTCCATAGGTGCTCAGATCTCCATTTCAGTAAATCTCTGAGGCTATATGGCTGTTGGTTTCGGTTCTATGCTGGTTCACTGCTCTTTTTTATTTCAACACCTTTGTTAGGTGTTCTCTATGGGCCATGCTTATTCTTACTCCCAATTTGTGCATTCTCAATATTGACTCATGCTCATAATCTGATCATGCGGACTCACAATCAGCATGTCTGCTCTGTCAATAGACCATCTACTATCGCGGTGAGGCTAGCAAATTGGTCGGTTTGATTGTTTCCTTCCACACGCGTGTGTCCAGAGACAAATATAAGCATGAATTTACGCAGTGAGGCCAGAATTTTTAGCTCTCTCTAATGACTCCACACAATCACCTACATACCTCACCTGTCTTCACTTTCAGAATCATATTGAGCCACTTAGTATACACGCATGGGAATAGGCTTGCAATTCCAGCCAGTTAAGTGTGTGCAAATACTTCCATTGTTAGACTGCTTGTTGGTTGTGGTAATGGTTCCACTGGCTTCGTGTACTGCTGTTCTTTGTGAACTGGCAGTAAAAGCACATCACTGGTGGCAGATGACCGATTCGTCTGCGTATATCACATCTGTGTCATCAGCATGTCCGCAGATGAGTGCCTTGACTTCAGCATCCATGCTCACAGAGCTGTGTTCCCTGTACTCTCTATACAGTGTAATGACGGTATTGTTACCATATTGGATGCAAGTCACTGTCTAATGGTACCATATTGGATGCATGAACACACAGAGCCAGGGTCTAAGGGAAACATATTGGATGCATCAATACACAGTCTGCGTCTAAAGGAACCATATTGGATGCATCAACGCACAGTCAGGGTCTAATGGAACCATATTGGATGCATCAACACACAGTGAGGGTCTAATGGAATGATATTGGATGCATCTACAGCCAGGGTCTAAAGGTACAATATTGGATGCATCAACACAGAGTAGGGACTAAGGGTACCATATTAGATGCATCAACAGAGTCAGGTTTTAAAGGTACCATATTGGATGCATCGATAGAGTCAGGGTTTAAGGGTGCTATATTGGATATCAACACACAGTCCTCCTGTGTATATGTTGTAAGCTATGAGTGTAAAAAAATATTGCCCTGCCCAGTCTTTTATATTGTCTGATTTTGATTTTCTTTCACCTCTTCTGCTTCTTCTACCTTAAGCTGTACCCTGAAAGATTGTATCTAACAAGGATCACATCCGTATATATGTCCAAACCATGCAAGTTTTCGTTGTTTTACTGTTAAAAGTAGTGATTCTTGTGGATCTGCAAGATTCTCTACTATATTTCTTATGTGCACATTTATCGTAATTGTAAAATGCGCAAAAATCGTCCTTGCTTCTTATGTGCAGTAGGGGAATGGTCGGGGGTTCCCTTTAGAATTTGTGTTCAAAACCAGAAGATTTCAACTCTCACTAGTACGAATGCTTTAAGAAGAAGCATCCTATTCAAAGAGGGTTCATGTGTGTATGTAGGAGGCATTCTCCACCATGTTGCATGCATCCAATCACAGAAAACCAGCAACCAGTTCGTGGTATCATGTTGGCCACTACTGACTACACTTCATATGACTCTGTATGTCTTCAATGAGGTCATGAAGTATTGTCAGTATATACAGACAGTATTGTCAGACGACAATTGTAAATTTGACTAAAACAATTCATGTGTCAAATTTAAATATGATAACCAGAGAATCAACCATACCCTGAATTGAGATTTGAAGTTCCTGTACTGCAATATGGTTATGCCAGTTGTCAAACGTAGTAGACCAAACGTAGAACTAAACGTTGATAATGTGGCAGGAGGGACTATCATATATTTTGTACCTTCGAGCCAACACACAGAGATCTCAATAATAAATTCCTTGACATATTATCTTCAGTGCACGTGGAACAAAACATCTAAATTTGTTATATTTTGCCCGGAAGGAGAGCAAATAATAGTGACACTGCTACCTGCCATGCAGATCGTCGGAGGCGACTAATGAAGTTTGGGGGTGGAGTTGATTATTCCACCCGATAGGAGGTAAAGTGACCAATAAGCCAGCTGAAGTCGAATGTGATTGGCCGAAAGGCGCAGGTATCGCAGCCGAATCTGTGCACTATAACAGAACGCATTAACTTCTCCGGATTACATTCTGCTAATCTGCAGGAGTCTGAGAAGAAGTTCCGATTTTATTTAGAGCATAACTGCCAGTATCCTGCGACTTACTGCTCCAGCACTGTGCCGATTTATCCAACTTAACATTCTCCACGTATTTCAATCATGTCTAGCAGTGCAACACTTCGCTCGAAACCTTCCATAGAGTCATCAGTCCAACCAATCTATCTAATGCCATTCGTCAAATCAAATACACATCACATAATAAATATAACAAATATAACACACACACACAAAAACTGTCGTGTGATTGCTGTTCTTGCACATACACACATCATCATCATTATCTTGAACTTAAATTCAAATGCAATTTCCTTCCAGTTACGTATTCTTCTTTCCCATACCATGGACATCATCCTAGTTTTGAGGTGCCACTTATGTATTCGTTCAAACACCGTTGAACAACAGCAGGGTGCGTTTGCATCTTGGTTTACAGTTTTGGGGCTCTCCATAAATTACGTTTGAGTCTCCATAAATGCCTCTCCATAAATTATATTCGAGTCTCTCCATAATTTACGGCAACATTTTTTGCTAATTATTTAGCCCCCCCCCCCCTTGTCAACAATTATGGAATCCCCTTCATAATTATGATTTCCCACCCCCTCTCCGAAAAAAGCATGTTTGCAGAGAAAGTATGAAAGGTAAATTATGTTATGTTTACAACAGATAATGTTCACGCTAAATAAATCTTCATTACGAGTACATATTCTAAATATAGAGTTGAAACGACTGTGATGTGTTGACGGGGGACACATTTCATGTCACGTGATTGAACTATGGCCATTAATTCCTTAGAAGACCTCTGCACAGAATTAAGTAGTACTTCGTTCGTTACGTTTTGTATCATTATCGTGCGTTTCGTTGGTTACTATTAATACAGTTGTAGTCATCATGACTATTTCTGGCATGCGATTCCAAGTATACAAATAGTGACCAACGAAAATCGCGACAATAATAACAAAAGCGTAACGAATAAAGGCCTAATTAATTCTGCACAGAGGTCTTCTATTGCTGAAGATCATGATAAAAACGCTAACCTGGAGGAATCCCCTTTTTTCGGTAGCTGACCTGCATTTTAGAGCTTCTCCAAAAAAAAAAAGACACCGTATTATTTACTTCAGCGGTAATAAGAACACATTGAACCAAAAAAAAGTATTGTTAACGTCAACTTGTGCAAATCTCCCTCTCACTTGTTAACAACAGTCAAATTTTTTTCAGAAACCTCGTCCCTCAATTATTGCCGTAATTTATGGACAGCCTCTTTCCTGTAATGTCAGGATGTAATGCTTTTAAACTCAACGGATCCCACTTGAAGTTGCATCTATCGTCTACTTGAAAGTGTCCTAATTCTTCTTAGTAGATCCAGGAATATGATAATACAGTTTTGCTAGTTATAGACAAACATAATAACACACACAAATTGACGTTTCGACTAAAATGCCTTTATCAAGACAACAATTGAAACATATAACATAAAACAGCCCACTACACATACCAATGTGACCGTCGATGTCATTACTGTTCATTTTCTATTATATGTTTTAATTGTTTCAATTGTTGTCTTGATAAAAAGCCTTTTAGTAGAAACGTCGATTTGTGTGTGTTATTATGTTTGTCTCTAACTAGCAAAACTTTATTACCCTATTCCTGGATCTACCTGTTGGATTTCAGTTTTGCGCAGTAAGTACATATTATTAATTCTTCTTAGTGTTCTCTTATGATAAGCACAGCAAGTCAGTACCACTATTCCTTTCTTCCCTTTCAGGGCCCGAAAACGTACAAGTGGCTTTATGGTTCGAAACTAGCTTCAGGTATCAAAAAAAATCACGAGTATTTCAACCTTGCGGTGATTCGATAAAACGAAATCTTCAGTATTCAATGACACTTAAACGCAGTTATGGAATGTCTAGGCATATCAAAGAGTGGCACAAAAATTCAAAAACACCGCGTGCATGTTAAAGAAACGAATCGCATTTCTAAAATCAATTATGTTGAACAGATGTTAGTAACGTGTGGGACCAAGAGAAACCAAACTGATAGTAAAAAAAACTCTACGAACCTCTGAGTTACAAAACTGTCAAGGTTATGTAAAAGATACACTTTCAGATACAGGCCCATTCCAGCGAACAAAAGGGTATATAGGACATATATATATATAAGATATACGAAGCCAAACAAAATATGGCATTGTGCACTGTCGCCGTGACATTCCCGTGTAACAGATTTGATCACAAATGAGACTTGGTTAAAACGAAAGAAAAATTAGTCATCAGAAAACAATGAATATGTGTACTATTACAGTTAGTTTGTTTGTTCCTTTCGTGCCGCAAGCGACACATATGGCAGAGGTTTTGGTTCTCCATATGATGCGGTCCGCTGCCTGCAGCTTTAGTTCCTGGATGGTCTTACAGCCTATTAATTCCCCTTCTACTATTACAGTATCCAACGTGTATTATGAAGTTCAACATTTCGAAGAGTATTCTAACACAATGTCAGACACAACAGACCAATGTATGGAAGGAAAAGTGAGCACACGTTTTGGGGATGTTACGCTAGAATCGATGTGTTTCCGGGGCTGGAAAGGGGCATAAAGAATATTGATACTGTACCTACCATCAATGTCATAAAAAGCGATTAAAGCGGTTTTTAGGGTTGATCCGTTGTGTTCGTTGCCCAATCCCACAGAATAGGGGTTGGCAACCTACAGCCCGAATGCGGACACAGTCCGAGTGTCGCACGTGAACCACCGGCCCAAAATAACCGGTCCGCCAGTACACAAACAAACATCGTAGTGTTGATTTCGATCACGGTCTATCTAGAACCACATAACTTTAATATCTCCGGCTTTGGTGGTTTGATTCTATATTAGAAAGAGATAAAAACACGAATAGTTATTGACCGAAAAATTGTGTTACACGCCAAAAAAACCAACGATTCCTCTCATCCGTTTATTATATTTACAACTGGCTTCCCAACCTTTCATTTAACGATCAGTTATCCAGCTCACAGGACATATTCAACCCCCCCCCCCCCCCATTAGAAAAGCTAGTAAAGGTAAACCTAGCGTATGTGTGAATTGTTAAAGACCTTACAATATTATATGCGATTATAGAGCAGTTTGTAGATGTTCTAGTCTACCTTCACATTTTCACACAGCAAGCTGCCAGCTGTTGTGGTATTATAAATTTAACTGTACCTAAATATACATATCTACAAGTTAAAAATGTTGAAAGCATATATTTAGTAACATTAACGTATATAATTAAGCTTTCACATTATAGCTTTTTTTTCGTCCGGCCCGCGACTAGATGGTATTTTTGTATACGACCCTTGGACCAAAAACAGTTGCAAACTCCTGCCATAGAGGTCAAAGTGACCCAGAAGCAGTAGTGAAGTCAGATGTATTCGGCGGAAAGACGGACGTATCGCAGTCATGCTGTAAACTAAGATACGACGCATTCCGTTCTCTGGAAACACCCTGCTAATCTCCAAGAGTTTGGTAATGAAAGAAGAGAATATATAACGCCAAATATCCTTAACACGATAAAAGAAAGAGAAAAAAGACCTGAAAAAGTTCAAACCAGATATACCAAGACAATAATATAAAGGCCATACATTATCGATTCTGTAACAGCCGACTATGCCAGCACTATAAACGCCGGACAGAATTAGTGTTGCAAACACCAGCCCAGCCAGCTAGGTTTAAGTAAAAATGTACCTAACATAATGATGTAACTGATTTCAACCGCAGACATTATCCTAACAGTTTACAACAGAAAAATGTCCGGATATATAGTGAAAGGCACACCAAGATGCAGGTGGATCGACATCAAAGATATTTTAAAGAGACACAATCTAAATTCATCTGAAGCCTCCCAACTGGCAAAGAACAGATTTCTTCGGCTTTCCATGAAGCATTACGGCACACATGACTAGTGATTTCTTCCTAAAACCAAAGTCTTGTGACCTGAACAAGTTGTATTTGAACAAGATCTAAACAATAATTCATATAAGGGATAATTCCATTTTTTAATATAAAAAATATGTATGTTACATGGCGCGGAGGGGGGGGGGGCAGAATTTTAGAAAGACATGGGTGGGGCATGGTAAAAAAAAGATGGGCAATCACTGAGCTATATCAGCGGTGTAACCATCCAATATGAAAATTAAATAGCAGCGGTGTTACACGTACTGGGGACTTTAGCTACCTAGGCAAGCCCTGGTTCCGGTGCTGCTATGCATAATAAGCACCACATTAATTTCGGCTGTGGCGCCCGTGAAGATTGTTTATGATCAAGCTCATAGATAAGAAGGGGAGGTTAGGGGGGTTAAACCTATTTAAGTAATCATAACATGGCATTGAGTACTATGACGAATTCAAACTCAGCTGTAATATTCCCCCCAACCCCAACCTTTAAAAAAAAAAAAGGAACAACAGATTTTCCCCAAAATCCTACTGACAATTCAAACACAAACAAGGTAATTAACTTTTGTGGTGTTTTAGGCAACCTTCCCCCCTTACTCAAGGCGTGTCTACGTTCTTTATACCGCCCTTTTGGCGCTTCCAAACGAACACGGTCGAAAATAACTATTATCAACTCTGACTACCATCTCAACCATTTATCTCAACGACGTCATCCTTGATCAAGCATGTTCTCCTTCACTATATAAACAATAACAATGACTATAAGAATATCCACACGATATATGGGTCAGAGTATACACAGATGGGTCAGCACAGAATGCCGTGAGGAATGGAGGTGCAGGTGTATATATAGAATATCTACACAAGCCTAGAGATACAATCAGAACACCGACAGGAAAATTCTGCAATAATTATGATGCAGAAATCCAGGCAATTAGTGTGGCAGCTAAAAAACTGCTGAACTCCAACTCTGACCTACATCCTGTGGTATTCCTGACAGATGCAAGGTCAGTGCTTCAAGCTCTCCAGTATGGAAAACTAACAGACTTGAAAAAACTACTTAGCGAATTGTCTTACCAGTATAGGGTAACCATGCAGTGGATACCCTCTCACTGTGGAATACCAGGAAATGAAAAAGCAGACCAACTGGCTAAGGAAGGTGCTGCCGAAGACCAACCAGATATACCAATCATCTACCATCAGAAAAAACAGATGATCAAGTCAATAAGAAAGCCACAAACACCAACACAAGATGACTATCATATTATGAACAGACCAGAACAAGTTATAATTCTACGTCTCAGAACAGGACACAACCGACTCCGCAGTCACATGTATACAAAGTTCAAGATTGGCAACACGGCCATGTGTACATGTGGCCAGGCAGCACAGATTGCCACACATATACTTCAAGAGTGTTCTGAGCATGAAACGCTGAGGCAGACATATTGGCCAGAGTAAGGAGACAGAATTACAGATATAGACATGTTTCAAGTGAACGAAAGAAGACGAAGAAGAACAATGACTATAAGAAAAAAAAGTCATCTTTATATAAAATATGTATGCTATTTCTGCACGAGGGCAAAGGGTGGACACAATGTGAATCCATCCATATTCCGAATATTTGTATATTCCATATACACATTGTTGGAAGGTATTTACCAAGAGAACAATATATATACACTATCATACAAAACAATAATGCAGAACATACGCTGTTCTTTCAAGACGCGTAATAATACAGCCTGCCTGGTGTTACCATATAAGGATATGATCACGCCTACGTCAGCATGCAGGCCCACGCGTACAGTGTATGCCGTAAATTCAAAACGTTTCGTTATCCTTCATTAAACATTTATCTAGGTTTATAAGGGTGCACCTTTAGGCTATGACGAGAATAAAATTTCAAGGTAAAATAACATGCCCGTGAAGGGTTTGGTGCTCTGTGATAGCGTGCGGACAAGCGTGAATGTTGACACATTTGTAGTACAATACAGTACCCTAACAGCTGACAGCTTGCTGTGTGAAAATGTGAAGGTAGACCAGAACATCTACAAACTGCTCTCCTATATAATATTGTAGGGTCTTTAACAATTCACACATAAGTTAGGATTACCGTTACTAGCTTTTCTAAATGTCCTCAAGATGGCAGTTGGGGGGGGGGGGGGGTTGAAAGATGTCCGGTGATCTGGATAAAAAAATTGGTAGCATATCCTATCCAGGACGTAGCTATCAACCCAGCATTTGTTGGCTGTGGTGATTTTCTAGGCAATATAAATACGTTTAGTAGGTTGTCATTGCTTTCTGAACGGTCCGGATGCACAATTGCCTGTAGTGAGGATCGAACTCGGTACCTTTGCCGTCACAGACGCGCGCTGTACCACTTCGCCACAGAGCCGGACATGGATAACTGATTGCTAAATGAAAGGTTGTGAAGCCAATTGTAAATGTAATAAACGGATGACAGAGAATCGTTTGTGTGTGTATGTATATCATCATTTTTCGGTCAATAGTTATTCGATCTATTTCTAATATAGAAAACACCACCACAGCAGGAGATATTGGGCCATAAAAGCAAATAAAATGGCAACACAACGAATATGAGTCCTGCTTGAAATGTAGTATGCGAAATTAGGAAACAGGGTGGTGAAGTTTTGCTAATCAGTGGATATACATACGAAACACATAAAAATCGACGTTTCGTCCAAAAGACCTTTATCGGGAACACATTAACAACATAACAAACGATGAGCCTTAACGGCTCTGTCCACATTCACATGGCAGAGCTAAATTGGATGCACACCAGAAGAGAAATCGAGGACTGCTACTGTTGGAGTTTGAGAACGAACACTAAATCATCATGTGACTATTTTACTCATTTTAATGTGGATGTAAAACGAAGTGTCTCACGTTGAGCAGTCCTCTACCCCTAAGGGGAATACGAATAATCCATACAATACTGAACACGTGCGGTAGTCGAAGCTAGTCAGGCATTTTCTGGTCAACCACTGACTAGGCAGCTGAGTACTGATAGGAAAACCGTGTGTTAGACTTTCGTTATTGTATGTTTTACTGTGAATGTAGGGGGCTTTCTATAGGCTATGGAAATAAAGGCTGTTTTACTATAGCAGACGCCGCGACATGTATAGGAAGAATTTTGGTTGTACCTCTGAAAGAAAAAAAAACCTGCCCCAACCTTGGATTGAACCCGGGACATCATGGGTCAGACACCGATTCATAACACACAGTTTACCTTTATTGTTGTTTTTTACCCGACACTATCAATCCTCCTTTATCAAGTTGGAATTTTTAATTTGCACACTGCGCAATAGAAATAAAATAAGAGAAAATGCGCTCAGAAGAATAGGACCCGTCCTAGTGACATCTAGCTTCACAAGAAAGGAGTGTTTGGAAATGTATGAGCACGCCAAATAAATACTCTTCGGTTGTCTATATTTCGCCCCGTTACTTTCCAGTTGCTCCACCTGCATATACTATAGCAGGTTTCAATAGCTGTGCCCAACTTCAAAATGGTGTATCTCATCAAATATATAACGCATATAACTGAAATTAGGTGTGTACATTTGAAATGGTTAGATCCTATGAATAAAATTGTTCATTAAAATGCAGTTATTTGTTTCAATTTTCGTTTATTTGCAGAATATATTAAATTTCTACTTCTGAATACACATCTCACACACATTTGTAATATATTTACAGTCAATTAAAATACATCTAACCGAATTTGGTATGGAAACTATCACAGAACTTTTAAATGACATATATGAAACAGGCCACATACCTAAAGATCAGAAACCATCAATATTCAATACACTACATAAGAACTGTTGACTGTGCAGAATATAGAACAATAAGTTTCATGAGTCATATAACCAAAATAGTACTCAAAATAATAAGCAAAAGAATTAAAAACAAAGATATGTAAACTGAGGTATGTAAAGAGCAATTCGGTTTCAGGAAAAACAAAGGAACCAGAGAAGCTATACTTAGAGAAGATATTCTATATCTTTTAAAATATGGTAGGAATGCCAAGACTCTAAGATCAGTGGGAAAATAATAAACAACCTGAGATATGCAGACGACACTGTTCTTTTGGCAGAAAGTGAACATGAACTACAAAAAGACTAATAGAACAAGTCAATAAATCAAGTAAAGAATATGGACTGGATATAAACATTTAAACAAACAACCATGATATTCAGCAAAGAAACAGAAAAACAAGAGCTAAACATAAAAATATATGGAGAGAAACTACACGTAGATTCTAAACATAATTTCAATGACATGAGGAAAACATTAACATATAAACAAATTACAAACAAGCTAAAAATGAGAATTATAAAATGCTACATCTATTCTATATTAATGTATAGCCAAGAAACATGGGCAATAAACAAACAATTAGAAGACAGAATTGATGCCTTTGAGATGTGGATTATATAGCAATATAGGGAGAACATCATGGAAAGAGAACAAAGAGACTCTAACAACACTTAATATGAAGAAAGAATTATTAAAGGAAATAAAGATCAAGCAAATAAAATATTTTTGACACATTAAAAGACATGACATATTGTTGAAGACCTTACTTGAGGTTAAAGTCGAAGGGAGGCAAGCAAGAAGTGGGCAGAGATACAAGTGAGAGAGTAACATCACACGATGGACAGGTTACAGTCTAGCAGAGCCACCACCAAAACAAGAGACGGGATGTTGGTGGTCTGTTGCAGGCAACCTTCATTACGGAGACACACATGATATGATGATAAGACCTCAAAAACACGTGATTGGTTTATCATACAATTAACGGTGGAATTACACTATGCTGTACCCTTGAACACAAGACAGACAGTGTTTAAGGCTGTATCTGGTGTAATGTCTGAAGTATTTCTTTTCTCGATGCACAATACTTTGTCGGCAAAGATCAATGCTTATTATTCCTTTATTAAAACCTGAACAAGATGCACAAATATAAATATATATTTATTTGGTCTAACAAAATATAACATTGTATGCAAAAAAGCGGCATTATACGTTAGACGATTAATCAAATAAATGCATTTGTTTGAGGGCAAAGCTAGTGAAAAGTCCAATAATATCCGAATCCCACGCAGTTGGTCAAGGGAAAATACAGTATAGAAGAGAACTTCACACAATTTAATGAAATCTAAGGTCTAATAATATCATTGCAACATCAAAATTGCAGTGCTAATTTCATTTATACCTAATATTTATAACTATGTATTAGATGGTTCATTAATGTAAGCACATTTCTTAATATCCTTGTTAATATCACTTTCCATTTGTATTACTCGTTAAATATTGTAATTGCTCATTTACTGGTTTAGTTATATCACATAATTAATGGTTCGACTACTGAGACTGAACCCTTATTGGTGAGCGGCAACAGAATACAACATGAAAATGGAAACAGCAAGATACAGAGGATGGCAACGAAGAAGGTGGAAAGATTGAAGGAGTTACCAACATTTTGACACGTCACAGCATTACTGTATATCAAGCGACCAAACGTGTCACAGCCCAAAAAACCGAGCGACATTTAATCCTGCAATGCCTCACAGCATATGCAAAGACGATAGATAGATAGACAGGATAGATAGACAGACAGGATAGATAGATATACAGACAGACAGGATAGATAGATATACATTTTAATTACTTGTAACAACTATTTTCACTAATATATTTTTTAAGTGATAAGTATGCTAAAATCTCGTTGAGATTGTCAGAATACCGCATAAACCATTCCTGAATGTCAATCCAAGACTTTCTGGTACCTGCCTTTTCTCCTACAACCCACAACTGTTCCTCGCAAAACAGTTTCAGAAAGTGTGTTCAATCCACGTGCGGTTTCGCTATCTCCAAACGTGCGAATTGACAACCTGTAGTTTTCCCCTCCTATATGTGTGTGTGTACATAAAAAAACTTCATCATCGAAAAGAGAAAGAGGAAAACAATTTGTTATGAAAGTAAAACCCACCCCGACATATGCAATAACAGTGACAAACTCATACGTGTTCAATTATCACCATCATCATGGGAAGGGGGAGAGAGGTTTATCCATACTACGATTCTTCCAGTAACAATTATGTTGGACATCGTCACTCGATTTCTTTTGTGACCAAACCTGTTGATGTGGGGAAGGTTGTAGAGTTCAAACACTTCCCCCTCCCCCTTTCCTAGCAAAATTAGAACATGACATTTACAATACGATACATGTACAATAAAATGGTAAATACCACCAATACAAGGGGTTTTGCATTTTAAAAAGAGAGAGAAACATCTGAGAAAAAATAACGGAAATCTTTTTTTTTAATAAAGCAATCATAGAAAAACCATTTCTGCGCTCCTAGTTGCAACCGACATAGTCTTTTCTTGAACTTGTTACGTGTTCCTATCACTGAGAATGAAGTAGTAGATTGGGCATACATGGAATAACCTCAAAGTTTTCATGTCACTGAGAATCAAGTAGTAGATTGATTATACATGGAATAACCTCAAAGTTTTCATGTCGCTGAGAATCACGTAGTAGATTGATTATACATGGAATAACCTCACAGTTTTCATGTCACTGAAAATCAAGTAGTAGACTGATTATATATGGAATAACCTCAAAAGACTCGGACTGAGAAATATAATTGTAAACAAAATTCTAAAGTCTCAAAAATTGTAGTGACGTGGCAGTGTTGATGTTCTATTCATGGATAATTTTCGAAAAAACATTTTGATAAGCTATATTTTTCCAATGGCAGCATATGGTTATTAGACTTAACAATGACATCGTGAATGGAAAACAAAATATCAGCTATGGAACGGAATTGCTCTCTATAGATAGGTCATAAGAATATCGTAGACAGAAAGACGATCCAACACAGACGTACATAAAAACCAGAACACAGACGAAAATTGGTTCCACAAAATTGTCAAAACACGAAAGCTAACATATTTTGGACATATAAAAAGACACAATTAATTAGATATATTAATCATGGAGAGAAATGTTCCATGGGAGGGAAATGTTCCATGGGAGAGAAATGTTCCATGGAAGAGAACAGGAGGCAGAACACGACTACTGTGGACATATGACACCGAAGACAGCTAGCACAGAACCGGAAGACTTACAGAGCGACAGTGAGAACACCATTCTGCAAAGGTGAAATTACATATAGATATTTCGATACATATTGTACAAGTCTACGAGAGCTGAAAACAACTGTCACTTCATTTATTATATGCTTCTCGTAAATGTTTCACGTACAGGAGCACCTGCAGTGTACACAAAAATACGCGGTCGCGTTATGGACAACAGGACAGAAAACAACACAGGAATGCCAAACATGACATGCTTGTCGAGATGCATTAACAACACCAACAAAAAAAGCAGACACAACCGTTTGTTTATCTTATGTGCAATTTTATTCGTTTTTAACCACATTCTTCGACGACTCTATCTTCCCAGCGTTTGTTCACCATTAGACAAATATAAATACAATCTCACGAACCTCTCACTGAGAATGCACAGCTATTAGAACATTGTAAACTGAGGTATTCCCAGTGTGAATTTGCCTCCTTTCTCTGAAGTGATATGTCACTCAATGAAAGCTATCATTAACTTTTTAGTAGTTATCTTCTACGATAAATTATTATGATTTCAAACTGCAATATTTTTCTACAATAATAATAAGAAAACAGTGGACTTATATATCGAAAATATACTTATAATGAATGGAAATAGACTGACACTGCAGGCACTAAAATGAGTTCCAGATGACAAAAAAAAAGAAGGACCAAGCACAGAACAACCATCAAAGAGGTAATGGCTATGGATCTCAACAACATAAACAAACTAATCACAGCAGCATCACATCGTTCAAACTAATGAGCACAGGTTTAGACCGTGTCCAGTATTGGGAGCTGAAGGAACATAGATAAACACCAGTGACATAGCGTCAATAGACGCCAAAATTCTCGTCGTCCCCTCCCATGATTCGTGTCTTGTCCCATCCATGTGTGCCGCTAGGCGTCATGGAAAGCCGAAGTCTTCTTTCTTTTGCTCACTGTGATAGTGCAGCTTTGGTGTTCTAGCATTTTTTTTAAATATCATATATCTATCTTCGTCTGGGTCTTCGCATGTTTCTCTTTTCAGATAATCTTTTATTGAAGGCCACTGATGGAATGCGATCTGGTTCTATTCTGATTAGGTCATTTGATCTTTTGTGTGATCTTTTAAATCTCCAATGATTAAACATCTTAAATACCGAACACAAATTTATAGTTATTTACTTTAATCATTAGTAAATATGTAAATAATGTTCAAAAAAGGATTCGCTGAATAAAAACAAAACAGTAATAAGGAATGACGCTGCAAGTCATACATGGGTATAAAGCAAAAAGAACGACGAAAGAAAGAGTATAATCATTACAGAAAGAAATTCCAGGTTTATTCTATTGTTTTTTAATTTTAAAGTTATATATCCCTGATTGCCAACAATTATCGCGTATGCATGGCAGTTTGCAGTACAGCATGTTTCCATTCAGATCTGCAATTTTCATTCGCTGCAGAAGACCTGACCGGTAATATATTAATAGCGATGTAATGGTTCCATTAGACTCTTGACTTCAGACGTATATTTCTCAGAAATGAAATCCCGTATCCATTTTAATATTTTATTTGTGCGTATTTGTTTGTGTATTTAATATCTTCTTCTTCTTCGTTCGTTCTCAAACTCCTGCAGATTATCAGGATGTAGTCCACAGAACGGAATGCGTTATGTCATGGTTTACAGCATTGCTGCAAAATCTGCGCCTTTCGGAATGACACATCCGACTTCAGCATGGCTTTGGGTCACTGACCCTATATGGGATGGGACAGCCAACTCCATCCCATAACCTCCTTAGTCACCTTTTACGACATGCATGGAAGGTAAACAGTGTTGCTATTATTTGCTCCCCTTTTGGGCCCCGGCAGCACACGGGCGTGTATTTAATATATGCGAGGTAAATTTAAATATTACTTTAGATTACAGCAAAGAATTCCACCAGAACATATTGAATAGTTTAATAAAACAGTACATATTCTTTGATAAAGTATATACAGATGAGACAAAGCATTTACTTATTAAAGAAATCTTGGCATGTTTTGTTGTACGTAGCATAGACTCAAGCAATGAGGAAGTAACAAAATGTATCCGTTCAATGTTGACTACCACTACAGCCAGCAGTGAAAGAAGTATGAGCACCCTAAAGAGAATCAAAATATATCTCAGAAATTCTTTGAACAACAATCATCTGCCACGTTTGAATGCCTTGGCGATTGAGAAGAAATTATTAAGTACCACTTCATCAGAATCCACATTTATTGAGAGGGCACTGAACATTTTCACAGAAAAGAAGAACAGACGCCTTGAGCTGCATTACACGATTATATAAGGTATTTTTAAACAACTAGTTAATATTTTATATAGGGCTGTAAATACATGTGTCTGGTGGGAAAGGGGGGATGGAGAGCTACCTACCTGCTAAAGAAAAGGTCACTCGTCGTCCCCACTTTAAAAACTCACACTTCGCCACTGATATACAAAAAGTCTGATATTGGTTATGGATAGAGCGGTTTGTTTTAAGTCTTTGTGTGTTCTCCACAATTTGTTTCGCAAAGACATTCCTGTGAGTCAGACTGTTGTTCTGTGAACATAAGTCCTGTATTATGTGTTCTGGAGTCGGTGTTGTTGCTCTAAAGACGCAGGCAGCAAAGTCGCTGATCCCGATTTGGTGCAGATATGCATTTACTGATCCAATATCACAGTGTCCCATACTAACATTTAATTTACTTCCATCTTTCCCTTGAGGTTCATCATCATCATCATCAAGTGCCGTCTCCGCAACGAAGGTTGGCTGCAACGTATCTCCAACATCTCCTGTCTCGGTGGTGCACTCTGCTAGACTGTAACCTGTCCATCGTGTAATGTTACTCTCCCACTTGTATCTCTGCCTACCTCTTGCTCGCTTCCCTTTGACTTTACCCTCAAGTAAGGTCTTCAATAGGGTGTCATGTCTTTTAATGTGTCCAAAGTATTTTATTTGCCTGATCTTTATTTCTCTTAGTAGTTCTTTCTTCATATTAAGTGTCTTTAGCACCTCTTTATTTGTTTTCTTCTCTTTCCATGATGTTCTCCATATTCTTCTATATACCCACATCTCAAAGGCATCAATTTTGTCTTCTAATTGTTTATTTAGTGTCCATGTTTCTGAGCCATACATTAATATGGAATAGATGTAGCTTGTGGTTACGCTGCCCATTAGATCCTTTTATCATCCTGTCATTATCCTCATTGTTACCAGATGCTAGTATGCACTCCAGATATATATTTATAGGTTAGTTACTAAGCCGTGCTTCTCAGATAGATGACCGGACCCTTAACAAGCTTGAGAGCCGCTATATATATGTATACATATATCTGGCATGATTTAGCCTTTTGTGATCAATGTCCGTCAGTCGTATGAATGATACTATGTTGTTCTGCCATTTATCTGTCTTGTTTCACTGATATTTCGGTGATTTTTGTCTATTTTCTGTTTGTGTTGCTTCACCTTTGACGTTGTCTTATATAAATATAGATATAACTCTCCGGGTTATATCTAAATTTAGCTCTGACAAGTGAACGTCTGAAAATATGCGTTTGAAAAGCATATGAAAAAAAAACCATAGAAACAAAACTGTTAATGCAAAGAACGTTTATTTTTCCGGTTGCAACATATGGCTGTGAAACATTGGCCCTAAATAAAACAGCGGCAAAGAAGATCAACGGCTTTGAGCTGAAATGCTACATAAAGATACTTAGAATATCATGGAAGGACAAAATCAGAAACTCAGATATTATAAACACATTGAAGATTCCAGAGTGTTGATTACTAAACATAATAACAAAAAGAAAACTACACCTGTTTGGTCATATAACACTAAACATATAACATAAAAGAGACACAACTGTTTAGAAAGACAAATAATGGAAGGAAGAGTATCTGGATAGAGGAGAAAGGGCAGACCAAGAAGACGATGGACTGACGACATTAAATATAACAATATATCGCTAGAAAATGCAAGCCACATCGCACAAGACAGAGAGAGATTCAGAGAGTTAATTGGGAAGACAACGTTCTGGAAGGAATATGTCACATAACACAAGTGGCCTGTGCAATAAAGGCTGCATGCCCTTGCTGTCCTCATGACACGTACAGGGTGAGTTTTTTTTAAATTTCTACCGTTCGACATTAAAAACCCAGTCTTTACCTGGACCTCACAGGTGTGGGACAAACCAATGCTCTAACCTCTGGGCCATGTGCTACACCATTAGATTACACACTCCTATTTATACACCATCTGTAAACTACCAAACCACAAATATGTTTCTAAAACTGGCACACGGATATGCATGTAAGCATACACATGCCAGTTATTGTCCACACAAAATAAAACTAAACACTAACATTGTTCTAGTGTTAATTATACAGTAGAATACTATATTAGTAAGCCACAAGTGGAACAATTGTTCTATATTGGGCAAGGCTGATCTGAAAGACAGACTGTAAATACTTTGTTATAAACTATTATTTTCGCCTGTGTGTTGCCAGGTCCCAAAAGGGGAGCAAAGATTAGTGACACTTACATGCCCTGCATGTCATAAGAAGGTCTTGGGGGATGGAGTTGGCTATCCCATAGAAAGTGAAGTGATTCAGAAGCCATGCTTATGTCAGATGTGTTTTGCTGAAAGGATGCTGATATTGCAGACCAGCTGTAAACTATGACAACACATTCCACTCTCCAGATTACATCCTGCTTAACTTCAGAAGTTTGAGAAAGTATGTATAAGAACTATCCTTTTCCCTGCTATTTCTTTGCCTGCAATTATCCTCCCTGTCATGACATGTATGAAAAACTGTGAATGCTGATAATCTTTGGTGTCAGTCCCTACATTTTCTCCTAATGAACAAGTCTCTCCTCAACATATGCACAAGTACACTCACTCATGTAAATTATTGAAATACATACACATTCAGTACAATTTACTGTTTACATAATATGTGTGATATTTTTCACCTTCTGGCACAGTATATCTGATTTTGACAATTTGTTTCCCTACCACATTACAAGCATTCTTCCCAACTACAATTAAACCTGTGTTTCAAATGTGTACCAAGGGAGTAAATTTCCTGTTATGCATCAATAAAGAACAGAATCCTTTTCACTTGAATTCTGAATAATAAATCAAATCTTCAGTCATTTGATGTTTCCTTGAAGCAGAACACACTCGTTACTAAGTTTCCTTTAGAATATTTTAGATAAGGATCTGCTATATCAGTACAGAGTATATTATCTAAGCCACATGAGAAAAATCTTTAGCTTAATTTTTTTAAGAGGCTATGACCATTTATCAAATCACAACGATACTCAAATGGGCCTCTGAAAAAACAAGCTGCACGGATGCAATTTTTACACTCAGACAACTTACAGAAAACATGACTGAATATAATAAAGATATATATTGTTTACATTAATCAAGAAAATGCTTTCTTATCATGTCGACAGAAAATATATCTGGAAAACGCTTTCATGGTCTGAATATGACAACACATAATCAGTGTATGCAAGTGTACTTATAGCAATAGCCTATATGCAGTAACAGCAAATGCAGGATGTACAGATAAATTGCACATTTACTCTGGAGTACGACAGGGATCTGCCGTATCTCCCCTCCTATTCATTACATACATTGACCATATATGTAAATTAGACAACACCAATGATTTAGAAAACATAAATGACAGACTCTGTGAAATTCTTTTGGCACATGACCAAGCAATAATATTAACATCAGAACAACTACCACACTGTAACATGTGGATTAAAACTGAGGTAATGACAATCGCAAAAGAATAATACCATCATCTCCATTGACAGACAAAAACTCCATTAAGAGAAAGAATTCATCTACCTAGGAAGAATCATAACATCAAAAAGGAAGAGCATAACAGAAATATAACATAGATGCAACATGGCCCAACAGATCCTGGGGCAGATGTTCCCTATGCTCCTAAACAGCAATTTAAACATGGACACCAAAGTAGAATTATACAGAATAATCATCATAGCAGCACTGTGCTACCAACACCAAATGTGGACACTGACAGAAGAATGAAAAAAGTAGACTCGAAACAACAGAAATTAAATGTCTATCCAGAACTCTTGGGAGTATCAATAAGTGCCAGAATCAGAAATAGAAACATCAGAAGACTAACTGATACAACCCTTGTACATCAGAAGACAAATGATTAAGTAACACACCTCCAGACTACCACCAGACAGCACTCCACAAAAAGCATTGCAACTCAGGTATAAAGCAAGAACTTGCAAAAGATGGATTACAGGAATAAAAGAAACCACAGAAATGAGCATATAAAAAAGCCATCTTCAAGGCACATAGGTATAAATAGTGAATAGATAGATAGATGGATAGTTTGCAACTGGTCCTTTCTTTAACAAACTTACATTGTAGCAACAAACTACAAAAAATCCATTCAAATTTAATGGTAAGTAAACTTTCCAAAAAATTATAATAAGTATTAAATAGCAATTTATGTAAACAATATACAGAATTTTTCCACCAAAAAGTCTTTATAAAGTTAGGGACAAAACTAACAGAATGGAACAACAAAATTTGAATTTTAGGAGTAAGTACTTCGGAGTCATAGACACTGAAACTACTGGATGAACCAGATGGGATTATTCCTATTGGTATGAATAAACTATTAATCTGTCAGGACTCTGTATCTGGACACACATACAAGCTGTGTTAGTTGATGTTAATGCTTGGTAATTAAATCATTTTTGGCATGTACAAAAATGACTCTTCATGTACATCTTCAACAGTCTGTGCTTGGCCCCAGCATTGACCAGACTAAGGTTCAAATTTACAGACTTTCAGGGTGGCACTACCGATGTGCTTCGTGTTCCTGGTTAATGGGCTAACTATTAATATCACATAAAATATGCATTATGCTTCTTCTTCTTCTTCGTTCATTCTCAAACTCCTGCAGATTAGCAGGATATAGTCCGGAGAACGGAATGCGTTGTGTCATGGTTTACAGCATTGCTGCGATATCTGCGCCTTTCGGCCTGATACACCCGACTTCAGCATGGCTTTGGGTCACTTACCCTATATTGGATGAGACAGCCAACTCCATCCCATAACCTCCTTAGTCGTCTCTTACGACATGCATGGAAGGTAAACAGTGTTGCTATTCTTTGTTCCCCTTTTGGGCCCGGCAACACACAGGCGATGCATTATGCATCTCTTCGCATTCCATTAAAAAAAATTTCACTCAATCTAGACAGCTGGCTTCAATTATATCCTGTTTAATTTTGATGTTTTCTAACTGTTACATTTTTAAAACAATGGGTTTCTAGCTTAATAACCTAACCCATGTCTGTATACAACAAGGTTGTCAGGTAGTTGAAATTTTTAAGATCAATTTTCAGGTAAAAAAAATGACCAAACTCCTAACTATTAATACATTTTCAAATTGATCATTAATACAAAATTGAAGAGCATTAATTTGGCCAATTTCTGGTAACCCTGGTTTGTACAACATGAATGCTATAACTGTGAACCTCCATTTTACTCCTATTCACTGAATCTATAGAATAATTCAATCTATTTAAACTAATGTGTGTAGCCAAGGCCATAAATGGAAGCAACTAACTGCCATGCATGTTGTAAATGGTGACTAAGCAGGTTTGGAGTGAAGTCGGCTATCCCATTCCATAGATCAAAACCAAAAGTCACACTAAAGTAAGATGTGTCTGGCTGAACGATCACTCTATAAGTAATGATACAACACACTACATTCTCTGGACTACATTGTGATAATAAGCAGGAAATTGAAAACAACACAGAAAAATCAATTTTAAACTGATTTTTTTGCAGAATTATTCTCACAATCCAAAATTATATTCTGTTTACATTTTAATGACTTACCTGCAACAATTGGCTTTGCTGTAACATTGTACACATATTCTTGTGTCACATTTGGCTTCAGAACTTTGTCAAACAAAAACAATTTTCCCTGTAATGAGAAATAAAAAAGTAACTAAACAAAAATTAAAACTATACTTTGGTACAAACAATACATTCATTGGAAAAAAATAATACCTTAGCAAGATATAAATACACTTCTAAACAGAATCAAAAGAACTCGGGTACTGATTGTTTACCTGTCAGCTTGCACAGATCTATATTTGTAGAGAATATACTGAGGTTTCACTGAATACACATATATTGACCTTTAAACTTTTTAGCAGTTGTCTTTAGTAAAGTACCTTATTCTTTATACAGAATTTATGGGTTACTTTTGTGAGATAGAGAATAATCATTGAAACTGACAGGTTCATGATTGATATACCTTATTCACATTACTATCACCGCTTTAAACCATACAAATGAGTAGTTATACAATTTTGGTTCCAATGGACAATTTGTTAAGTATATTTTACCTATTTATGTTGAATAGGAAACTGGAAAATTATTAGTCTTTATTTATTGAAAAATACAATATATCCTAGTGTACCACCAAGGCAAGAGACAGATGATATTAATGCAGAGATGGAACTTGATGTAGGTGACTGCTGAACACAGGGTGTTCAGTTTTTTTCAGCTTGTTAAAAGTGGTGTAAACATTCAAGTACTAAGTACACTGTTAGTATTTATTCCAGCTGGATGTAATAGGAACTCAACCACACCAGTGGTTTAAAACATTGGCCATATGGCCCCCAAGAGTGCCAAAGAGATTTCCAGGGAGGCCACAAAGAACAAATTTGATGGTGATTTTGAAATTGAAGAAGTATAGCAGTGAGATGTGAAGAAAATCAACAAGCTTTTTTTAAGATCCAGGAGGTCATTGGTGAAAAAGGGATTGGGTACCAGTTTACTATAACAGGACCAACTGTATTTCAATCCAGTATAGGAACCACTGTGCTCTGTTAATTTATAATCCTAACTAAGCTTAGAGCAGTGAATATAACAGGACCAACTTAGTATTTCTTCTTCTTCTTCAGTGTTCATAGGGATGAGAGCTTTATTTTATGTTCCAAGGAAAGATGTGTCACCTGTTGTGCTACACCCATGTTGTGTTCAAAATGTCTTAAATGTTATTAATTGATTCTTTCTTGGTCTTCCCTTGGCTCTGTAACCTGATCTTTCTTTTAATTATATGTGCTAGTAGGGAGTTGGGTGTATTTCATTCTCATAACATGTCCAAACCATTATATTTGTGGTTACTCGATATATTCAATACATGATATGCCTATAGTATTTATGATTTTGCAGCCTGTCTAATGTGTTAACACCAACAGCTTGTCTCAAGCATTTTATTTCACATATTAGCTTTCTCTTTGTGGTGTGATACAGTGGGCAGTTCTGTAAAATATTATATTTTGTGTTTTCTGCAGAATGTCCACAGGGGCACATATCAATGCCATAAATTGAAAATCTCCTATATATGTGTTAAGTATGTTGTGGCTTATTCTCAATCTAAAAAATTATTTTTTGTTCTTTTCCTCCAAGTTTGTGAATGGCATCATCTTAACTGCATGGATGAGCTTAGTTACATTTCATGTCCATGAAACTTTTTATGAAGGACTTCATTTCTGGAAATGATACCATGTATTCTATATGTTGCTACTGGCAGTTACTTCCAGTTTCAGTTAGCCAATCCACTATATCATTTCTGAAATGTTTCTCATTTTCATAGCTTTTGTCTTTTATAAATTCACTTTCATGTTGAGCTCATCGAAAATTATTATGTTAATTTATATGCTTGTGTAGTTGATCTTCATAAATAATGCTTATGTCACCTGCAAAAAGCAATTAATTCAGTGAGTTGTTTAAATTACTCTTTCTCTTGATCAAAATTAATTTTGATTTTTTTCAGTTAGTTGTGCCTCATTTACTCTATGTATGTATTAAAAAACCAGAGATGAGAGAGCAATCCTTGGCATACAGCAGTCATTGTTAAAAATAAATTGTAGGCCTATGCACTAAAAATCTCTAACACCTTATAACACACTATGAAGCTAGACTCTTTACACATAATCTAAAATATTGACTTAACTATTTTTATCCAAATAGTAGGTATAAATAGATTTTAATATTTAGAGTATTATTGTTTATGACTAAAAACATGAGAAATTCAATAGTTTTATTATTATACAATTAATAATACTATCACACAAACTGCCAAATATACTAGCACTATACTTACAGCAATATTGACAGAATCATCTGTTGGAAATTTCAGAACAAACTTGCTGCCTGTTCTTTCTTCCGAATCGTTGAGTGGACGGACACGACAAATAACTTTGATGCTGCATTCATTAACATCACCCATGATGCTGATGGTTGTCTGTAACTGTCCTCAAAATAATGTAGTGACTAGATATCTATAGCGACTATATAGTAATATAGCCTATGCATGTAGGGCCCTATACAACACACTGACAGTCAATATAGTCAAGCAAATTTAGTTGTTAAATCACTTTTCTCCATTAACCACACTTCGGCTCATCATGCATTCTGAGTAATATGGCAGCAGCCTAAAGTAAAATGTTTTCACTAGTGTAAGAAAATCATCTAATTAAGCCTACAACAAAATTTATTTTCATTTAACAATCTGTTATAAATTGTTGAACTATAGTAATGGGAGTTTCACTTTTTTTAGGGCTACACTTTAAATTACAGATTACACTACAATCTATAATATTTAGGCATTACTCATTACAAACATTGTTACTAATAACTAATGTTACACACACAGTAACACACTAGGTTAGTATTTTACTATTTAACTGTTTACAGTTTAGTTTTGATCAACACAGTGACTACAACACTTACCGACCATTTTAATAATACCTAGGGCCTCAGTTATAATATATACATAAGCCTGAGCCATAAGCCTAGAATTTATATTAAATTCTAGACTTATGATAATAAAATGGTTATTAGTTCACTTATTAGGCCCCTATATTATGATTTGATTATATCTGTATCATATCCTATCATTACCTTATAGTTATAGACTTGATTTATGTATAGTTATATACTAATAAGTTATAACGTATAAACTTTAGTAGCCTAGGTCTATTACATAATAATATATTCAAATATTCAATTCACAATTGAGTCAGGGTCAATGACAATTGTGTTCAAGAAATGTGAATTCCGGCCACTATGACTAGTGATACACGAGATAGAGAAGATATTGGTAGGATATTATAACGCCTAGGCCTTTCAAAACTTTTCATCCACGTTCAACATAATACATATCCTAAGAGTACTAAGTACTAAGACACGACTCACACAGTGCACACCGACAGCCGTCCGTGGCTTAGGCCAACACTCCAACAGTCTCTGTCTAGAGTCTAGTCTACTCTACACAGTCAGTTACTAAGCTTAATAAAAACTACAATGTAAAAATTACTATAAATAATAGCAGAATAAACACCGATAAATGGGTTCTATTATAAATGAAACAGGGCATGTTTCCTATATAAACGACATGACAAAATGGTATATAACTTCTTCATTAAACATTAACAAAATATAAGATAAGAAAACAAGGCTGCAGCTTCCTGTGGAATTTATCCAGAATAACTCATTGATTACCTAGGGCAGCCATTGCTACTGCTGACTTATGGGTATTATGACATCATCTCATTATAGTGATTTCAAAAACTTCCCAGAATACCTTGGAGTATCCTGCAGGAACAATTTTTTCCAGGTCATTTCACATTTTAATCAGCTGGTGCACTCTTGTCTTTTTTTTTTTCCTTCTTCTTCTTCTTCTTTTTTTCTACTCTTTTCTGTGGGAATTATAATGTAAATATGTCAACAACAAAATGCCACACCTGAAAACTTTAATTGCTCAATTCTTATAGTTGCATCTTTATCGGCAGGGATGAAACCACCGCAACCATTCGTCCGTCATAGGCCTACTGCAGCAGCGCTCACCGTAGATCGGTTAGGTTTACAAGGTAGGCCTACGGGGAAAACTAAGAACTAGATTAGTAGAGACAATCAAGAAACCTTAGAGACATGGACTGACCATGGCCATTACACACCAATTGGCCAAGGACAGACAACTCCTACTTTAAATAACGGCACAAGTGGAAATGACAATAAATAGATAGATAGATTGCCCATTCAGTTCTTGGTTAAGAGTTAAATGCAGCATGATATCAGAGGACATTCCCAGAACTAATCTGTTTAATGAGATGGGCCTCTTGTTTCAGGATTGGTCAAAAATATGTCAACAATTTAATGTCACACCAGAATGCTTTAATTGCTCAATTCTTATATTTGCACTGTTATCTCCCAGAATTAAGGTCTCTATGGCAAAGCGGCCTTTATTTCCACATCCCATAAAAAGCCTCCCTGCACTAATTCACAAGAAAACATGCTGTAGCGAAAGTTTTTTTATCCTCCAGAATGGAACCAACGCGTTCCAAATTTGGCCGCATTGGGTCTCGGTAAAATATTGATTACCTGATCTGCATATATTTACAGTGAGGGAACCCTATAAGTTATGACTGCAGGTTATCATGAGTGCACACCAGACAAAGCAATAAGTACTCCAATCACAGTCTCAATAAATCCGTCAGAGCGTTTACGACTCACAGTTTCAATTCGGTGCTGATATATTAATCTATTCGCATATCCCCTAACTCTTGGTCACTTCTATTTCTGTATTCTTTGTACGTAAGCCTACATTCTCACCCGTATGTTTCCCCTTCTTCTTTCTTTGGCAATTATATGACTATCATGACGAAGTTAATCATGTTCCTGTCTTACTACAGTTTGTCCGCTAAACGTTTCCCGCCAATGAGTATAAAGTCTCACAGTGCGCTCATTCAATATACAACGTATCTACAATCCTGATATATGGGGTATAATATATATATATAGGCCCTATATATGGTTAACTCAGCAACTCTGTGATTGTATCTACCCTATGGTGACCAGACGCGGGATTATTTTTGGGACTGTCCCCTTTTTGGGGCTGTTGTCCCAATAAAACTCAAAAGGGATGCTAAATGGTCCTTTTCCCCATTTCACACTTATTTATAAGTTTGACATGACCGCAGCAGTTCTTCAAGCTTTGAGCGTTAAATTTTCTTCATTTTTATCTCGTTATATCAATATTTGTACAAAATGGGAGATTACCCTCTATGTTATATAAAACATAGTTCCCAACAGTTACCATTCTTTACAGGATGTTTACATAATACTCTTCTGAGGTCAATAGAATTTTAGGGGCTAAGTCTTCTGCATGATGCCGAAAAGAAAGTGAAGTTTTAGTTAAAACATCCAAGAGGAATATCCCTTCTTAAATCCCTTCTCAGTAAGATTGGTGTAAATATCACAAAAGCCCCTAAAGAGAAACATAATAATTATAGGAAGAGCTTGAAAAGCATCATTCAACTGAAACTGTCAGCCCTACACTCTTATAATTTATTGAGAAGGGGATCGGATCACCTGTGGACTTATCCGGTGTGTGTTGATGGTAACATGCAGTCATACCTCATAACAAGTGGAAGAGAATCATTCTGAGATGGGCAGGTAGAGTGCACTACCAAGGCAAGCGAGAAGATATTAGAGGTCCGTTGTAGCCAACCTCCGAAGCGCAGACGGCATTTAATTACGACAATGAACCAGCAAGAGTTCGAGAACAATCGCAAAATAAGAATATTCGATTTTGTAATGTTTATTTTTGTATTAGATTGCACATTGCTATTAATGTGACAGATCCTCTAGATTTGATTGTCTGTTAGCCCCCACATATTTTTAATCCGGCAATATATATAAAGTAGCGGATTGCAAACTGATCTGCACAGTTGTAACACATTTATAAAGAAAAGCATCAAGAAGCAGTCTGGAGGTCTGAATATTAGCATGTATAATGAATTAAAATTACATAAGCCATCAATACATGTCATGCCATATTAAGGGGCGGGGTGTAGACATATTAGTCTTCACGAAGAGTTAGCTGTGAAATGATTATATAAATCAATATCAATCAAAATCGATCTCTGTGATGTGATGTGCTATTTGCAGAACGTTGTTATTCCGTAAGCCACTCAGTTCTGTACAAAAGGATAATATCAATAGATATAGAACAAACAACAATAGGGCCATATAGAAAAAAACAAGACTTATTTTAAAGATAATTCAATTAACAGATAAATAAAATATTGGAAAGCAAACCACGTGACAAGTAATTTTTAAAAATTAATTGTAAAAAAAATATAGTAATAAATGTAAGGAATTTTTACTGAAAAATGTCTTTCTACATATTTAATAGCAAATATATGACAATCAACAAGAAATAATTGGGCATCCAAGTTGTAGGCATATGAGTCTTTGTAAATAATGAAATATTACAATAAGAATCTAAAGATAAACAATTAGCGATGATTCCATGAAGGAAAAAATAAGTAAACATGAAAAATAATTTGTTGACAGTATTGAGTATGTGTGAACAAGATAGAAAACGATTTGAACAAATGGTATATCAACACTACTTTGTAGAAAACGTATAAAACAATAACAGTTGTCACCATCTAGAGCTTCGGTAACTAACAAAGGTCCTCAACTATATCAGCAAATGTCAGTCATCACTACTAATTGTACTTCCGAAAGCTTATATTTTTTCTATTTATCTCTATATAATTCATCTTAAGATATCTTAAGATTTTTCACGCGTGATGTTTCAGCGAAGGGGAATGGTAACGCTGTATATAATGTAAAAAAGGGGGGGGGGTGAGTTAAGAGATTCAGCCCCATTTTTATAACAATAAGCATCATGACATGTACTAATAAGCAGAGTAAATCCCCCCCCCCCAATCCCTTTTCTTTTTCAGGTTACCCACGTACAATCATTAACATTCACAACGACGAGATCCCAATAGCTTTTTTTTAAAGCTAAAACTCCCCTTTTACCAAAGTTATATATACAGCCCTGGGGAAGAGCGATGTTTTTAATTTTCTCCTTGTCGCGGAGATGAGACTTATTCTAGCCAAAGAGGCCGGAAACTAAGACTAGCCAGGCCCTCCTACAAGCATACGGAAGGTCGGGTGGCAACCATCGTGACCATCAGATCAACCGCCATTATATTTTTGAGCAGATATATATACACTAATGACTGTATAGTAATGATTTTTTATTAATGTGAAAACCCTACCAGATTTCTATCTTTACAGTTATATGTTTTTATGTCGTAATGTCCTGTTGTTGATCATTCCACCTCCCCACTTTGCCCCCTGGATTAGCGGACCGTCCAATTGTGACAAAGATCTCCATCATAGAACCTAGGTACTGTGACTTGGACTGTATCACATGATGTATGTCGAACTGACGCCAAGAAACCAACCTAGGAAGGGAAAACCTGAGGTGAAATCATCAGATTTAGGACGTGACGAACCTACTTGTTTTTCAAACTTTAGCAAACATGTCTTGTGTGGCGGCAGACTGCAGGTGGCGGGGAATGATAGTGATGAATCACGTCTCAGATCCATTACCCATAGATGGGAGTCTGGGAAGAGCCAAGAAAAAGCAGCATCGTACCAGTTGGAAAATGGTGTTCCTGTTCCCAGCCTCTTCATAGTTTGATCAGCACTCTGGGTTTGAAAGCATGCTCAAAATTAAAATAAAATATATATAAAAAACTCCAGCATGAAATAATCCCTTCATTATTAACACCTTTATACAGACACATCACAGCTGAAGAAGACATACTGTACCTACCATTATCTGACATATGGAATATTAAAGAAAGAGTAAACGCTCTCAACCCCAGGGATCGGATACACGAATGATGTCTATCTTATAATCCCTTGGTCATTTTCTAGCTCTGCATCAATGTTTTCTTTGTTGCTAGTATATGCTAGTTTATGACTAAAAATCGAATCATTATATACCCACAGTACTTGATACATCATCAGACTACCACCAAATAGCATACCACAACAAGATATGCTACACAGATATAGTGAAGGCAGACCTAGAGGCCGACCACGAAAGCGATGGATCACCAAAGTAAAAGAGGCGACAAATTCCACAATATACTCAGCACACAAGTTGGCCGTCTCCAGAAAACTATTGTACCCCTGACGCTGAAAGGCAATAAAGGGCTTAGCGAATAGATAGTACTTGATACGTGTGTTAACAGAATTGCTAACCCGATAATTTTTTTTCATTTGTTATCTCCTTGTGTTTTATGATCTAGATCAGAAATGGACAACCTCTCTGAGCTGGTAGTATAAATTCAGGTTAGACCGGCAAGGATGAGGTCAACATGACAATACTGATATCGAAAAGATTTCTTTTTAGTCCGGGGCAACCTTTGAAATTCTTTCATATGGTTTCTTTCATCTTGAAGCCGTTACTTCTTTTGCAAAAGTTTTGAATATAAAGTTGTTTTTTCCTTTAATCGGAACACCAACTCTACTGGACCATCGCGAAAGCTGCCGTAGTCAGGCTATATCACTTCGTTATTGTCAATAGACAGTGACAGCGATGATTTGTTAGAAGAAGAAGTGGAAGATTGATGAAGTTAGCTAGGGAAATGCAATGTGAAAAGATACAAAGTCAAAGAAAGCAGATTGGCTCCAAGAAATGTCCGTACCGCGTATTGAAATTGCCGCATTGTAAAATCCTGCAAAAGATTGCATTCAATTGTTACATTCAATTTTCTGCAAGAAATATATTTTAGGATAAAACACCAAAAAAACCGGTGTTAAACTAGCCCATGTGAATATAGTCAATATAGTCACTATGTACTTTGTGGTTTTCCTCATTAACATAAATCAAACCAATATTGAGGGTTTTGAGCAAATACAATAATAGTTCCGTAGTCAATAAACAGAAGTGTATTTTTTTTATTTACCTTGATAACTTAGGCCTCTATACACATGTTGGTCAATTTCATGAGAAGTACATGTGTGACTTTCTATCTGAATTGTTAAAACCTCTTGGGAAAATAATTCCAGTATTTTGTTGGGGGGGGGGGGGCGGAGAAGACTCGAATAAAAAAGAAAATTGTGTGTGGACAACTACAGAATCATATGATGATGATGTTCGTCCGTCGTGATCGACGATGACCAAAAACTCAACCATAATAATAATAACAATAAATAATAAAATAATAAAGTTAATAGTGCGTTTTTAAATGACTAGCAAGTCCAATGCGCGCACAAAATGTTCTTTTACAGAATTGACAACAATAGAATGTATCTGTGTGAGGTTGAGATGTTTTTTCTTTTCTACGTGTCCGCTTCTGTCTTGCAGTTTCTTGTCTGAATTCTTCTGCCGCTAGTGCTCCCGTTCTAATGCTGTAACGCCAAGCCGTTCTATCCTGAGCGAGGCTCTCCCAAGCACCTACGTCAATGTTAAGATGTTTCAAGGATGACTTGAGCGTGTCTTTGAAACGCTTTTTCTGTCCACCAGCTTTTCGAAATCCTGCCTTGAGTTCTCCATAATATATTTGTTTTGGCAATCGCGAGTTCTCCATGCGCACAAGATGGCCTGCCCAGCGTGCCTGCGCCTTCATAAGTATTGTGTGGATGCTGATTGAGGTTGAATTTTCCAAGACCTCGTAGTCTGGTACTTTGTCCCACCAATGGATGTTTAGTAATTTACGTAGGCAGGTAAGATGGAAATGATTTAACTTTCTTGCATGTCTAGCATACACTGTCCACGTTTCGCAGGTGTATAGTAAGGTTGGTATAACAGCAGCATGATATACTTGTAGTTTGGTGGTTGTTCTTATACCTCTTCTGTCACATACATTTTTGCCGAATCCGCCAAATACAGCACTAGCTTTTGCCAGTCTCTTGTTAACTTCCACATCAATGTTGACATCGCGAGAGAGAGTGCTTCCAAGGTAAGTAAAATTGTCGACTACCTGCAGTTTTTCCTTATTGACGATGATGGAAGTAGCAGTATGTTGGCTATTTGATGTTGCTTGGTGCATGACTTCTGTTTTTTTGGTGTTAATAGTGAGACCAAAGTTGTTGCAGGCCTTTGAGAAGCGGTCTATGGTGCTCTGCATGTTTACGACAGAGTCAGCATACAATGCACAGTCGTCAGCATAAAGTAATTCTCTAACAGTACTAGATTTAGTTTTCGTGTTTGCTTTTAGACGACGTAAATTGAAAAGACCACCATCCGTTCTGTAATTGATCATTATGCCTGCTGTTTCATTACTATGGTGTGTTTCCGTTAACATGGCTGTAAATAACAGGCTGAAAAGAGCAGGGGCCAGCACACATCCCTGCTTTACACCATTTGTGACAGGGAATGCAGGAGATACTCCTCCGTCGCAGATAACACTAGCCATCATACCGTCATGAAATTGTCGTATCACAGTGACAAGTTTAATCATATAAAGTTTACAGAATCATATAGGAAGAATATAGAAAAGTAACGATATTTTAGTCGATATTTAAATAGACTAACAAGAACAGGGAGAAGGTTGACAAGATTTGATTATATGTTCTCAGTTGCTACGACAGAAAATGTGTCCTGAAAGGTGGTCAGGGGGGAATAAATATTAAGAGCCACTGTTCTAATCTATATATAACTTCTAAATTTATTTGCGTGCTGATCAACGTTCAGCCAGTGGTTACATGTGTTTTGTGATCAGATTTTAAAATCGATTTGTTTAGTTTTCTGAATCGATGTTGACGCACTCTGGGTAAACGCATATGTGTTCGATCTCTCCCAGTACACGGTGGAGAGTATGCAAGCTAATGATTCCCGTAGTTCGCTCGCCACACACACCCTTTCGCCACAAAAGAAACGTGGCACAATGTTTCTATGATGTATTCGAGGACTTTCATACAGGTTTAGAAAAGTGTGCTGTCGCGATTGAATTGTAGAACGCATTCAACATAGCGAATTTCAAATACCTCATAAACATGATCTTTCCTTTCCTTGGTACCCGCTCCTCGTCAATCCGTAGCAACGGTGCTGATAGAGAAGAAGGTGGCATTCATGTGTGATTGTTGGTCCACTTAACCTACAACATACGCCCATGCCCACGCAAGAAATCTCCGTTCTCACCCATCTTATTTTATATGTGAACTTTGGTTATTACATTGCAGCAGCTTGACGACAGAGGTAGAACAAATGTATTTTATATACCATATTTTGATATATAGCAGGACACCACCGAAATTGGATGTGTCAGGCCATTAGCGAAAATAAAACGGCGACACAACGCATTTTATTATCTGGACCACAACATGCTGGAAATCTAGTAAAATCATTGTCCTGCTATAAGCAATATCTAGTGGGATCATTGTCCTGTTAAATGAGGTATATAGTGGGATCATTGTCCTGATAGAAGAGATTTCTAGTAGGATCATTGCCCTGCTACAAGAGATATCTAGTAGGATTATTGTCCTGCTACAAGAGATATCTAGTAGGATCATTGTCCTACCATAAGAGAGATCTAGTAGGATCATTGCCCTGCTACAAGAGATATCTAGTAGGATCATTGTCCTGCTACAAGAGATATCTAGTAGGATCATTGTCCTGCCATAAGAGAGATCTAGTAGGATCATTGCCCTGTTAAAAGAGATATCTAGTAGAATCACTGCCCTGCAATGAAATTCTCAAAGGGAAAGACATTCGACTTAAGAGAGGAAAGTTGTGGATGGGACGCACAGAGGATATTATACAGAGGGATTATGCAGATTAGAAGATGTGGTACCTGGTACGGAAAGGAGTCGGGCGCCCTTAGATTGTCCGACAGCATTCAAAGTAATAATAACACTGAAAACAGAATGCAGGGAATAGTGTTCGACAGTGGTGGAGTCGGAGGTACTCTCTCTGATCGGTGAGAATTCCAGGGAAAGTGATATGATTATACATACAGATGGGTCCGCTGAGAGACACATGAGGAGTGCCTGGGCCTTCCCTGCTCAACGGTTGGGGATACCATCAGAGAGGAAAGTGGTGCATTCGCTCAAACGATAAGCAGCATGTCAATGGAGATTTTGTGCATAGAAATGGGTGTGCTCGCAGACTGCGAGCATGCCTGTATCGTCAGTGACTCGACGAGCATGATTGTGAAAGTTCAGGCGGGGTACATTCGGAAACAGTGGCTGGATGCAGTGAAGAATGTATGCGTAAAGTAACTTTTATTTTTGTTCTGGAACATGCAGGAGTCCAGGGTAATGAGAGAGCAGATAGGTTGATCGCACACGCTGCTACTACGGTTGTTGGTGGAGTGAAAGATTGGGCAGATATTTTGAACGCCCTACGGGAAAACACACCAACAAATGACTGTATAAATGACGATGACTCTTCTTCCATGACTAGAATAGGGAAGCTATGTTTGAAATGTGGTGTCGCTAGAAAGGAGTGGTTTCGTGGGCGAGAAAGAATCATTGTCAATCATTGGCGTACTTGGACCGTCAGTCAACGTGTAATGGCGTATACACTTAAAGAGATCTGAACACCTATAGGCTTGTCCGGAGTGCAGTGTCGATGATCCAATGATTAACTAACTAACATTGTCCTGCTACAAGAGATATCTAGTAGGATCATTGTTCTGCTATAAGAGATATCTAGTAGGATCATTGTCCTGCTACAAGAGATATCTAGTAGGATCATTGTTCTGCTACAAGAGATATCTAGTAGGATCATTGATCTGCTACAAGAGATATTTAGTAGGATCATTGATCTGCTACAAGAGATATCTAGTAGGATCATTGTCCTGCTACAAGAGATATCTAGTAGGATCATTGTTCTGCTGCAAGAGATATCTAGTAGGATCATTGATCTGCTGCAAGAGATATCTAGTAGGATCATTTATCTGCTACAAGAGATATCTTGTAGGATCATTGATCTGCTACAAGAGATATCTAGTAGGATCATTGATCTGCTACAAGAGATATCTAGTAGGATCATTGTTCTGCTACAAGAGATATCTAGTAGGATCATTGATCTGCTATAAGAGAAGTCTAGTAGGATCATTATCCCGCCATGAGAGAGATCAGGTGAAGTGTGAGATTGAACATACACATCAATTAAAAAAAATAGACAAGACAGGGACA
This sequence comes from Meghimatium bilineatum, assembly GCA_034231615.1. Taxonomy (NCBI): domain Eukaryota; kingdom Metazoa; phylum Mollusca; class Gastropoda; order Stylommatophora; family Philomycidae; genus Meghimatium; species Meghimatium bilineatum. The sequence goes on along the minus strand of CM067298.1, from coordinate 81,319,376 downwards.
GAACAGAAACTATCAGAGGTACTGTGGAAATAATTAATCTGTATCGTCTTCTGGTGTGATGACTGGGTTGATGAGCATTCAAGCCAGGGTGAGGGGTCATCGTTCTTCTTTATCAATAGCACAGTAAATCTGTAACATCAACTGCGGTGATGAGGGGACACAATACATTAAGATATTTACCATTAAATTACACGACTGTGCTATTCCATCGTAGTTTGTGCTTTCATGAACATCTTGCAGCCAGTAAAGGTCTCTCAGAATTGAGAGTGATGGAAGTGGCCGACACTAAACTAGCACAAATTTTAATTTTGTACGTGTCTCTTGTTCTTCATTTTATTGAATGTGCAGGCGCTATTATTACTACCAGTGAATTACAGAATGAAAGATTGGAGAGAATGTGCAGGCGCTATTATTACTACCAGTGAATTACAGAATGAAAGATTGGAGAGAATGTGCAGGCAGCTATTATTACTACCAGTGAATTACAGAATGAAAGATTGGAGAGAATGTGCAGGCGCTATTATTACTACCAGTGAATTACAGAATGAAAGATTGGAGAGAATGTGCAGGCGCTATTATTACTACCAGTGAATTACAGAATGAAAGATTGGAGAGAATGTGCAGGCGCTATTATTACTACCAGTGAATTACAGAATGAAAGATTGGAGAGAATGTGCAGGCAGCTATTATTACTACCAGTGAATTACAGAATGAAAGATTGGAGAGAATGTGCAGGCGCTATTATTACTACCAGTGAATTACAGAATGAAAGATTGGAGAGAATGTGCAGGCGCTATTATTACTACCAGTGAATTACAGAATGAAAGATTGGAGAGAATGTGCAGGCAGCTATTATTACTACCAGTGAAATTACAGAATGAAAGATTGGAGAGAATGTGCAGGCAGCTATTATTACTACCAGTGAATTACAGAATGAAAGATTGGAGAGAATTTAAAACTAGTTGATGAACATCATCATAGAGTGTACAAAGGGCATCCCTGTGTGACTAGGAGATTTCTTCTCGATTTTCCAAGAATATCTCACAGGATGTGGCTTGCCCGTGCTATCTCATAGTGAGTTTCGCTAGAGAGCACACATGTGTGAAAGGAAGCATGTTCAAGAAACAATTGTGGATAGAGCACGACGAGGATAGTTTCAAACATAATTTTGCACAAAAAAGCATTAATCCTGGTGAGAATTGAACTATGTTTCCGTGTCCTTTCAATAAATTGTGACGATAAAAGGTAATGAAGGTAGTGGTTCGCAATTTATAGTGTTTATGTATAATCATAATATGTCAGTCTTGTTCACCTTTTGTCACTCTGAGGACAACGAACAAGGTGAATTTTTTTGAAAAATAAACATTTAAAACGTGACCTTATTAGCAGTGCGGGCATAGCAATCTGTGTATCCAAGAAGTATATCAGTGACAGCCTAGACTCAATGAGAAACTGACCTTCTTGAGCATTTTATTAGAATGCCCATCCATGAATACTTCACTCAATTTGTGTGTGCCACGAAATAACCCATCATTTTCAAACTGAAGTTATATATTATATGATTACATCCCTTACACTGTAATACCACATTTGGCTATACATGGTAATCTTATACACTTGCAAAGGCAAAGTGGACGACACACAATGACATGGGTTGCTTAATCAACTGAAAAAACCCATTTGTTGTACCTAGTATAGAATACGCTTGTGTCATATTCATGGTTAGTGATCGACAGCTTGCCAAACTGGACAAGATTCAGAATGAGGTTATGCGTATGTTACCTTTGAATGTATCAAGGATACACCTTATGATACAATGGATTTTCGCATTGACTTCAGATATGGCGAAGTTCGAGCTTATCTTAAAATTAGTATCGATATACTTTACATATTACAACCAGATTTAAATAAGGTGAAACGTTCCAGACTAAAAAGGGTCAGATCATGGTTGGGAGCAGGCAGAAGGTATCATCGGACAAGTATATGGCCCTACTTGCATTTTTACTGGGTACATTTCTGAGTAAAATGTTGGAAAATTGTTGATGTAATTTGTAGATATTCACAGCGACATTGTCCATTAAAATATCGAAGATCTTATAGGAAAGAATAATATCTATTATTATATAAACATTATATAATGTTGCATTTGTCCGTTTTCGCAATGCAAGTCCGTCTCAATGATAGTTATAAGCACTGATCTCGGATAAGCTCGGATTAGTGATGTATTATACTTACCCCGTGCTTCTCAATGGAATTTGACACAAAGTATATGCCAATTGACTAAAGAACAGTTTTGTCAGTCCAAATGAATAATTAAACAGGAAGGACTTGCAAAAGTTCATGATTTACTCGGTCTGTTGGACAATCTGGCACTGCGACAAATAATTATGCGATATAATTATGATATAATCATATAAATAATTATATATATGCGATCAATATATTTTGTTGTGTTGCTCATTTTATAACAACACATTCATGACAGTAATAATATGACAATATTTATGACTTTTTTGTGTATTAACAAAAATCGGTAGAAAGAGCAACTTTCTGGCTCGTTCCTCTAGACAGCTTGTCAAATAGACATCATACACATGAACTGTGACCTTCGACAGTGTGACAGTACTTGTGACCTGTGCGTAGAAAACGTAAATTTGACCTAGAAGGCCCATTCTAATTATTTCCGCGTATTTCGTTGGTCAGCGATATATATTTTTGACATGCGACTCCAAGTATATAAATAATGGTCAACGAGAACCACGAGAATAACTAAAAACATAACGAATGCAGTCCTAATTCATTTTGCAAACAGGTCTTCTTACTGGCCAACGTCACTAATGAGCATAGCAGATATTTTTCCAGTAGTGAATCCCTTTTCATAGCACAGAGCATTCATAGAACTATGTCAATAAAATGAGGACCGATGTAGGAATTAAGAATGACGTCTGTGCAATACAATATCTGCCATTGTTATTTATTTATCAATATCTTTATACATGGTCGTGGTTTGTAAATGGAAAGATACATATTTATAAATGAATGGAGTAATTGGAAAATAAATAGTTTGAAGCATGACTGAATAGAATTGTGTAGGCAAGTTATTTAATTGGTGCGTCGATTGATGTGAATCAAAGAGTGAAGTGGTATATATGTGTAGGTTAATAAGTAGATGGAACGAGTAAATGAATAAATTGCAAAAAAGCCATCGCCGCTTCTACTCTTCTACCCCTGACGCTGCAAAGCAATAATGGGTATAAAGCGAAAAGAAAAGAATAAAAGAACATAAGAATAGATATGTCCTTGGAAAGGTAGATTCACTGACGGGTAGATGAGTGAATATGTATGAAAGTGGATGGGTAGATTAATTGATAGGTAGGGGAGTGAATAGATAGGCTAGTTGATAGGAAGGTAAGTGCATACGTAGTTAAATGTATAGGTAGGTGGTTAGATAGATAGGTGAGTATATAGGTTAGTGAATTGATAGCTATATGAGCCAACACTATCAACACTAACAAAACTGCTTTATGCATCGTCATGCTGGACAGCTTAACTCTTTCCACCTTCGGTGTCTAAGAAACCTCATCAGAGTATGTTGGCAGAACCAAGTACCGGACACCGAAATCCTTCAAAAGTTCCGTATGCAAAGCATCCATGCCCCGTTGACTATGTCCTAACTCCATTGGACTGGCCACATAACCCGTATGCCATACAAGCCTGTTCCAAAGAAATTATTCTGTGGGGAGCTGTGAATGGTAAACGTTAAAATGGAGGGCAGAAAAAGTCCTTCAAGGATCATCTAAAGTACTCTCTTAAGCACTGCATCATCGATTCTAGCTACTGGGAGACTTCAGCCCTTGATCAATCATCTAGGCACACCCAGATCACTGCTCGCATCACTAAATTTGAAAAAGACAGAACACTGCGGGATATTTACAAGCGAAGGAAGCGGAAGGACACATCAGAAAACTCTCCTACTCGGGACCCTCTGCACTCCTGCACACTACAATATAACTTTCCTGGCACGAATCAGACTCATTGGGTGTCTACTAACTCACAAACCCAAAGCAAATTAGACAATTACAAATGTTTTTGTTTTTCTACATGTTCACCACCATTTTTTTATGCCATGCCCATCTTCGCTTGTAAAGGAGAGACATCATCATCAGTTAGATGAGCAGATCTAGATTTAATTAAAATTAAGTACTGGAGTTGATTTTCACTGGAAGAAAAAGCATTGCTATATAGTCATATAATATACCAGTATCAGAAGAATAATGTAGCATGATGGTTTGGCCGGTTGACCACTGTTGAGATCCGCAGACCTTCAACATGCTGTTTGATAAAGATATAGTGATCGTTTAGAAAACCAGAAGGAGGCAACTATGTGTTAAAATAGAGATTAGTAGTTATCGATAATATATCGAAATTAGTTAGACTAAATAAAGAATAATAAAATGATGAGAGAAACGTGATGAAGTTCTTTGTTCTATGGCAGTGTTTCCCAATATGAGACAGCATTCCGTTTTTATTTGGATTACGCGTTCATATTATCCCTTTTCGACATAATTTTGTTGACTTATTCTCAGTTGTAGAAAGAATAAAGGTCCTGTATAGCAAATAAAAATAGCTCAAACATACTCGTGGTTTCAAAACTTACCTTTTACATTGTCCTGCTGATGCGATTGTATATAAGCAATATATAAAATTTAACAAAGGTGAAAGCACCATGCTACACTGGATATGTTTCAATTATATTACGAGATCAATACGAATTATATTACGAGGAAACGAACATGAAGTTGTTCATTTGTATATTTTCCAAAGATCATTGTAACAGTAATTGTCCAGTTAGGATTGGAATTAATCAGTCTACTGAAAAATTTCGCTATCCAAAATGTTACATTGATATACTGTCTGATCATACAGGGACCAGAGCCAACGTAAGAGCAGATAAATTGGACGGCAATGCTGTGGTTGGCACAATTTTTGAAAGAGATTGGGTCGACTAATAATGTCAGCCATTCAAATTCTACAGAGTAAAGAAGACGATGCTGGAGATACGTGTACATATAAAGAATGACAGAAATGAAGATGACAAAGGAGGAGGGGAGAAAGTTCTGTTTCCCCTGGAAAGATCAAACGACCACATAATCAACATATAGCTGAGACTTGATTTATAATTCTTGATTTATAATCAAGAATTATCACGAATGTTATGTCTCCGTTTTCTATAATACGATCCACTACTATCATGTTGTTCAGTTTTCTATGAAAAAGTTAATGAAATTTCCAGAAAGTTTTGCCTGGTTCTAAAATATATTATCTATTTGTTAATATTTGCTTGTTTATCAAAGTTAATTCACTTCTTGTCTCTCAGTCTCTTTGTTTATCTTTGTAATTTGTTTTTCAGAGTTGATTCACCCTTTGTCTCTCAGTTCCATTGTTTATTTTTGTAACTTTCTGTCAGTCATCAGATCCCTCCTCCACCAATTTCACTTATTTTCCTGAAGTCTGTGTAATGATTTATCTATTTTATAGTCTATTTATTTTTCTCCCCCTCCCCCAATCCAACTCCATTAATTTAAACATTTGATCATTTAGTCTTCCTAAATTTAGTCTTCCTATCTGTATGTTAATCATTCATCTGTAGCTGCCTTTCTGTTTATATTTCTGTCTGTTTATTTCTTCTGTTTTTTTCCTCGATGTTTCTGTCCTTCTGTTTGTATTTATGTCTTTCTGTATTTCTGTCTCTGTTTCAGCGTCTGTCTTTCAGTGTCTTTCGTTTGTATTTCTGCCTTTTTTTCTCCCTGTCGGTACATTATCTGTGTTTTTTTAAAAAGAATCAGCTTCATAGCATGAGGTTTAACACATAAGTGATAAACTGCTTAGTGATTGATTGACCACAAGCTAAAAGTTAAATTTACCACTAGCCTGGGGCAATTCATTCACCTTTGTTCACTTTCTGGTCGTTGAAAAGATCATAAAACTCGTTTTTTGCTTGGCAGACCGCTAGTAACAGATAAGTTCGATCCCAGGTGGCCTAATTAACGAAAGAGTAACTTAGTCTCCAAGATAACCTTGTTTTCATCTGTGAATCGATTGATCGATCTGCCTGTCTAGCTATTCATATATTCGATAGTCTGTATACGTAACTAAATTTATCTGATCTATGTCAATCTATACATTGCAACTACAAACGTACTCATTATGAACAAATACATACACACAACTCGTTTAATCACATCTACCCTTACACCGGTCCTGTTTTTACTGCTTGCGTTATCCAACCTTTCAGTAGATAACCTCCATATTGATCAATGTCTTGAACTGAACCATGTTACTTGCATTTCTTCAAAGGGGATTACTTGTTTCCAGTTTGGTTACACAAATTTGTTTTAGTGGATTTGATTTACTACATTTCGGTTTTCTTAGCTGATTTCTTTTTTTAAACTCATAATTCTGTGGTTTCTGGATGTGTTATCAGCTTTCTGTTTGTTGTTATTAACTTCGTATCTTAGTGATGTGTCTGTTACTGTTTCTATTATTGATGTTATCTTTAATAAAGTTTAGAAGATGGCAAGTGTTGTAATATACATATATTGAAAATAAGGGTCTACAAAAAATATGAAAGGTAGAATGAGCAAGGAAGAATAGAGAAATGAATGAGACATAGAGGAGAAAAAGCAAGAAAAAGAAAAAGAGAGATAAAGTAAATAAAGAGAAATATAAGAGAACGATAGAGATAAATAGTGAAAAAGGAAGAGAACATAGAAAACAGACGAAAACAAAGTAGGAAAGAATGAAAGTGAGATGCAAAGAGAAAGAAAGAAAATGAGTGGGAAAAGTTGAGAAAGAAAGTGAGAAAAGAAGAAAAAGTAAGATAAAAGACAGAGAGACAGAGTGAGAGAGATATATGTAAGAAAGGAATGATGATGTGTCGCTGTCTATTTATATATTCCTATGTCATGTTATGTTATTTTGTTTATCTTCTATATCTCTATGCCATTTCATAATATGTGCTATGCACGTTTTTGAATATTATAATTGATAGATATGAAAAGAATCGGTTGAAATGTTCCTTCAATAACTCTCCAGCAATGAACTGGTGCTATATAACTTCTTTTTTTAAAGGCTATATCACTTTACAACTACTCTATAGTGATTGTCTTCTTTAGTTTTGTGTGTGTGTGTGTTCATGTATGGTCCATGATTTATTTCTTCCTTCTCCGTATAGTGTTTCTCAATCTGAAATTTCTGTTGTGTTATAAGTACTTCTTCTGATTTTCGTTGTGCGACTGTGAACTAAAGGAGCCTGGCACCATCTGAAACCTTAACTAAGTTTTAAATTCTAATAAAAAGTTTCTTCCATGGACATTAGTTATGTGAGAACAATCTATGTTATGACATGTAACACATTCGCTCAGTCTTTATACTCACAGGAAAGGAGGCAGTTGATTCCCTGACAAATTATAGACAACATACTTGACATCTACACGAACCAAAAACATTACTCCAAGTAGCAATAAATTGTAGAAAATTATACTTTACGTTCGTTGAATTCTAATGTGTCATATTTTAAATGTTAAAATCGCATACCATTCGTCATTTAAAGGTTTCACTATATATTTAGTTGTTGATTTAAAATTATAAAACATTTCTTCTGTTTTCGTCTATTTATGTACTACAGTTGTCTAGATAAGTTTTCAGAAAATTGACTGTACACCGCCTCTATGCCATTGCTGTAATATGTTCAATGTTGTTACTTGCGTCCGTTACATAGTGAGCGCCTTTTTATCGAAACGTTGATATAGTCTGTTAGACTTTGAAAAATTGCGGTTCCTGTTTTCAGTAAGTGCCTACCTACGTATTTTATGGTTAATTAATCTTAATAGTATAATAAATAATTAATCAATAACTAATTTAAATATTCATTTTTAGGGTTAGGGTTAGAGGTTAAGGTTAGTTATGCTTATATAACTAATCCTAAATTTAACAATACTTATATTTAAATTAATAAATGATAAACATAAACTGATAAACAAAGTCAAGGGAAATAATAATATAGGCACTAAATTCAAACCAGTTACAAAATTGCATTACGCAATTTATTTAAAAAATCCATGTATTTTAATTGATCATGATTATGTCTGCTGTTGATGCAACTATTTATATATTCGAATAGTTAGTTGCATAATATAGAACGTGCTAGTTAAATGTCTTTTGCTATCGTATTTTTATTTCGCCTGTCTTCATCGATAAGACAACATATCGATTAGTTAACTACAGTTATTTCTTATTAAGGGTTTTATGGATAATTCTTTTTTATAATATTGTCTATTCCTACTCTATTTGTAGTGTGCATTCTGTACTTGTTAGCACTAATGACCAATATCCTTCATTATCTTTTGTAAAGCAAAATATAGCATATTGACATAACACTGAATCAATTCTCTGAATAAATGCTTTCTTTGCGTCATCTTTAGTTAATATTCTCCTTTCTTCAAAGAGTTGGACTTGTGTTTTAAAGTTTTCTCTATGTTTGACAGTGCCCCATTTGAGCGGGATACACGTTTCAACAGCTACGTAATTTTAATAGGACAGTGGTTTCCAGCGTGAAAATTAGACAGTGGCGTCAAACGGCTGTCCCGGTTAGAATGGACAAAATACATACACATAGACGTCACAACCGAATTTGATTGATGTAAAAATAAGGGGGAATGGTCTGGTTTTGTTGCGGAGTTGTATAGAACGCGCTTGTGTCAGCCAAGGAACCGTTCTCGCCGCAGGCAATTGTGCGTCTGGACCGTTCAGAAAGAAGCAATGGCAAACTACACGCTTATTCGTATTGTCTGGAAAATCATTACATCCATAAATAATTGGGGTGATGGACACATGTTATATGCTCCTACATGCTCACAATTTTCTTTTAATACGGGGTGGTGGTGGGGGGGGGGGAAGACACTGTAGTCTGGGCTTGCCCAATGGCGTCAAAATTCCTAGTATACGACTTTGGCAGATTCAGTTGACAGTTAGCTCATCCGTCTTTTACCGGCGGATCCAGATACTTGTTTACATGCCATTATTATTATTTCTATTTTTGCTATTTATTATGCATATTCATTGCGTACTGTATATTAGTGTTATATAATATACATCCTCGTCTCTTTTTCCCCTCTTGGTTTTATTTCCCGACCTGTTAGTGTCTACCCCATCTTTCCTGGACAGCAAGCAAAAGCAGCACAAGACGTATCTCAACGATCCCACATCAACCAGCAAAAAGACGATGTACGACAAGTCAAAGAAACATGTAAGACTCATGGTTTAGTAGCAAAGCCAAAGAGATTCTGCACTACGCTGACAGCAATAATATGCAGAAATTTTATTCAGCGCTAAAAGTAATTTATAGCCCTCGGTATTCAGGAACGTCTCCTCTTCTAAGTGCAGATGGAAAGCATACCATCACTGATAGAGAGGAAATTCTCAAACGCTGGGATGAGCATTTTGATAATGTACTAAACTGCCCCATGACATAGTACATAATGTACTAACATCAAAGTCGAAACGATTGAGCCCATCACGAAATATCAATCAATCATTCATTATCGGAGCCCCCTTGTCTTGAGGAGGTGGAGAAAACAATTTCAAATTTGTCCGTTGGAAAAGCACCAGGTCCAGACTCTAATCTAGCCGAAGTTTACTCCATCAGTGGCCCTGTTATGGCTGCTAAACTCACATAGCTCTTCAAGACAATGTGGAACTTGATAGCGATATCACAAGACTTTATGAATGCTTTCATCATGCATCTATACAAGTGAACAGGAAATCGACCAGCTTGCAAACAACCACCGAGGAATATCCCTTCTCTCTATAGCAGGCAAGGCCCTGGCTAAAGTCCTGTTAAAGAGACTACAAGTCCATCTAGTGACAGGTCTCCTCCCAGAGAGCTAATGTGGCTTCCGACAGGGCAGAAGTATGGTTGACATGATATTCACTGCCAGACAACTATAGGAAAAGTGTCGAACAGAACTTTGGTCTCTACACAACATTTGTCGACCTAACTAAGGCATTCGATACTGTTAATTGCGAAAGACTATGGAAGATCGTTGCCCAATTTAGATGTTTCGAAAAATTCAACAACATGGTTCGCTAATTCCATGATGGTATGACATCCTGTGTGCAAAATTACGGTGCACACTCAAACTCGTTTCCAGTAACTAACGGTGTCAAAAAGCGCTGCGTCCTGGCTCCAACGCTATTCGAAGGTTCATTCTCATTATTTGTCCGAACCATTTCAGCTTATATTTTTCAATATATTTGACCACAGACATTGTTCCAATAGTTCTTGTAATACTTCATTTATCACACGATCTCTTCCGTTCAGTTTTATGTTTTTCTTAAACATCACATTTCACATGTAGTTAGCTTTCCCACTTGTTATGTAATTAATGTCCATGTCTGACATTGACAACATAATGTCGGTATGAAGATTGAATTTATGATTTGCTGTTTGGTTGCTATCACAATAGATTTGGGTTTAATTGGTGTAATTTCATAATTTATGTAGTTAGTTTTTAAAATTGTCTCTCTATGTAGATATCCATAACAGCATGAAAAGATCAATAGCTTAAGGCAGAGTTAACGGAAACACGGGAAGAGGGCGCCCAAGATGATGATGAGGCAGTGATATATATATCAGATTGTTTAAACATGTCTCCAGCTGCGGCAGGTCAACTCGCCCAGAATCGCGGAGTGTTCAGATAATCTATAAGGAAGACCCCGTTCTGGAAAGAATATGTCACATGATGATGATGTAGATATGATAATACACACATGATAATCCCCATCATCATGTGCCACTTGTGCCAAGCGTGGCACATAGGGCAGATGTCATAGCTGTCCATGCTTGTCGATCAACAGCCAGTGTTCCAGATCGTTCATCTTCATACCAGCTGTTGTGATTTCTTTTTCGATAGTTGTTTTCAGTGTTGTTTTTTGTCTTCCCCTTTTTCTCTAGCCACACGGTGACCATGTAAAGACTTAACGTGCAATTCTGTCTTCATTCTGAGTGCATGACCGATGTATGCCCAACGCCTTTTTCTAATAACTTCTGTAATGTATTCTTGTTTTGCCACTTCTCTTAGTGTCTCGTTTGACTGCGTTTGTTTTAGAAGGCATTTAGTTTATTTTCTAAACATGTAGTTGATTTCCAGCTTTCACATCATCATCACCAGAGACCATCTCCGCAACGAAGGTTAGTTTCAACAGTTTCTTATTTTGGTCGTGTTCTCTGCTAGACTGTAACTGTCCATCTTGTGATGTTACTCTCACACTTGTATCTCTGCTTACCTCATGTTCGTTTCCATTTGACTTTACCCTCACGTAAGGTGTCATGTCTTTTAATGTGTCCAAAATAATTTATTTGCCTGATCTTTATTTCTCTTAGTAATTTCTTCATATTAAGTGTTTTGAGAACCTCTTTGTTTTCTACTCTTTCCATAATGTCCTCCCTATTCTTCTATACACCCGCATCACTTCTGTCTTCTAATTGTTTGTTTTGTGGCAATGTCTCTGAGACATACATTAATATAGGATAGATGTAGCATTTTATAATTCTCATTTTTAACTTGTTTATAATTTGTTTAGCTGTTAGCTTTCACATCCGTATGTTAAAACCGAAATAACACATGCGTTGAACAACTGCAGATTTTTAAAAGTTTCAAACGTTTGAAAGTGAGTTGAATGCACTTGATACCAGAACGATTCTAATCATAATTTCTGTACGTGAGTCTCCATTTGCTGTTACTCTACTTTCCAAATAAGTGAAATATTCTAATTATTCTAGTATATTGTTATTTTTTTGTACCACATTGTTAATATTAGTAAAGCCCATAATTTTTGTTTTGGAAACGTTAATTTGCTGGCTTATTTGTTCTGAAAAATATTGCAGTTTTGTTGTCTTTTCCTGCAAGTCTGTATGCGCTGAACTCAGTAGTGCAATGTCGTCTACGAAATACAGATCTTCTAAAGTTCAGTTGTTAATCCATTTGATACTGTTATTTTTGTCCTATGCACCTTTCCATTATCCAATCAAGCGCGATGATGAAAAGTACTGGTGACCTAACACATTCCTGCTTTACTCCAGTTTCTACTGGGAACCAGTCAGTAATCCCACTATCAGTCTCCAAGCAGCATTTTGAATCTACATAGAAATATTTGAAAACGTTTACATATTTTTCTGGACAGCCATAACGTGTTATAATCTCCCAAAGTGATGGTCTATGGAGACTATCAAAAGCTTTTTGGAAATCTACGAAATGTATAATAAGATTTGATTACATTTCTGTGGACTCTTCAATAATCATTCTCAATGTGAATATTTGATCGTTTGTTGAGCGGTGTGGTCTAAATCCCGCCTGCTCCTCTCTGAGTCTTACTCTTAGTGCTGTAAGGCGGTTGTTTATTTCACTGATGTATGAGCTCTCTTTAGGTTGGAAGATTGTAAATGTTGTTAATCGGTTTTACTTTGTGCTTGTGGCTTTTTTTTACTATTTAGCTGGATTTTGATTTTAGATATGGAAAGGTTGTGGTCACTATTAACGTCAGCACCTCTGAATGCTCTAACATCTTGTACTGCAGAAAGAAGTTTTCTTTCAATACAGAAATGATCGATTTTTTTTTCGTATGCTTGTTTGGAGAGTTCCATGTGACTTTGTGAATACTTTTGTGGGGAAAATACGTACTTGCTATTGCTAGGTTAGAAATCTCACATAACTCAATCTCTCCCCCATTCTGGTTTAAATGTCCTATGCCGTGTTTTCCTATGTACTTTTCGACTCCTATGTTATTATCACCGACTGTCGAGTTCATGTCGCCCATAACGATGGTTAGGTCAGGTTTAGGTGATGTGTTAATGATGTCACATGATAATACACACAAACAATCGTTTCAGATCGTTTCAGTCAACATGCCTATAACAAAAACAAAACATAGCACAAGGCGAGTAAGAAACGGCGTTGTCGGCGTTCACATAATCTGATTTGATTAGGCATATGTATGATTTTATTTTTATGTGAACGTGGAAAGTAACGTTTCGTACTCTTCGTGTGTTATGTTGTATTCTTTATAAAGGCTTTTTGACAGAAGCGTCAATTTGTGTGTGTTATCATTTGGCTGTTACCAGTGATTAACAAAACACAATTACAATTGTTCCAGATTTCTCCTGATGGATTATGATTTTGCTGCAATTATTACCTATTATGGATATTCTATTATTAGGACATACGTAACAGGTGGAAGGACAAATTATATTCCTTCTTCTCCTTTCCGAGCATTTCAGCACACAGGCGAATAGCTCGCATTTCAACACACAGGCGAACAGTTCGCATTTCAAAACACAGGCGAACAGCTCGCATTTCAACACACAGGCGAACAGTTCGCATTTCAACACACAGGCGAACAGCTCGCATTTCAACACACAGGCGAACAGTTCGCATTTCAACACACAGGTGAACAGTTCACATTTCAACACACAGGCGAACAGTTCACATTTCAACACACAGGCGAACAGTTCACATTTCAACACACAGGCGAACAGTTCACATTTCAACACACAGGCGAACAACTCGCATTTCAACACACAGGCGAACAACTCGCATTTCAACACACAGGCGAACAGTTCACATTTCAACACACAGGCGAACAACTCGCATTTCAACATACAGGCGAACAGCTCGCACTTCAACATACTGGCGAACAGCTCGCATTTCAACACACAGGCGAACAGCTCGCACACTTCAACATACTGGCGAACAGTTCACATTTCAACACACAGGCGAACACTTCGCATTTCAACACACAGGCGAACAGTTCACATTTCAACACACAGGCGAACAGTTCACATTTCAACACACAGGCGAACAGTTCGCATTTCAACACACAGGCGAACAGTTCGCATTTCAACACACAGGCGAACAGTTCGCATTTCAACACACAGGCGAACAGTTCACATTTCAACACACAGGCGAACAGTTCACATTTCAACACATAGGCGAACAGTTCACATTTCAACACACAGGCGAACAACTCGCATTTCAACATACAGGCGAACAGCTCGCATTTCAGCACACAGGCGAACAGCTCGCATTTCAACACACAGGCGAACAGCTCGCATTTCAACATACAGGCGAACAGCTCGTATTTCAGCACACAAGCAAACAGCTCGCAATTCACAGAAAAAAACTCAAAAAACATGCACGTAATTTCACAAGTATAATTTTCTTACCACTGAAAATACGAATTGGTAAGGGACTGAAAATAAGAGCAGATAAGGTGTCTGAAATGAACTACAAGATATCCGCCTATTTGGATTGTCCATAAATTAATTAAATAATACTTTTGCCATTTTTAACCCCCTTTCCACCCTCTGTCCACAGACTGTCAAGAATTCATGTACCACTTGTTTAATTATGTAAAAAAAAAAGTTAACCGCTACCCTCTCCCCTTTCTAGAATTGCGTTGCAGCAAAAGGACGCAAAAAACTACATGGGTTTTTTAAATCACATTTTTGGAAAAAGTTAAATATTTAACAATTTAATTGGTGTACACAACATTTTTGTTTACGTCAATTGCTGTCAACCCATCCCTCTGGCTCTTGTTAGAGCCTGTATTATTATTTGTTTAAAAAAAAAAAAGATTCCCATCTAACTATTTACGTAATTTACGGACATTCCCTATTTACCTAAACTCCCTATTGCTAGGAATACACACCGAATTTATATAGCTGTGCTAAAAAAAATGCCTCGTTAAATTATACGATAAACATTGATAAATCATCATCTCATAAAAACATTGATGAACATTGATAAATCATCATCTAATGAAACATTATTCTAGTATTCTACATATTACTGGTTAAAATACTCATCATCATCATCAACAAGTGCCATGCTGACTGCGTAATTGATCATGGATATTCACAACTATCTCCTCATTTAACTTGAATCTGTCTCGCTGACTCTTTCCCATGCACGATGTTAAATTGTGTAATATTTTCTCAGGCTGCTATCCCATGGCTCTCTTTTCTTGAATTTTCAGAATGTAATAGACGGGATTTGAACATGGTAAGTTTACCTGACACCGATTCGCATTACACCTTGATTTAACATGTTTGCCGTATCAACCAGTCAGCATTCACTCGGAAAACGTGCTGACATATTTTCTACAATTCCTGGATATTTCCTAATTACTTCTTTGTTTCAAATTTCTGAATCCTTCACATTGTTTTTCAAATCTTGTCCTCCCCCTTCTTATAACACGAGCAAATGTTAGCAAGTGACCAACGTTTCGTATTTGTTTCTTACAGCACCTCCTCATTAGTTTATCTGGCTGTAAACAGTAAAAATGGGTTATTGTGTGGAGTGCGCTTACCATTGTTTACAGTGCTCATAGTTTTCAAATAATTGTCCGATAGTAATTTCTTAGTATTTTGTGACGTCATATCCGAATGAAATTGTAAATAGAAAATAAGAACAACACAGTTTTTGACTCCCTTGGCACACAGACGTATAGAGTTTAGGAATGAGAGAGGTGGATTGGTGGTTGGTTGGGGTTAAAATGAGTTCTAAGACTACGCCTAACTCACGCCCCCTCCTAAACTCTAGCATTATCCCTTCTCATTAAATCGTGACATAATTTCGCTAACATTCAATATCAATATCAATAATCAATAAAACCCATAACCCTTCAGGGTCGTAGGGGTACCACATTGGAAGCTTCAGCACACAGAGTCCTCCAGCGAATTCTATCCTCAGCGATGCGGATGAGTGTGGAAATATCTAGCCCTGTCCATTCCTTGATGTTATCTGTCCATGTCTTTATTTGTCCTCCTCTGCTTCTACCACCCTCGACAGTTCCCTGCAGTATTCGCTAACATTACCCATTTTCTAATCTGTAGCGACACGCTCTGCATGTGACATAAAATCATTGACCGAGCAAAAACTCTGCACACCATAACGCACTTTTAATGAACCTGTGCATGTTCGTTCTACATTCCGTTTATAGACTATTACGTAGGCACACGTTTCAGACACGAATCTATACATGTTCAAAAAGGTGCGCTGCATGATAGCACGAATTTTATTATTTCACGCATGAAACCTAGACTAGAGGAAAAAATGAAAAAAAATGCCTTAAATATGTATCCAAGAGTGATTTCGCTGGCAAGGAGTAAGCTCAAACTGGTTTATAGTCCGATCATGTATGTTAAATATAGTGTCCTGTGCCATATATACTTTGATATGGGGGCAAATTTACCTTGAACAAGTTCATTTCCCCGTTCGTTTTTCTGGGGGGTTAGGAAAACTATTTAAAGCGGATGGAAAGGGTGGGGGGATGATACCCGCATTTATTTACTTGTTCCCTGGTAAACGTCATTTTCTGACTTCCTAAAAGAAACTGAGGAACCCCCGTACCTTCCGTATTTACTGTCTTAGTTGTGTCACCGTTTCATTTACTTCAATGGCTCTATACATCTGACTTTGTAGTATTGCAATATTCATTATCATGTTCTATTTAGAGGAACGGGGAACTGAACTAAAAAGCACTCTTGATCACAGCTTTTATGTGTTTTGGTATGTATTTTTGCAACCACAGAATGTAATATTTTATGTTAGCCAAAGAATAAGTATATCAAGTGACATATTATTTCCAGAACGTTGTTTTCGTCGTGGATACTCTGAACGCCTCTCTGTCCCGGGCAAGCAGGCCTGCATTGACCATAGATATGTTCATACATTCTTAGATGTCGCTGGTCCATTTCAAAATTATTCTCTCAACATTCCTCTAAAAAAACATACCTCTATGGCAAGAAGTCTTTTAGTCTCGTGTTTTGTTATTTTGTCAATTCCAGTGTTTAAAATCAAGAAAAATACTCGACATGGCTGACATGACAAAGTTAAATTTCATATGAAATTAAAAAATAAAATCAGTACCTTATTCACAATAAATCTATATGTTATTAGTACTGGGACTATCTATTCATTTGCATAGATGTACTAGTTGAACACTCGCTGTAGATACATAAAGATGGATTCAGACGTTTTGAGACATGTGCTACAGACGTTACATATTACGTTACGGATTACATATTTGTTTAACACATTAGCAAGGTAATATCTTCCCCAATGACTTTCACGCTCTGCCTAATCCTTCTCTAGTTCTACAAAATTAAGAGATCTTTCAATGTACTAGCTTTTTAATTGATTTCAGCAAATATATCCCCTATGGATGGGATGGTTGAGAGCACTGGTACTTCAGTGTGGAATAAGTTTTAGTAATGAGGTAATAGATAACCAAAAACGAGTTAACTAGTCCTCAGCAACTAGATATGTAATGAACTTAAAACAAGAGTATTTGTCTCAGACAAAATACTCGATATTGCACGGATGGTGTGTGTGGGACGAGACATCATTCGTTTCCAAATACTTTTCTGCGGGGAACAGTTGACGGTAGAGGAAAAAAGAAAAGGTACACAAAGAAATCTGGGCTTGATAACATCAAGGGATAGTCGGGGCGTGATATTCTCACATTCAAACATATATAACAGCGCATAGGGGTATTTGGATGACTTTTGTACTGATGGCTCCAATATGACACCTCTATAAACCTAACGGTGTATGTTTATTATTATTATTACTGTTGACCATGACTAGCATTGATATTCCAGAATCGGTGATATAAAGAATTATTTTTCGACTTCTAACGATATGAAATATTACACAATATAAGGAAAAAAAAGTAAAGTAACTCATATCATTTATTAATGCCGTAGGGGTGTGAGATGTTAGCAATCTCACATTTCTGTGGAACTGCATATGAGGGCGATAGCCATCTCCTCTCCCTCGCAGTCTTTACACAATATACTCCTCATTTAAAAGGAATTATTCTCCTTTTCTCTTAAAACGTATAATTTGTATATATGGCTTTCAATCTGTACATAAAAAACTCTGAGTCACAAATGTATAATTAATACTTATGAACAACTATGTAAAATCATCCAAGTCTTTCTCCGGACTAGCTCTACGATCAAATCTCAAACTGCGTCACTTATCTTGGCTCATCTGATTGTTTCGTATTTCGTGTCTTTGTTATTTTGGTTATGTAAAATATATCTTTTATTGTGTGTCACCTCCCTTTCAACCGTAGATGTTAGTCCAATTTGGTTATATCAGAGCATAATAATCATAAAACTATTGGAGGTCGTGGTTTTGGCCATCCAGCCACCACGACCTCCGGGATTTTGAAGACATCCGGGATTGGCTGGCGATGCAAAGAGTACGCAAAATTACCAATGATCATTCCCATCAGCCAAGTTAAGTGACGCAAATTGGGATCTATGTGATGACTATTCAGGGGAGGAACTTGAAAGGAAGTGATCTGTATATATCAACATGTGTATGCATAGTGAAAGGTAGTGCATGGTTGCATGTACAGCGTGTCTATAAAGTTGCTGTACACTGATGTCATATAGATCCGCAGTAAATACGCACAATTCCTATGGCGTAGCGTCACCAACAATGTAAATAAGTGCACACTGGCTATATAGACACCCGGTATTTGTAACAAATAATTGCATTGCCCTTTTTGTATAAAGGACAAGCTTTCAGGATCGTGGATATGTGAGGACATTAAACCCCCATTCTCGATTTTGGTAAGTTATTTATTCTTTATAGATTCAAGAAATTTTCAGACGACACAATCCTCCTTACTACACATCCTGTGGGACTGAAACACAACAACAACAAATCTAATAACAACAACAAAGTAATGCAGCGAGATACAACATCTATATCTAAACGCACTGAAAAAAAAAATTATGACAACACGACAAAACAAAGATCAAACCAATAATCAACAAAGACAATATAGAACTAGAATGTGTAAACAAATTCGAATATCTGAGAGCAAATATAAACAATTCCGAATAATGTTCAGTCGATATTAAGAGAAGACTTGCAATTGCAACACTCAAATTAATATAAATGAGAAGGCTGTGGCAAAGTAGTAATAACGACACTAAAGTAACCCTTTTAAGATCATGTGTCTTTCCAGTGGCAACATGTGGTTGCAAGACTTGGACTTTAAACAAACCAATATCCAGAAGAATACATTCAATTAAATGAAGTGATACAGAATAACCTTTGAACTTCATGGCAGAGAAAAAGAGGACCATTGTAATTTTGAAATGGACCAGCGACATCTAAGAATGTATGAACATATCTATGGTCAATGCAGGCCTGCTTGCCCGGGACAGAGCGGCGTTCAGAGTATCCACGACGAAAACAACGTTCTGGAAATAATATGTCACTTGATATACTTATTCTTTGGCTAACATAAACTATTACATCCTGTGGTTGCAAAAATACATACCAAAACACATAAAAGCTGTGATCAAGAGTGCTTTTTAGTTCAGTTCCCCGTTCCTCTAAATAGAACATGATAATGAATATTGCAATACTACAAAGTCAGATGTATAGAGCCATTGAAGTAAATGAAACGGTGACACAACTAAGACAGTAAATACGGAAGGTACGGGGGTTCCTCAGTTTCTTTTAGGAAGTCAGAAAATGACAATGTTTACCAGGGAACAAGTAAATAAATGCGGGTATCATTCCCCCCCCCTTTCCATCCGCTTTAAATAGTTTTCCTAACCCCCCCCCCCCCCCCCAGAAAAACGAACGGGGAAATGAACTTGTTCAAGGTAAATTTGCCCCCATATCAAAGTATATATGGCACAGGACACAACTTATTTCAGTTTAATGGACGACATCTTGCTGTAAATCTGGTTGAATCATTGTTCTGCTACAGATGCGATCTATATGGAGCTTGAGTACACTTACACAAAGATGTACTAGAAAAAGTACTAGCACAAGTAAATAATATGATAACATTTCATCTGATGGTACGGTAAAATGATCGGAGATATAGTAGTCTTCACAAGAATCCTTTTGGAAATACAGTGGTCTTGACATGGATCACTTCGGCGATGTAGTGGTCTTCACAAGAATCACTTCGGAGGAGATACAGTGGTCTTCACCAGAATCCTGTTGGAGATATAGTGGTCTTCACATGAATGACTTCGGAGATGCAGTGGTCTTCACAAGAATCCTTTCAGTGGTCTTCACATGAATGACTTCGGAGATACAGTGATCTTCACAAGAACCACTTTAGAAATGAAGAAGACCTGTTTTTTTAAATGATCCAATTCTCTCTTTCTTTTCTATCTTTGGCCCTGGTTGCAATGTTAAGTTCGTAAACTGCTAGACACATTAATCGAGGCCGACTAAGCCTCATCTGTAAATAAACAAGGTGATTGAGCTCCAAAACCCCCCCTTTCTTGCAATGTTGTTTTTGCGACCCAGAATAGGCAACGCATTATTTATGCATATAAATAACCAAAATATCAGTGCATGTTCGATAAAGTGAAGTGTACTGCAGTAACCAAACAAATAAACAGAAATAATATATAAAGTCCTAAGGTTACTGTTAAAGCCTATCAATGTAAAAAAAAATAGAAATGAATATCAATTAAAAAAAACAATGACTATTTTCCACGTTCCGATCCTGCTGGGATCTTTCTCGAGAAACACATGAACAGTAAACACGAAAAATCAAAATATAAATGATTTTTTGGAGACACATTTCTTACTGTAAGACACAACAAATAATGCTTAAATGATTTATGTTTGAGGTGGCAAGCTATCTGAATCTGCGAGCCGGTTTGAGTTCTCATCCTGCGATGTGATGCTCAAACATCAGTAATTAGTAATTTAAAGCACGAATTATTATTTTCTCAGCCGGTGGTCAGTGCATATACTACTTTTTAAAACAACCTTGCTGGCCAACGTAAATAGCTAACGGGCCGCATTTGGCCCGCGGACTATATTTTGCCAGCCTCCATTAATTATACAAGTTACACTGATCTTTCATTGTTTTTAAATTATCATGATTGCCAAGTACATTCTAGGTCAAACGTCATTTATTTCACGACGAGGGCAAATCAGGAGTATGACACACATGTCGATGACAGGAAACCGTATATAAATCTTTGTTTACATTTTGTAAGTGTTCAATTGAGTTTGTTTTCTTGTGAACAATAAAATGGAATATCAAATTCTAAACACCATTACATTTTCATTTTTCTATTGCAAAAAACATTGAACCTGCGACATTTATTTGTATATGAATGAAAAAAATGAATTTATTGGGGGGTATTGTTTATGGTTGCGACAGGGTTGCCATTTGGTTGAAACTGTTCATGAAATCTTTGGTACAAAATTGGCCAACGATAGCCAAATTTCAAAATTGCGTATTGCTACTAAAGCCATGCTGAATTTTCTAGAATGCTAAATTTGTATAAGCCCGTATTACCTCTCTTCATTTATAAACGTTAATTTTTAGCAAAATTATAAATATATTTCATAGTTAACTTAATTTTAGTCCTAATGTTATTGTAAAAATTTGAGATTTCTTTAGATATGAAAATAATGATGATACTTATAAGTTATGTGTATAGTCAATTATACATTTTACTTTTCACTATGTAGTAACTGAATTTACAATTCAATAATTGTCTCTACTATTATTTTTGCTACTATGAAAACTTCTGTTATCATTGTCTGCTGTATCATGTCTCACTATCGTAAGAAACCTTCCATTAGACATCATGAGACAAGCATTACCGAATCCCTTATTGAAACATGTACTGTTCCTTCTACATTTACACAGGAGTAGAACAAACAGTGATTATATATTAGCAAATATCCACAAAAGAACATATCGCACAATTTATAGCAAATTTTAAGTACAAAAATATGAGAAAATATATTGTTTTCGAAAGAGTAAAAGAAAACAAATTGTGAAACAATAGGATGTATACATTTCATAGTCATCAGCCGTTAAACAGATTCGCGAAATTTTGCTATAAAATGACCAATTTGGCAAATCTGGATGCGACTTACTGATAGATAGGGTAAAGATCTTTCAAACCAAATAATCATACAAATATTCTGGCAGTTATGACATTAAAAATAACATATATGACTAAATAGTCAAAATGTAGGGAAAACATATCAAAACAGAATTTAAATATCTCCAAATATTACACAATATATTTTTGTCTATTGTCTTTCCCCTGGTGAATGATTGTTTACCGCATTCACACTTGCCGTTAATTGTAGGGGTGGGAGCTTAAGGCCAGATGTGTCGCTGAGGTTGCATTTAGTCCATATTTGTTCAAAGCTATCTTGATGTTTTCTATCCACCGTTTTCTTGGTCTACCTTTGGTCTAACGCCCGGATATTCTTGTATTATATGCTCTTATATACACAATATATATATAATGGTTTAATTTATATAGTGAATATATTTACAAAAAATAATTTCCTAAGATTATGGCGTAAACCCCCTTCCCTTTCCCCAAAGAAAGTTGGACCATGTTTGCATAATTTTATTGAGCGTTGTTTTACTGACTACTTGAAAACAATTAAATTCGAAATTTCAACTCAGGGTAAAAATTATATCCCATAGAATGAAAATATAGTTGTTGCCAAGCTTATTAGATACATAAGAATACATGATAAATAATGATATTGCCTTTCAAAATAACAAAATTGCATTTAAATGTATAAAGACATTAAAATACAAATAGTCAAGCAAAATGAATTAAACAGGTTACTAAAACACTTACCTTGCCTATTAATAAAAATATATAAAAAAGTATATATAAAAAACAGACAATAAAACTAAATAGGACAATTCTCCATGTATCGGCTCAAATTGAACCTTTTTCAAGAGACAAACAACAGAAAACAACACAATAAAAACAAAATAGATGACTAGATTTCATCAAGCCCCGTCTCCATAACGCAGAAAAAGGTTCAATTTGAGCCGATACATGGAGAATTGTCCTGTTTAGTTTTATTGTATGTTTTTTTATATATACTTTTTTTATATATTTTTATTAATAGGCAAGGTAAGTGTTTTAGTAACCTGTTTAATTCATTTTGCTTGACTATTTGTTCATTAGGTTACTGCGGCACCATCCACTTTGTCGGACACCCTCTGACCATTTGGTTATTTACATTAAAATACAGCATGGAACTAAAAAAAACCAATTCTACATCATTCATCTTGGATGATCCAACTGATTACATTTTAGTATTGACCACTTCGCATCTATTTTGTGCCACCTAACAATGAAAAGAGCCAATCAATCAAAAGTTAACCAATTGGTGTGATGAACTGTAAGACCACGGAGAACGCTGTTTCTAGCGTTTCTTGTTTAACCATTCTTGTCATTTGCAAAATTGCAATAAACAATTACATACATTCCCAAGGCCGAGAGGTTAGAACGCTAGTCTCACACGAGTGAGGTCTTGAGTTCGATCCCCGGTAAGGACTGGGTTTTTTTCTGTCGGAGGGTAATTTAAAAAACTCACCCTGTACATGACGTGGCGATAGCAAGAGCATGCGGCCTTTATCACACAGCTATTCACTCCCCTACCTGCAACGACTGAACTGGTAAAATGCAGTATTGACAATTGTTGTTTTTTTTGTTTGTTTTTTTCCCAAGAAAATTTGTTATGGTCTTATAAAAATCAAAAACTCATTTTCACATCGCAGGAAATAAATGGGGCACATTTTAAAAAAAAAGACATGTCAAATAGCAACTAAGTTTGACTATTCATTTCTCAACTGTTGAAGTATTACTTCTAAGACTGGCACAGGTCAAATAGTTTCAAAGCTGGTAATACTGTTCTTACTATTATTCTTATTTGTACATAATATATTCATAGCTGGATTCAAGAAAAGTATGATTATTGATTTATGATCTAGTACAAAATAAACAAAAAATATGCTATTATTCAAGTAGGTACAACAAACCATAAGTAGATGAACTGTGGTGTCCTGAGAATTCTGGGATTATAAAATGAAATGTTTTGAAACCATGGAAATTGACACGGCTTTTCTGTTAGCTGCACTTCAATGGTCGTTGTTCTATACGACTTCCATTAGTGTTGATGGTCACATCATTCATATATCCAAATTGGAAATAGCCTCCGCGGTTGACAGCGCGTTCCTCATCATGAAAGGTATATTTTTATTTTCATCCAGCTCGAGGTCTTTTCAGGTTGCAATCTGAAGGGTCATTTACGGACCTTCTTGTAGAAGAGACGATATTTTCATGTCACCACTGCATGGGGAGAATGGGATGTAAGGTGTATCTACTTAATTGTTCACAGTGCATAATACATTCTTCAACTCACCTTAATCCCTCTCCCCTCATTTATGATCCAGTATGTTACTTACTGTTGAAGCAGCTTTGGCATATTAAATAAACCGTGGCATATTACTAGTGTACATGTCCACCCTCAAACCTTCTATGACGCCTAAGTGTTGCCGAAACCCCAAAAGAAAACAAAAGATAAGTATACTGCTGCATACAATAAATGTCGTAAAATAGTTGTTTTATTTCGTTCTCATTCACCATATTTTTAATGCGTTCCTCTACCACAATACTTGTGTATATGTACGCAATTCCTTTCTTAACTTGGGTGTCTATTGTTAAATGTTGTCCGTCTAACCCATTTGTTATTTGTCTTTATTTTTTAACTGTTTGTTCACTGTTGTCTTGTATTTTCTCCAAAATGATCTTAAGTTTGTAACGTTAAAACCATCTTGTATACTGTTATCTGCATTTTATTCATACCCGTGCGCAATAGACTGTAAAAAAGCTGACCAACCTTGTGTTTTACATAAGTAAATAAATACTACAGAATACAACTATAAAAATAGTTCAACAGTTCGACGGAAGTCTCACTTATTATTGATGGTCATTATTTCCGCATGTCTATTGTTTGTGTTTATTTTGACATCGTGTTACAACAATATTTATGCTCATGCGGTCCCGTTTTACAGGTGTCACTAATTTTAAATAAGTACTTTAATAAAATTATTGTATCAGTAAAATTATGTAATTATGGTAGATATGTTCTAATCTGTACACACAGTTGAAAATAGCGTTCAAAACTGCGGTAATATATACAGATGCGAAGAGAGGTATGAAGGATTAGTTCACTGGTTCTCAAATCCTATTTTATTGATGACCCGATTTTAAACTTTCTTTAAGGCTTATGAGTATATATTCTATGAAATATTGCACAAAAAAGTACATTGTTTTTTGGATATCACTCTCCCACAGCCCATGTGAGAGTTCCATGACCCCCAATTTCTAATTTCTTCTTCGTTTCCCTCCTTCCCCAGCTAAGCGCTGTGGCTATTGAAGGGCTATATGGTACACGTGGAGAGCCACCTTGAGTCAACTTGAATATGTCAATTAGTGTTAGTGTATCTCATCTTATAAAAACGGAATGGCACACAGGTAAACTAAAATGGAACAAGGTAAAGGTATATCCCATGACAGCAACCTGCCGTCGGGGATGAAGATAACTCTTCATGTACTAAGCCGCAGCAACTATTAGGTGGCCAGTTTCCTTCCTTGCTGTCTGAACGAGGAGAAACTGTTAACAGAAAGGGGAGTTTTGAACAATATTAGATTTAAACGACTGCAATATTGTAGTAACTAACAGCTCCAACATTACACATTTTGCCAATCCGTTGTAGGGTTGCTAGAAAGTATAAATTAATTATAGTCAAATGTCAGGTAAAATATGCCATCCTCACCCCCACCCCCAAATAATCAATCAAACTGTTAATACATTTTCAAATTGATCGAAATCTCGAAAATAACCTAAAATATATATTTTATGTCCGGTGACATTTAAAAGTTTTCAAATTTGTTATATTTTGCTATTTCATAGTCAAATTCAGACAATCCTGCTACATTGTTAATCTTTGACTCCAGCTGTCAGCTCCTTAAATAAAATAAATTTATATTGGTTGTGGTGTTCCTGTGGATTACCTTTTTATGCTGCCAAACGAAGCGGCCGCCGTATCATCCCTGTATAGTTTCGTCTCCCTAACATTAAAATATACAGGGACAGTCTCAAATGGACGGCGAAGAGAAGAAAGAGAATCCCCCCCCCTCTATAGTTTGTGGTGGGAAAGATACAATCCGCGGTCCAATACACCCACCCCCACAAACCATTTTTATTTGCTGACTAAGTGAACTTCACAGCACGGAGTGCATTAGCCCCATGTGCTCAAACACATTAACTGAAACTACAGGGGACTACAAAATGTTGGGCGCATCCGACAGTAGAAAAGCTCACTTCAGACCACCGACTCTTTTTGAGTTCTTGATTCACGACTTTACGTTAGGCCCTACATAATGTGTCTTGATTAATCTTTCCGATTCGATTGTCTGTGTAAGCAGAGCACATCACGGATAGATGGTTTCATATAAATATAGTAAGGATGACTAAACCTAGGGTTTTGGTAGAAAGAAAGAAATATCCTGATTATTTCGTTTTCTTGTCCTCGTGGCTGGAATCTCGTTCCCCATGGGTGACGTCAATATGAATAAAGTTGTTAATCTGAAGAGCTACGAAGCAGCCAATGAAAGGACCTGCCCAGTAGACGACGAAATGTTCCCATAACGCAGTGCCGTGACAACCTAAGGTATGTCCACTAGCCATGGCAGGGTTTATGAACATACCTGTAGTAGTTACACCTGGAAATATGAGAGATCAAGTGTAAAATAAAAACAAATACAATTGTTAATTAAATATGGCGTGAAAGAGAGAGAGAGAGAGAGAGAGAGAGAGAGAGAGAAAGAGGAGGGAGAGCGGCAGACAGATCTACGAGATACCAAAATGTGCACATTTTCAACCCAAAAAAGTATAAATCATCAACAAACACTCTTCAAACAGCTTTGACCTGAGCAAAGTTCTCTCTAACACGTACAGATTAATAAATATCTACATCCACTGCTTTTTTCCCCTAGGAAATCAGGTGGGTATACGTTGTTTGCAAACAATTCCCTAATTTTTAGGGGCAATGCACACCCCCACCCCCCACACACACACACACTCCGAACTAACACTCATAAACACAATTCATTACTTAAAATATTTATAAAAATGGTGATATAAGAAACGTACATATAAAAAGTTCGATTTTGGCTAGAAGGCATTCTTTTTTCCCTTAACTCATTTTGTGTATTACTTAATTTAATTGTATTATCTAGATTCTACATTCTTTAATCCCAGTCTCAGCTAACTCGGCAATACTGTAAGTGACCACACCGAAATTGGATACTGTACTTTTAGTCAGTTAGCTAGTTTGTCGTCGGATCATCATCACTGCAAACTGAACACATCAATAGTTGCTCCGCTCTCCCTGCGTATATTCGCCATTAAACTTCTACTGACAGTACCGGTCCTATGCTGTTTGACCATCATACTCAATATGCAGACCTGCGTTACCTTCTGTGTACATACCCACCAAAATGCCCTTGTCATCGCCATGGTCTCCATGGTCATGCTTCTCGTAGTAATCGCAAAGGCCCCACTCTCTTCCCTGATCGTTTTACCTGTGCACTCAGCCGTGAAAGCCTAAGCACTGCGAACATGTCTATGACTACTCTTTCTGTTTGAAAATGTATGAAATTCATATAGCTATAAACAATCAAAGGATAACCAAATTATTGAAAAGGACACACAATTATTACGAAGAGTTATCAGTCGTTAATTGCTTACCAATGGTAATCATGGTGGCAGCGTTGACATATTTAATAATTTCGTCCAACACAGGTGTAGCGGACACTTTCTGCATGCTTAGCCAGGTGTCAATTAAGCAGGCACATAGTTCAATCAGAAATCCCATGATTAAAGTTACATGAAGGTCGCTTTCACAGGAAGTCTCATAATAGCGCTGAAGATAGACACCAACAATCAGACATTGTTAAAGCGCGGATCTTAAGATACAGGTATATGCTACGAGAATTTCACGTCACGGCAAGAGTTGGCTCGCTACATATACTCATTTCAGGAAGTCATTTTACAGTATAGTTAGTTTTCTTACATGTTTTTAAATTGCACCAGTGAAAACTTGTCAAACTGGCTCTAATCACGAAAATATAGATGCAGTCAAGGCCCGACACCCTCGTTAAACGTACAGTCCTAAAGCCTCATCGGCATTCATCCTTCAATATTGACTCTATTTAACATTCCCCGTGAATTTCATTGGTCACCTTGTGCATACTTGTGTCGACTGTCAATACAAATAACTAGAAAAATTAAAATCGCACCACATGTGAAGATCGTTCCCAATGAGTGCACATGACTGTATAATTGACTAGGATTTCCGCATAGACGTCACTGCTGCAGGATGTTTTAAACAAA
Organism: Meghimatium bilineatum; assembly: GCA_034231615.1. Classification (NCBI taxonomy): domain Eukaryota; kingdom Metazoa; phylum Mollusca; class Gastropoda; order Stylommatophora; family Philomycidae; genus Meghimatium; species Meghimatium bilineatum. Next base: position 81,291,015 of record CM067298.1, on the reverse strand, counting down.
CATTTCCTCTACAGTATAATTAGTTTTTTATGCTTGCGTTACTGCGGCCAACCACCAACTACATTCTAGCGTTACTGTGATCAACCACCAACTACATGGTAGTTTACCGCGACTAACCGCAAATTACATGCTAGAGTTACTGTGATCAATCGTCAACTACATGGTAGTTTACTGCGACTAACCACAAACTACATGCTAGCGTTACTGCGATCAACCGTGACCGTACTGCTTAGCGTAAACATGCCTTCATTCGGTACGTTTGTAATTACTGTCTGTCTCTTTATTGAACACTATTGATATAATTGGAGTCGCCCGTCAAAAATAACCACGGCCGGTCAGTTAAACTTACGGCATTAACCACAATCGGCCTTCTAGGTCATCGGTCCACAGATCGTGACTTGAGTCTGGTCTTCTAGGTCATCGGTCCACAGATCGTGATTTGAGCCTGGTCTTCTAGGTCATCGGTCCACAGATCGTGAGTTGAGCCAGGCCTTCTAGGTCATCGGCCCACAGATCGTGACTTGAGCCCGGTCGTGAATCAATCACCATAAGATCTAACAGCAGAATCTGAGTAAAACAGAATCAGCCTTCTTACATTATGTTTTTATAAAATTATTATTATTGATGTGAATTTTCGTTGGTCACTATTTATATAGTTTGTGTCGTCCGGGTATCATCTACCACCGCCGACCAACGAACCACATGGGAATAATCGAAACCATGATCCAGAATGATTGATTGAAATATGTTGGTAGACATGTTATTGAAGAACGTATATGGGTTACTGCTGGAGATGCTTGAAACGGGTATTTAATTCCTGTGTGCGTTGAGTGACTTCCAATTTTGTGCCGGGAGACGCGGGAGGTCAGTGTAACGAGAGGGTGGATAGGTTAGTCGCCCACACTGCTACTACGGCTGTTGGTGGAGCGATGGATCGGGCAGACATTTTGAATGCCCTATCGGAAAACGCACGAATAAATGACTGTACAAGTGACGATTACTCTTGTTCCATGACTAGAATAAAGTTTTTCTAACCTGTACAAATACGTGCTATCATGACCCTTGATAAAACTCTGTAGCCATTATGTGTGTGTTCATTCATTTGGAAGGAACGTAGAACCAGTCGCTGCATCAATTGAGTTATTTTACTATTTTATTCTCATATATCACCATGATCTGCTCATATTCTCTTCTTGCTGTTGGCTCTTTCTCTTCTGTTCCTGCCTTTTTTTGGCCTCTTTCTCTCTCCCATTTCTATCTCTCCCACCTGATCCCTCGTACCATCTCATTTTGCTCTTCCCTTACATCATGATTGCTTGTCTATAGCATTCATTCTCTGTTGCCACTTTTGAGGTGAGTATTTTTAATGTAATTTACTTGCTACCATATCTTTTCCTTTGTTCATCTCACTTCTTCAGTCTACTTTCTCCTCCCTACTTACTACTAACTTCTCCCCATACGTTTTTCTCACCTGTCCTGCTTCCACATCTTTTCTTCCTTCATTACCTATCTGCTATTGTCCTCCTCATTATAACCCTATTTGTCTCCATGTAAGAATTTGTTTTATTGTGGTCATTTGTTTGTCCTGATGAAGGCTTTATAGTCGAAACATCGTCTGTATCTCGTTGTTAAATTGTTTTATGTTTTATTTTGGTAACACACCTACCTATTTTTGTATATCTAGAATAAAGGAGCTTGCTTTGAAATGTGGTGACGCTTTAAAGAAGCGGTTTCGTTGGCGAGAAAGAGTGATGGTCAATCAACGACGTACTGGGACCGTCAGTCACGTGTAATGGCGGATACATTCAAGGAAAGATCTGAGCACCTATGGACTTGTCCAGAGTGCAATGACGATGATCCAACGACTAACTAACTAACGTGGGTGAACAAAATTTCACCAGCATAGTTACAAATGAATTTGCTATGTGAAAAATTCGGAAATATTTGTCTGCTACTGTGACTTGGCCGATCTTCGATACCGTAGTAAGTCATTTATGTATCTAGATGTCCATGTTAAAACGTTCTGGATATAATTTTCCTCAGTATTGCCAGAAACCAACTCTTATAGTGACGTGGCCAATTCTAAAGCATATTCCCGTGTTTAGAGATTCGTTGTTTTAAAAAAACAACAATGTTTATTATACGACCAATCACAAACACATAGAACCACTACTAGATCTGCAGTAGCTTAGTCCACAAACATATAGGTGTACAAAAAGCAGTTTTCTGCCAGATTTACATTAGCTTAGTTCACATAGAGGTATACAGCTGGGCATGCTACGGCATCACAGAAATAGTCGAAATTTAGAAAGCGTTGCCAGAATTTTCATTCTCTAAACCATATTTTAATAATATAGTTAGAAAATGTGTGATGTTGCAGCCCGAAAGGGGAATAACGAATAACAACAACTGACTGCCATAATTGTTATAGAACGCGACTAAGGAGTTCTTGGTTTGGACGCTAGGTTCGCTGTCCCATTTTATGGGCACTCAAAGTGAACCAGAAGCCACAGTCTGATGTCTATCTATCTATTTGCTAAACCTTTTGTTGCCTTTCAGCGTCAGGAGTAGAAGAGTTTTCTGGAGATGGCTCCCGTGTGTGCTGAGTATAATGTAGAGTTTGCTACCTCTTTTATCTCGGTGGTCAATCGTTTTCGTCACCGACATCTAGGACTGCCTTCACTGTATCTGTGTAACATAGCTTGCTGTGGTACGCTTTCTAATGGTAGTCTGCTGATGTGTGCAAACGATTTGATCTGTTATCTCTTAATATGTTCCAAGATTGGGGTGGTGCCTATTCTTTGTCCAACATCCTCATTCCTCCAAGTCTGATGTTTTAGACTGAAAGGCACAGATATCACAGTCAAGACGTAAACTATGATACAATATATACCGTTCAAGGAATACATTCTGCTAATTTGCACGAACTTAAGCAATAACATAGAAGAAGCTAAAAATGTATTAAATACGTATATACCAAGTCCTTCTCCGCAATAGGCTGCGTAATAATCTCAAGCAGAGTCACTCAACTAGGTTTATCCGATTTTTTCCAGTGATTTTGATTGGTTCGCGACACACAGTATACACACAGCGACCAATGATAAGTTACATCAGCGAAGATGAATGGCACTTTGTGAGAGCAGTACACACGATTATTCTGGAACTCTCCGAAATCTGTTGTGTTGGGCCATTGGGGCAAATAAAACATCGTCAAAACATGTTTCCCTTCTTTGGACTACATCCTGCTGGAAATCTAGTGTGACCATTACAAGAGCGATTCAGCGGGAGTTCGAGAATAAGCGCCGAAGACAACGCAATATTCTGCTAAAACGCCATACTGGTAGAGTCAGAATAAAGATCAACATTATTTAAAAAGAGAAAGATAAGAACGATACATACATGCGCAAACATGTCTACACATAAAGAAAGAAACATTGGCACTGTTTATTAATACGTTTTGCACAAGGTGTTTCTATATTACGTTTTCATGATGTTGTTATGTGTACAAAATCATCTAATCAAATCACAACATCACGAACCTCGTGGTGATCTGAGATGAGATCCAACGACCAGACTAACTTTGCAAACTTGTAAGATGCCAGGCCTGCTATGGTTTGAAACAGTATCTTCAACAAAGCTGTTTTCACAGTTATTTCATTGCCCATGAATTGATGTAATGCTTTGACTGGGTTTTCACTGGAGTGTCCAAATGTCCGTGCGCATAAGAAGCACTGAACCACTATGGCAACACCGAACCACAGACTTCCGTAGTGCTTTGAAAGAAATAAAGGAATGTTGTACTATAATAGAAATTGGTATTACAAACTTACAATACTATAGTTTGTTTTGAATTCGTTGTATTAGTCTCTTGCAAGTGTATTGTAAGCTGTTGAAAACATTATGCTAAAATTCTGCATGCAGATCTAGACTGCGGATGATATAACATAAAATGAGATTCTTGAGTTTCGGATAACTTAAATTGTACATAACGGCGTATTGATTGGCGCAATTTGAATATATGCAAGATAAGTGGATTGTAAATATGATATTTTACACTAGTGCAAAATCAATTGAGTGTCATGTACAATCCAATTATGAACATCTAATTTGACACTAGTAGAAAATGAATTGAGTGTCATGTACAATTCAATTATAAATATGATATTTTACACTAGTATCAAAAAATGCTGGGTTGATGGCTAAGTCCTGAATAGGATCCGTTACCAATAAAATCAGCAGCGTATCATGTACAATCTAAGGGATATCACGCTCACAACTACTCAATTTTAAGTAATTTACACATTTTATACTCTCTCTTTCATTTACCCACTACGCACACACCTTTTTACAAAATTTTTAGCCGTTCAACTCTTTCATCTCTTCAATCACCCATTCTCCAATCTAATCACTCCTTCACACATCTATTTACTCTCTCACAAAACATCTTAGCTCTCACTTTTACCGAACTAATAATTCTCTCACACCCTTCAAAACTCTCGTTTACACTAAGCTACTCACGAGTCCACTCTTTCACATATAATCGTTTTTTCTCCATAATAGTGCCGTTCACTATGTCTTGCAACGTTTGGCTATCTCATATATATATCTACTTACTTATTCACATACTCTCTTACATACGTTTTAGCTCTCTACTTCACCCAGCTAATTACTTTCTCACACACTTCTTCACGTTCTCCTTCAAGCAGCTACTCATTCTCTCAAGATATACAAAAATAGGTAGGTGTGTTACCAAAATAAAACATAAAACAACTTAACAACGAGATACAGAGACAGACGACGTTTCGACTATAAAGTCTTCATCAGGACAAACAAATGACCACAATAAAACAAATCTTACATGGAGACAAATAGGGTTATAAACAGGAGGACAATAGGAGATTGGTAATGAGGGAAGAAAAGATGTGGAAGCAGGACAGGGGAGAAAAACGTATGGGGAGAAGTTAGTAGTAAGTAGGGAGGAGAAAGTAGACTGAAGAAAGTGAGATGAACAAAGGAAAAGATATGGTAGCAAGTAAATTACATTAAAAATACTCACCTCAAAAGTGGCAACAGAGAATGAATGTTATAGACAAGCAATCATGATGTAAGGGAAGAGCAAAATGGATATATCACCATTATCTGCTCATATTCTCTTCCTGCTGTTCGCTCTTTCTCTTCAGTTCCTATCTTTTTTGGCCTCTTTCTCTCTCCCCTTTCTATCTCTCCCACCTGATCCCACGTACCATCTCATTTTGCTCTTCCCTTACATCATGATTGCTTGTCTATAGCATTCATTCTCTGTTGCCACTTTTGAGGTGAGTATTTTTAATGTAATTTACTTGCTACCATATCTTTTCCTTTGTTCATCTCACTTTCTTCAGTCTACTTTCTCCTCCCTACCTACTACTAACTTCTCCCCATACGTTTTTATCACCTGTCATGCATCCACATCTTTTCTTCCCTCATTACCTATCTGCTATTGTCCTCCTCATTATAACCCTATTTGTCTCCATGTAAGATTTGTTTTATTGTGGTCATTTGTTTGTCCTGATGAAGGCTTTATAGTCGAAACGTCGTCTGTCTCTGTATCTCGTTGTTAAGTTGTTTTATGTTTAATTTTGGTAACACACCTACCTATTTTTGTATATCTTGACATTGTGCCCAGTGTTACCCCAGCCATCTACTTCCTGTTTAGGGTTGTTACCCTACACTGGTTGATTTATCCCTACTTATTCTCACACTTACTCACATACTCTTCACTCTGCCCTTCAATCAGATACTCATTATCTTACTTTCTCACACTCTTCTTCACTCTGCCCTCCACGCAGCTACTCATTCTCTCACTTTCTCACACACATCTTCACACTCTCTTCCAAACATCTAGTTGCTTACATCTTGCATTTCCGTCAACGCCCACGATCAGAATCAAAACAAACATTATTTTACATCATGTTTGAAAATGTCATTTATCGCTGTTGGCTAATGACACAAAGTAATACATAATGGTGAACGAAAATCACGGCAATAATCGAAATCATCACGTATAAAAGGATTTCTTTGATTCTGCTCGCAGGTCTGCTATTGACGAGCTGCAACGCTTAACCCGCTCGTACACAATTTATCACTTTATTAAATAACATGATCTGCTTAGTGCTAATTAAGTTTTATGCTCTACCTTCAACACAAAGTTATTCTCAAAGAAGTACGCACACGCCTCCATTGTGGAGATAAAATCCATAGCATAGCTAGCTATGCTATGTGGTAGGAGAACCGTTGACAATCCTCGAAGCACTATCCCAGTCATGAAATTAATGGAAAAGAAAAGTAAGGAGGCCATATATGGTTCCACGTACTCCACCTCTGGTTCATTTCCAGTGGTGATTGTCCAGATTCCACGCCAGTCAATACCTGCAGACATGACACAGAAGATAAATAAACTCAACTTCGGTACAATAACAATGATAATAATAATAATAACTATACGAATAAATAAACAAATAACAATAGCAATAATAAAAATAAATAATAATAATTATTATTATTTTTATTATTTTTATTTCTGAGGCGTCTCTGTAGTAGAGAATGCAGTTGTCCTGCCTCTCGAACATCTCGGTTAAATTAGTTGGTGATTCTACATCAGATTGTTCAAATTATACTGGCACTCTATGATCAGATACATTTGTGGGGCCCAAAATTCAACAATCGTTTATATCAATGTTCTACACATGACAAACGTAAATTATTATTATTATGATTATTGGTATATTCCCTATATCCAACTACGCTTCAAATATACTAGCAACCATTAAAATCTTTATGTACGTGAGAAATTCTTCCACACAACGCGTGAAAGTGATGTTCCTGTAGTCCCATTGTTTTGTTGATGTGATATTTCTTTCACATTTTTCGTACTTCATGTGTAGAAAAGACAATAAACAAATTCTGACTATTAAAAGTGTAAAGGTTGAAATTTTACACACTTATTAATACGTTTTAGACAAGAAAAAGGCATTATCTGGTTTTTGAAGTCACCACATTGTCACTGTAAATATACTTAACCCTGTATATTTGTGTGTAAGAACTGTCATCAATGCAATGTTAATCGATCGCAACTTGTACAATGATATCTTTCTTAGATATAATGATGTAGACAACATTTATACAGTGCACGCGCTGGTTGCTGTAGTGTACTGCAATTATAAAACAATAACTTCTTTTACAGCGTAAACTCGTTCAATAGCAACTTAGAACAGAGGTTCTCAAACCTCATTTTGTTCTATCTCCCTATCGGGATAATTTTGTGCCCCCTAGTAGCTTAAAACGCTTGTTGACCCTCTTCACAGTTTAGTACTATATTAAAACTATACCAATGTCAACAAAAAAACATCTTATCCAAAGTATCTTCATTCCATCCCTGTGCTACCAATGTCAAACATGGTCCTTAACAACAAAACATAAGAGACAACTGGTTACAACAGAGATGAGATGTCTTTGAAAAGCCACAGGAGTGACCAGAAGACATAGAATTAGAAACGGCGTCATAAGAGAACGAGTGGGTGTCATATCAATTCTACAATACATACAAAACCAACAGATACAATGGTTTGGTCATCTGGAAAGAATGCCGTGTGATTCATTAGTTTATAGAGCATATACGAAGAGAGGAGAAGCAGAAAGAAGAGCCAGGGGTGGACCTAGAGTTCGCTGGATGGACAACATCAAAGAGACATTACACGAACACCAAATAACAGTATCTGAAGTTGCCAGAAAAGCGAGAACATGAGCATTGTATCTCCCTTGATAATCGTAAAGGTAAAAGAGGAAGGAAAGAAGAAGAAGAAGAATATTAAGACTATAAATTACTAATTATCGTTTCATTAGTGACATTTATTTCCTCTTCCTCCTAGACTGATCTGTGGGCTGCAAATTATATTTTTCGCGCCACCCCCTCCCTATCCAGGTAATCGCTGTGGTCTAATATAGGGGGGCGTATGACACAAGTTGACAGCCCCTGGCTGCGAAACATAGAAAAATAAAAGAGGATTTGGACATAGTAATATGCTTGTAGGTATTGAAAGAAAATAGTTGTCATTTTGTTTTGTATCATTGGAATGACAATTTTTTTAATGTGACACTGGAATGACAATAATTTTGTTATATAATTCTGAAATGACAATAATTTAGTAATGTAGCTAAGGAATGACATTACTTTTGTGTTTGTTGTTCGTCCATCACAGGTGATGATGATCGTTTGTTACATCCACTTTGGAAATTGAGTCATGTATTTGACTATTATAAGTTCGTAGATGCTAACACGCGGTATTCAGGCAGCACATTTCTTTGGACAGTTCGGACATTGGATGTCAACTGTAGATGGTTTTTGTTCTACCAGCATATTCACTATTTTATCGTAGTATGCACCTTTATGTATTTCCATACGATAGTACTATTGCTGTAAATCAGCTGTCACCTTTACTGCTCAACCAAACGATCAAGATGGAAGTCAAGAGACAGATGACAAACACTTTTTTTTATGCCAACACTCCGCTATCAATGCCAGATATGGGCGATGACAGCAGCCCAGCAGAGAAAACTTATATGTGAGATGAAATGCCTGAGAAAAGCCGAAGGAGTGGCCAAATAAGACAAAATGAGAAATGATGAAATCAGGAGATGAATCGTTAAAACACCATGCACAGAATACACACAGAAACAACAAATAATGGTTTGGACACCTTATGAGAATGAACCATAACCAACTACAGACAAGAATAGATAACATAAGATGATCCGTATACAAGGCCAGAGGAAGACATAGAAAAATATGTATAGATAATTTCAAGACAATCCTGAATAATTACGGTTTTAACGCAGCCAGGGCGACACATCTGGCCTTGGATAGGCAACTAAAGCTTCCAATCACATCCCTACGCTTAACAGCAAGTGTGGATATTCTGACCATCATCCACTGGAGATAGACAATATATAATAGTAGTATTATTGTTATGCAATAAGAAATATCATCTACGATCCATGGTGATGATGGATTTGACTCTTAAGACTAATCTTAGCCACACAGTCTTCCACGGTATGTACAAGGAATCACCGGCACACTTGTACCATTGTGTGATGTGTGTCTTTTTATGCTTGCAACCATTGAACTATTTCCTATGACATGGTCATTTTTTTATAACAACAATCTAACTACTGCATACCTGTGACATATCTACTTCTAACTAAAACTCCAATTACTTTCTAAAAAAGCTTTATCTGCTGTACTTCGGCGCTCTATTTATACACTGACAAGTAAAGTATTTTATACCACCGATTACAAACATAAACTAATAATCGAGAATATGTATTGAAGAACTCTAACTAGCACAGAATTATACCTGTAAACACTCCTGAGAACATAACCCAGATTCGAAATGCAGATACGTGTGAGAGACAGCATGCAATACAGTAGTATAATAATAGATTTTTAACCAAAGTATCGACATGCGACATAGTTTTCGGCAATTTAGCAGAGATCTACACCGAACGCTGCATTCAATACTTCGATTTTAATGTCGCAATGATGAGGATAAATAATTTTGCAGAAAATCAAGATTGCTATTTATGAAATATATTTGCTCACTAAAAACAACAGACGTGGAGAAGGTAATGAGAGTAAAGTTACATAACCCTCATGTTCTCACATTTTATTAGATTGTTTTGATCCCCAATAATTAAGAGCACTTAAGCTATTGTTTATGTGAAAAAGAGAGTTTTGATCCCCAAGAATTAAGAGCACTTAAGCTATTGTTTCTTATGTGAAAAAGAGAGTTTTGATCCCCAAGAATTAAGAGCACTTAAGCTATTGTTTCTTATGTGAAAAAGAGAGTTTTGATCCCCAAGAATTAAGAGCACGTAAGCTATTGTTTCTGATGTGAAAAAGAGAGTTTCTCCAAGAGCCTTCTTTCCTACACAGAAGACTGCAATTCTCAGCGGTATGTACTACTTCGAGAAGTCTCCAACTAGAGGGAGGAGGGGAGTGCCTGTGTGTTATGTATTAGGTATGTTCTACAGTTTGTATATGAAAACGTCAAAGCTAATGGTGATTTGGAAAAGCAACATCAGTGTTGGAGTGAAAATCAAACTGTATAAGTCACTGGTGCCTTCTGTTGTGCTGTATGGTTGTGAGAGTTGGACACTCACTGCGGACATGGAGAGAATATTACATGCTTTCGAGTACAAACGCTACAGAAGAATTCTACGAATTTCCTATAGGGAACATAAGACCAATGTGTACGTAAGAAATAAAGTAGAGATATGTGCAGGTGTTCAGGAACCATTGCTTTCAATAGTGAAACGACGAAAATTAGCATGGTTCGGACATGTATGCAGGCATGATTCCTTGTCAAAATCAATACTGCAGGGAACTGTCGAGGGGGGGAGAAGCAGAGGAGGACAAATAAAGGCATGGACAGACAACATCAAGGAATGGACAGGACAAGATATTGCCACACTCATTCGCATCGCTGAGGATAGAATTCGCTAGAGGACTCTGTCTGCTGAAGCACCCAATGTACCCTACGACCCTGAAGGGTTACATGTTTATTGATTGATTGATTGATATGCAAACATTCAATCACAATAAATCTTACAAATAGCTGAAGTCTTAGATAGTGTGCCACATGTGTTTGTTTTCTTACTGATTCTATGAGTATGTCACGATAGATTCATTCGGGACTGTTTACGCTGTCAGTAGTTTGATTGGATAATAAAGTCTGAAGGTAAAGGTATGTCCCATGGCAGCAACCTGCCGTCAGGGTGGAGAAAACTCTTCATGTACTAAGCCGCAACAACTATTAGGTGGGTGGTCGTTTCCCTTTCTTACTATCATTACCTACCCTAATTCATGCTTCAGGTACTAATTTACAGTTGATTCTACTGTAGGAGTGGTCGTGTCAAGCGGGGAAACACAACCCGTATGTTTTTATCCAAACGTGGTTATCCAAACAGTTGGATAATGTGGGGTCTATTTCTTCGTCCGTATCAATGACTAGAAAGCAGGGCTTGTAAGTGAAGCGTGGTGCTGCAAGACACGAGTGGCATATAGAAATCAAAAGAAGGATTAACAACCAACAAAGAACAGGAACAGTCAGTTACCACATGCTGAAGGACATACTGAATATGAGATCCGATTCTTTCTTGATTAGGAGCCAGAACCACTATATAAAAGACATTCCTATAAACTGTCTGCTTACCATTCCTTTAGCCATCTAAAAGTATATAACCTCAGTGTCCTAGTCAGCTGTTGATTCTGGGTTATTTATTATTAAAGACTCGCATTCAAATATTGTAAATGGTGCGGTGTTATGTATCTCATAACAACTCTCTAATTCACTTCTAATTACAAGGACATATTATACATATAACCCAGTTATGAGACACATAACAGATATCGGAAAACGACTAGAACAAAATAAAGACATACTAACAGAAACCATTTCAACAAGATTAGTCTTAAATTACGCTTTCGAAAATGAGAATATTTTTTTTCACGAGCGTAGTTAAATACATTCGGTTTTTTTTTCTGTTCAGGGATTACTGGACTTTGTTACTAGGACTAACATTTCGGAAATAAGCGAATTTAAATTAAAATGGCCGACATCGTGTAAGGCATACACGGACTGACCTTTAAATATCTTTTAAGTAACGTCGAGTCCAGACCCCTGATGTTCAGAAGAAGAGAGATTAAATGTCATGTCGTGTTGGTACGATTCATAAACCTGTTCTGTCTCAATTTCCAGCACGAAACTACTTTTATATCTACCAATAATGCTACTATAATGAATATTCATTATGATGTTAGCTTGTTTTATTGACGTGTTTGTTTCTTTTTCGTTAAAATAGTCGGTAACATATCCTGTGTAGGATGTATCAATCAACCATAGGCATTTAGACATATAAAAGTACTTGCTGCCGCGTCATAAAAAACAATCCACTGTCAACAAGCATTGCTGGGATTTTCCGTCCTTGAACTACTTATCACTTTCATTCATTTATTTTTCTTTAGCGCTGAAGTTAGCGAATTGGGCAGAGGTCAGATCTCTCCAATTCTGTCTGTTCAAATATATTCTGTGCAGTTCTTGTATGAATTATGTTTGTTTTACTTGCTCTAAGTTTTTCTCTAAGTGTTTCTTTTGATATACCCCTGGCTCTTTTGACTTATCACTAGCATAGCTAAAATATTAATGTGACTCGTATACAACAAACTATTTATCCAGAGTGATCTTGTGTGCTGATCCACGGAGTTCTAGATTTCTAGATGCACTTGGAGTTAGCACGATTCATAGAAAGTGGTGTAGGTTATTAAGAATAATCTGCATTTCCCTTTTTGAATGAATTAACAGAAAGCAAGTGCTTCTCTATGATAGTCTGCGCACCGATCTCATGCAACGTCTCTTGGTATATCCGACTTTTTCCTTGCTCTTTATATTGTCTGGCGACACAAATTATACGAAAAGCGATCAATGACCAGTCGTATGATACAAGATTAGCCACGCTGTGTGAGATCAGCATGCAAAACTGTGCTGGAGAAGGACTATATATTTTCTGTAAGGGGAATCCCGACCATATTTATTGATAACAGTCTGTTTTTGTGACACCGTAACATGTCCCTTTGCTTTGAGATATCCGTGCATTAATCTAGTATTTTGAGCTGTAGTAATTTTGTAGGCCATACAATTGGTGGACATTTATTTTTTAATGTTATGGATGCGCTTCTACCTACGGCGGGAATTGAACCTGCTACCTTGGTTTGCTGAGTCACAGTATTTACATCCCCGACATAGAGACGGACATTTTTCTCACAAAAGCAGCAAATTCACAGTCTGACTACCTCCTGCTTTCAAAATGTCTGTGTCGAACAGATCGTTGATCATAAAACATCATTAAAGATGTCTGTGTCGAACAGATCGTAGATCATAAAACATCATTAAACATGTCTGTGTCGAACAGATCGTTGATCATAAAACATCATTAAAGATGTCTGTGTCGAACAGATTGTTGATCATAAAACATCATTAAAAATGTCTGTGTCGAACAGATCGTTGATCATAAAACATCCTTAAACATGTCTGTGTCGAACAGATCGTTGATCATAAAACATCATTAAAGCTGATCAAAGACTATTAAAGTTGTCCAAAGAACAATAAAGTTGATTTCCTAGTCTATCCACGCAGGAATTGCAAAAAATGATTTTAATATTTCAGAAATTATATTTATCGCAAACTATTGTGAAATTTTCCGTTATTGATGCACGACACAGCTGTAAACTGAGACACAACGCACATTTTGCGACGAATGACTATAAATCTTATACCACTAACACTATAGAAGATGCAGAAATCTAGAATATGACATAGTATGGATAATGACACAATCTAGATAATAGTACAATGTGGATCACGATACAATCTAGAATATGACACAGTCTTAATCATAACATAATCTACAATATTCTTTCTTTCTTATTTTCGTTTTATACCCCTTTGTGCATTGCAGCGTCAAAGTTAGAAGAGTTCTCTGAAGATGTTTTTTTTTGTGTGTGCTTCATTAAGTTTGTTTTCGTTGACCCCATTATTTATAGAATCCATTGTTTGCATGGTCTGCCCCTGACTTTGTATCCATCGTGCCTGTATAGTAATAATATGATCATATAGAATATGATCAGCATAACTTCTTCTTCAGCGTTCATTCTCAAACTCTCGCCGGATCTCTCTTGTAACGGGACAATGGTCCTACCAGATTTCCAGCAGGATGTAGTCCAGAGAATGGAAATGCGTTGTGTCGCCGTTTTATTTGCGCTAATGGTCCGACTCATCCGTCTTCGGCGGGGATCAGCATAACATAATCTAGAATATGGTAGAAAAAACTAGATCAGCACAGTCTAGAATATGGCACAATTTGTATCATGGCACAATATACGAGTAGAATACAGCTCACGCTGGATTATGGCACAATCTCGAATACGGTTAAATCCAAAAGTTGGAGAAAACTACAAAATGAGCCCTCATATTGAATATAAGTAGTACTCGTACTGGTACAGTTTTATGACACCAATACTTTTTATAGACGTTGCTTGCTTTACGTGCCTTTCAGATTGCATTTATTTTATTCTCTTTCTATAATGTATATAGATCTTATTTTTTATGACCACTATTGTTCAGACAATTTTGATCGCTTTCAGTTCCTAAAAGGTTTTTTACGTCTGAATCATTGTCTATGTCTTCTATTGTTCTATAGATTGCTACAGTTTTATGTGTGTGACAAGTTCTGTAGTTCTTGATGATTTTCTGTCTCTTTTTGTTCTGTAGATTGTAATCTGTATCTCTAATAAGTTCTGTGGATTTTGATAAGTTTTCGTGTCCACTATTGCTCTGTAGATTTTTATTGTCGTCTGTGTTTAAGATTTTGAGAAACATAATTACAACATTTGACACAAAATGTTACAGAAGAATCCTTAGAAAATATGCACCAAGCAGATCACTAATACAGACATTCTGATAGAATAGAATGTTGAAGACCACTCGTTAAAAAAACTAGGTCCTCTCAAGAAAATTGCAATATTATGAGTATTTCAAACAATATGACAGCATAGAAAGACCATAATAGAGGGAATAATAATAGGGCAACAAAAAATAGGTATGCAACGAAGAATATGGAAGAAAGATAATAAAGATTTCCTGAACATGATACTCATAGAAGCAGTAAGAGTAGTTCAAAAACGGCAGGAGTTTGGGGAGGCTGTGATCACTTGTATATCCTGTCTCTAGAATCTGCTACCTGATGATGATAAAGCGTCTAACAAGTTCTGGAGGTTGTGATCATTTTCTGTGTCTACAATTTTTTTGTAGATGTTTATCGCTGTCTGTGTCTAACTTGTTATGTGGGTCTTAATCATGTCTGTGTCTAACTAGTTATGTTATTCTAATCATGTATGTGTTGAACTTGTTACATGGGTCTTAAACATGTCGGTGACTACTAGTATTTTATAGATTTTGATCATTTTCTCTATATCTAAAATGTTTTGTAGGTTTGAAAGTTTTAATATCTTTGGTATAGAAAACAAGACTCGCCAACTCGTACTCCACTGTTTGGTACAAGACGCAAGAGTCACCAACTCGTACTCCACTGTTTGGTACATACACAAGAGTCACCAACTCTTACTCCACTGTTTGGTACAAGAAGCAAGAGTCACCAACTCGTACTCCACTGTTTGGTAAATACACAAGAGTCACCAACTCTTACTCCACTGTTTGGTACAAGACGCAAGAGTCACCAACTCGTACTCCACTGTTTGGTATAGGAAACAAGAATCGCCAACTCGTACTCCACTGTTTGGTACAAGAAGCAAGAGTCACCAACTCGTACTCCACTGTTTGGTACAAGACGTAAGAGTCACCAGTTCTTACTCCACTGTTTGGTACAAGACGTAAGAGTCACCAGTTCTTACTCCACTGTTTGGTACAAGAAGCAAGAGTCACCAACTCGTACTCCACTGTTTGGTACAAGAAGCAAGAGTCACCAACTCGTACTCCACTGTTTGGTACAAGAAGCAAGAGTCGCCAACTCGTACTCCACTGTTTGGTACAAGAAGCAAGAGTCACCAACTCGTACTCCACTGTTTGGTACAAGAAGCAAGAGTCGCCAACTCGTACTCCACTGTTTGGTACAAGAAGCAAGAGTCGCCAACTCGTACTCCACTGTTTGGTACAAGACGTAAGAGTCACCAACTCGTACTCCACTGTTTGGTATAGGAAAAAAGAATCGCCAACTCGTACTCCACTGTTTGGTACAAGAAGCAAAAGTCGCCAACTCGTACTCCACTGTTTGGTACAGGAAACAAGAGTCACAAACGTGTACTCATTATGGTACATTATTTAGTCGTCTCTTCTGGTATGTATAGGTTGCGTATGTTACACTGCCATAACAGAGAAGACACATGTGTTACCAACAGTTTAAACAACTTACTATGAAATAAACATTGATAATTTATCGATTTCGTTCACACTGCATTTTTAGTACGTTGCCGCGACCCCAAATTGCTAGCGTGTTCGGTTAGTCATAGCACTGGTCATTTGAATGTGGTACACTTTTAGCAGATTTATTGAAGAAATAAATTTCTTCTTTCCAGTCATGATCATACCTCCAAATCAGAGCTGACAAGGAACAGCGACTGTATTCAGACATTCAATTTGTATTCACTGTATTCAAATTCGGAAAATAAAAGACAGTAAATCAAAGAGCGGAGCAGCAGCCTCAGTTGTGATTGAGAAAATAAATCCACAAGGGGGCCTCAGCCGAAATTAATTTCATTTATTCATTCAGAATTGCCTTATGCGTCAAATTACATAGTTTCATCGCTGCTTTTTGATAAGAAAGAAATCTATAAAACTACAAGTATTGTCTCGCACATAGAAAACATGAGCTTTATCACCCATAATTCTTGCATGGGAATCGAGAAAACAAATACCAAACTTAGGTATTTGTCCCCTTCCTAGTTTCCTAATTTCAATACTTTTCTCCGAGTCCTTATTTTCGACATGGTTATTTACTGTGACGTGTGACATGTCACACTTGTAAGCCGAAAGCATTGCCATGTAATTTGTGTGTGTGTGTGTGCATCCTATATTTTGATAATTTAACATTTTTTCATTGTTTGTATTGATAACCAATAAAATATTATTTATTTTACATCTTCACAATAAAATAATAGTTTGTACTAACATTATTTTCACTAATTTCAATTGTTTTCTATGGTGTAGGTATTCTTCGCTAAATCTTTCCGTGATAATTATTTCTATTTATTGCTTATTTTCATTACAAATGCCATTGATTCTCTTATTTCGTCATTGTCTCCGATCATTTGATTTTGGCATGTTTATTTTGCTTTTGTTGGAACATCCACAAATTAAGTGGGGACAAAACATTGCAAGATGGTCGCTCCATTAGTATGTATAATTTTTCATGAAACAATTGTGGCTTCCGGTGTTTGTTCTTAAAATAGTCAGCAAATTATCTTTGATTATACCACATAATATAAAACATCCTACAAATAGAATTTTAAAAATGCATCAGTATGGCAACGACAACAAATATTATGTGCAAATGTTAATATTTTTTGCAGTTTTGTGTTATTGTAATAGTTAAAATCAATTTTTGGACATTAAAATTGCTTCTTTGAAATGTTTTATTTGAGTGACAATTGTGCTCACTAACTATTTATATAATTCATTTCATTAAAGTTGCTTCTAGAAACCACATGTTTGTTTGGAGACAATGTCTGTAACAATTTTTACTGTTTTATTAAGAGAGTTAATTATGGACAAGAATAACATATTAAGACCTTTACATGAACATTTCTAAATGAGGACACTAGACCGGTAGGGAATATGATCATGTCATTGAAATAATTTAGAATTATTCCCGCAGCGACGCATGCGGTGTATCTCTGTAGTCTCACCAATCTCCCACTAGACAAACTTTTCATGTAACAGAAAACCATAGTAGATGACATGCCGTTATACTGAGGCTCTCTTATGGAAGTTTTGTAGCATGTCATCTATACAATTATAGATCCCCTCTGAGTAGAAGGCTTCTTCAATAGGCATTGCAATAAGCCGAAAGCTTAAGTCTCCTGGATATGAAAGAAAAACCACGCCACTGCACATAGGAAATAAGACCTAATCACTCGCAATTCCTCAAACAAACCCCCGCGGCGAGCAGAACATGACAACTTAGGGGGTGTCTAAGGTGTGTATGTAACCAGCAGGATACAGGTACCATCAGCACGTAAACTTTTCATCATGTACTGACAGAGACTGAACACCTATGAGTTTGTCCAGAGTGTGTCAACGTCGATTCAGAAAACGAATGTTTCCGTACTAATAGCAGCACACACAGAGTTACACAATGCATTGCAACTCTCTGCTATCTTATATATTCTTTAAATTAAAAAAACTGAACGTATGAAATACAAAACAAACATGAATGATTAAAATTAGAATTTAAATCACAGTATTTTATTTTAATAGTAAAGTACAGCCATTAAACGCACAGTAAGAATACAAACCCATAAAAAACAAAATAGGATTGCGAAAGAGAGAGAGAGAGATCATGATTTATCCAATAAGATAGATACGTAAGATAAACAGAAAAATAAGGGAAAGAAACTAGTAGTCTAAAGAAGCAATACACGTGTGGGTGTACCTAACTAAACCCGACCAGCTCGTCCCAGATACACTTACCCCCCACTAACCCGTTGTTAATGACGCTATCAACATGCAAGCTTCCGTTTCACTATTTTGTGTAAATAAGTGTTTCTACACATGCCAGGCCAGAGATCTCCTCAATCGAAGATGTACGACCAAATAGTGACTTGAAGCTGTAAATTAGAATCTGGTATACAGTACGAAATCTAGATATTCATTATTTACTCATTGCCATGGCGATGATGTTCAGTTTTGGTTTCTTGTCATTGAGGTCTTGTGTTGGTTTGTTTGTGTGATGATATAGAAACACAAATTCGAGGTTTTATTGTGCGTTAGATGTCAAATTTCTGCGTGTTGTAGGCATACACTTCGAAGAACGTAATGCTTTAATTGTGGTTTACAGCTAGGCATGTGATGTACGTGTATTTTCTGGGCACGAAAGGAATGCGTGACAGTGGCAATTGTGCTGCGAGTACCAAAAGCAATCCCCAAATAAATCACAATGAATTTAATTTAGTATATGTAAAAGGATGTGGCACAGAAGTCAAAGCTTAACCTGGGAGCTAAATGACCATAACAAATAATGGAGGACGTGGTTCAGATAGTATTGTTACTACACCACGACTATCACCCAACAAATCTCTCTCTCTCTTTCTCTCTCTTTCTCTCTCTCTCTTTCTCTCTCTCTCTCTCGCAAGATATTTAACAGAAAACAATTACCCATTGCTATCGTTTCAATATAAATGCTGTAACTATTTGTATTATATACATTGACACACACTTAAAAACAAATTACAAATACTTCAAATTTATTATTTCTATTTTTCCTTCTGTATTTCGCTATTAAAACACTCTCATCCAATATTGGAAAACTCAAAACGTACCTATACATACATACTTAAATACAGAATATACCAATAAAACATACTCAAACACACCAAAAATACTAATAAAACATAGGCAACGAATAGGCTTTGATCACTTGAATGGATACCTACAGGCAAAAGAGCAAGGGGTAGACCAAAAGAAACACTCAGAAGAACAATACTTAGAGAAAGTAAAACAACCAATATTCATACTATTCAATAACTGCACAGAATAGCTTTGAACCGACATAATTGGAGAGATCTGACCTCTGCCCTATGCGCTAACTTCAGAGCAAAAGGACAATGAATGAATGAATGAACAAATAGGCCTACCCATAAAACATAGTAAAACACAAGTAAATAAATAAAAAATATAGCTCAACAAAAAACATACTTATAAAACATAGTCAAACATAAAACATACCTATAAAACATACTCAAACATAAAACATACCTATAAAACATAGTCAAAAACACAACATTCTCATAAAACATATTTAAACACGAAATGGAAGAAAATATAGTGAAACACACAAAAAACAAAAACAAAACATAAAATATAGTGAGACATAAAACAAACCAATAACGCTTTGCCAAACACAGAATATTGGAGCAACAACATCTAACCGAAATTCTAAAAACACAGTCGCTGGGATCTCGCATGCCCAAAACCTTCAACTAAATTTTGCCACTTACTGCAGAGTTAATTCTAGTTGAAAATTGTTCCTGCCATTCCATTGACCCAATCTTTCCCGCCTTAGGGGAACGCTTAATAAAGTCCCAGTAGTGCTATTAAGTTGCATTTTTTTCTGGTCAAGGAAATAGAACGACAAAGTTACCCTAGTGCCTGGATCGTTGGGAAATGTCATCGGGAAGTCGTTAACACATACACGTATTTACCAAATAAAATATGTTTGTAGTAACTGCTTGTCAGGGTATTTGACTGTATAAATAGCATGCGAATCTACTTTCTAGGGTATTTGACTGTATAAATAGCATGCGAATCTACTTTCTAGGGTATTTTACTGTATAAATAGCATGCGAATCTACTTTCTAGGGTATTTTACTGTATAAATAGCATGCGAATCTACTTTCTAGGGTATTTGACTGTATAAATAGCATGCGAATCTACTTTCTAGGGTATTTGACTGTATAAATAGCATGCGAATCTACTTTCTAGGGTATTTGACTGTATAAATAGCATGCGAATCTACTTTATAGGGTATTTGACTGTATAAATAGCATGCGAATCTACTTTCTAGGTTTTGTGACTGTATAAATAGCATGCGAATCTACTTTCTAGGGTATTTGACTGTATACATAGCATGCGAATCTACTTTCTAGGGTATTTGACTGTATAAATAGCATGCGAATCTACTTTCTAGGGTATTTTACTGTATAAATAGCATGCGAATCTACTTTCTAGGGTATTTGACTGTATAAATAGCATGCGAATCTACTTTCTAGGGTATTTGACTGTATAAATAGCATACGAATCTACTTTCTAGGGTATTTGACTGTATATATGACATGTTAATCAATCTCAAAAATATTTAGAGGATATTAATGATAGACCATGTCAATCGTCTGAACCCTGTAGAATTTTGCTACATACGATTGTTAGAGATACGAAATGTTAGATAATATGTTTTGTGTGTGTTGGGATACATTTGCTGGAGAGTACTCTGGTACAGGAATTAATGAGCAATTTTCTTCATCTTCTTCTCGCTTGCAGTTTACACAAGTCCGGTTTTCTTGATAAATGTTGCTGTATTTGAAAGAAACTCTAGCTAGACTGTCATACAGCTTTCTATGGATGTCTGTCTCTGTTGACCAGTGGTTGAATAATTAAAAGTCAAGTACTAGTAATTAGGAAGCTTTTATTGTCAAGTAATAAATCAATGGCAAAGTTATGTGGTTAGAATAAAAACAAGTAGTTAAAGATGGAACACTGGTGTAGCCAAATAGTTAGTGCTTTAGAGTTGTAAGTTAATTGAGCACGCGAGTAGACAAATGGTAAGGACTCTATACTAGCCACGTATTTTGGAACTGCTTTAGCGATGTAATTAAAACGATGACGAAGTTATGCGTAGAAAAGTAATATATTAAGGAAAACAGCACTCTCTCTGGGTGAAATTGCAAAAATGTAAACTGGATAATGTACTGACATTACGCCAGTGTACTAGCCAGATACCTACTTACAGACAATGACATGAATAAGGTAGTCAATTAATTATGTCAATGTATATTACAGGCTTCTTTCGTTCACTTGAAACATGTCTATATCTGTAATTCGCTGTCTCCTTAATAAAACTCACTGTCTTTTGTAGTTCATACAGTGTCCCATACAGCTTTGAGTCCAGTGTTGTTTCCTCTGGCCAATATGTCTGCCTCAGCGTTTCATGCTCAGAACACTCTTGAAGTATATGTTTGGCACTCTGTGCTGCCTGTCCACTGTACACATGGCCGTATTGCCAATCTTGAACTTTGTATACATGTGGCTGCGGAGTCGGTTGTGTCCTGTTCTGAGGCGTAGAATTATAGCTTGTTCTGATCTAGTCAAAATGTGATAGTCATCTTGTGTTGGTGTTTGTGGCTTTCTTATTGACGTGATCATCAGTTTTTTTTCTGATGGTAGGTGATTGGTACATCTGGTTGGTCTTCGGCAGCACCTTCCTTAGCCAGTTAGTCTGCTTTTTCATTTCCTGATATTTCACAGTGTCCACTGCATGGTTACCCTATACTGGTAAGACAATTCATTCAGTAGTTTTTGCAAGTGTTTTAGTTTTCCTATTACAGGTTGATCGTAAAACCACCAATAGAGGAGCCCGTAAACAATACAAACTTTATTGAAATAGTGAAATAGAGATAGTGTAAATTGAAGTGGAAACATCTCGATAAAGAAAGGGACTTAGAGGTTCAAACCCCCAATCAAAACATTAGGAAATATCTTTTAATATTAATATTTAAATAATATCTTTAGATATTATTGTGAAGATGATTTTCCGCAGACCATCATATTGCTGGTATATTTCCCGAAGCAAGTGTGTTTAAAACCTCAACGAAAAGGGAGAAAAAGAAGAAAATTACTAATGAATTAGATCTTGACCATAAGACGAGTATCTCTAGAAGGACTGTATTAGACAATTTCTGAAGACGTGATCAGAAAAAAGCCTTAGAGAAAACAGTTAACACAATTAAGTAATGTTCTCGCTGCTCAACCTCTACACTACGGAATAGAAGTAGGATTGTTAATGAAGTAATTTAGTGTAAAACAGATTAGTATGGGCTTAACTATGGAAAATGTATATCAAATAGTGCTCTTGCTTAATGTTCCTAAGGAAAGAGGGAGGGAGAGAGAGAGAGAGAGAGGTATTGCTTCTTCTTTACTAAACTCTCCATTTTTATATAAATATGGGCATTAGGTTGTTTCACAGAACTCTCTATTTTTATACAAACATGGGAATTAGGGTGTTTCACTGAACTCTCTATCTTTGTATAAATATGAACAATGGATTGTTTCATTTAATTCTATATCGTTGTAGGAACATGAGAAATCGGTTGCTTCAGTTAACTATTTATGTTTCTAGGAACATGAGAAATAGGTTGCTTCAATTAGCTATTTATGTTTCCAGGAACATGAGAAATAGGTTTCTTCAGTTAACTATTTACGTTTCCAGGAACATGAGAAATAGGTTGCTTCAGTTAACTATTTACGTTTCTAGGAACATGAGAAATAGGTTGCTTCAGTTAACTATTTACGTTTCCAGGAACATGAGAAATAGGTTGCTTCAGTTAACTATTTACGTTTCTAGTAACATGCGAATTATATTGCTTTGCTTAACTATTTGTGTTTCTAAGAATGTGAGAAGAGGGTTGCTTCACTAAACTTCACCTGTGTAGGAGTCTCTCAATCTGCTCGTAACTACTGCGTAACATTTATTTTATGTGGATGAAGAAGTAAAGGGAGACTGGAAAAACAGTGCGAAGAGATAGGGAAAAATCTAACTATAGTGTACGGAAAGAGATACAAATATAGACATAAGGCAGAAGAGTAATTGACCCTACACGTTTCAGAACTTTCCTCAGTACAAACAAAGACGTCCAAAACACACATACATTACATATCAACTTTCTGTTTAAAATATAGCATTGATGATTCTGTCTTTAAGTATTAGGAAACTATTTTTGGGATGAAAAAAAATATATTTTGAAAGAACCGATTTTTAGTTAAATTCACGTTCATGTAATATGATTTTCTTTCAGAATTATTCTTTTTACACAAGCAATTACTAACATTTAAGACTAATGAATGATAAAGAGTCTTATAACTTTGATTACATTAACAAATACTAATAATGTTAATTGTCATTAGTTAAATTTAGAACTGTGGATTAGAGTTTTATTTAAAACCTTATTAAAAGGCCATTATCAATTTCTTGTTGTATCGAGGATTCACGTCATAAAATTAATGGTCACCAACAAGTAGAGAGTTTGTTACGAACCTTTGGCTGTTAATACACAGTATACACAAAGTGACCAACGAAAATCACAGGAAACGTTAAATGCGTCAATTTAGAAGGATCAATCTCAATGAACCAGAAAGCCTTATATTTTTGGATGGTCAGACTTCAACATTCAACAATAAATACATTCCTCTAAAACTGCCCTCTCTTTATAGCTAGTTGGTGAGTGCAAAAGCATCGGATAGTCAGAGAGATAGGCAGGTCCACTGAAAATTTATAGATTGTTTTGTTATATGAGCCTAGCTAAGAAGAAAACAAATAATGACATTTCTCAATTCTGTAAGGTCAAGCAAGCATTTGTTACAGCCTATTATACAACTTTAGCGTGCTCGCAATTTCTCAATCAGTATCAACAACAACGAATTAGAAAGAGTCACCAGTGTTGAATACCTTGATTGTCTTATCAACAGTAACTGTGATTGTTATGAAGAAGTCAGGAAGAAGTTGGCTATCGCATCAAAGACGTTGATGAAAATCAAAAACATATGGCTGAGCTCCTGCAAAACAACAAAACTAACATTCCAAAGAGCTTGGATATTCCCATTGGCAATATATGGGTGTGAATCCTGGACAACCACCAACAAAATGAAAAATAAAATAGCAGCATTTGGAACAAAATGTTACAGAAAACTACTCCTCAGAATACTATGGACCAAAAAGATCACCCATGTAACCATCCTATTAGAAATTAACGTAAAAGAACACTGACTAAACAGCATTATTATTTCCAGAAAAATAAATACAATATTTTGCCCATATGAAATGCCATGACAACCCACAGAAGACCATAATGGAGGGGATGATGCCAGGAAACGAACAAAAGGCAGACCAAGAAGAAGATGGACTGAAAACATTAAAGTCCACCTGAACATAATGGTAACAGAAGCAGAAAGACTATCTCAAGATCGACAGAAATTTCGAAAATCTGTGATCACTGCCACATCCTGTACAGGATATACTACCTGATGATGATGTGTGTGCTCACATCACAAACACAACTCTTCGGACTGGGTGATTAGAACGCCGCCATTATACCGACGATACGATTGGATTTATTAGTGGCGTCTCATAATTCAACAAGTTCAATATCAATGTTCTGTACAGGATAAGCTTAAATTATTTGCTATTTATTATACAAATCGCAAAAATGCAGACAGACAACCACAACTCCGACAAAACTTTCCACAGCAGGAGAGTACTGTGTCCCTTTTTATCGTCATTTGTACAGGCCTAATCTTGCAAATAGTAAACTTAACATCACTGTTATTATCAAATGACTCCATTCTCGCTATATTCAGAACGTACTGACAATGATGCTGGGATGAACAAGAAGGTCTGTCGGATAGTCTATATTTCTTTCTTTCTTCTTCTTCTTCTTTGCGTTCGTTCTCAAACTCCTGCAGATTAGCAGGATGTAGTCTGGAAAACGGAATGCGTTGTGTCATGGTTTACAGCATTGATGCGATATCTGCGCCTTTCGGCCTGACATATCCAACTTTAGCATGGCTTTGGGTCACTGACCCTATATGGGACGGGGCAGCCAATTCCTCCATAATGTATACATAAACAACATAACCTCCTTAGTCGCCTTTAACGACATGCATGGAAGGTAAATAGTGTTGCTATTCTTTGCTCCCCTTTCGGGCCCCGGCAACACATGTGCATTAATTCCTGTGATTTCGTAACAATTATGTGCGAAGCATTATGACGCACATGCAACATGAGGCGCTGAAAAATAGCAATGTACAACAATCTATCGAATAACTATTGAAACATAACTTAATACAAATTTCCATCCGCAATCGTGTGCATCCTTAGATGATAATACGATTTCTGATGATGATTTTGTTGATAGTGATTACGATGGTGCTGGCGATTATGAGGACGATGAAGATTAAGATACTGCTGACGATGATATCGATGATTTGCGATGATGCCTCATGATGACGATAGGGCACAGCAGAAGAACGTTATGTCGATTCTAATTTATCAGTCATCAAATTTTTTACGTTTCTGGCACAGTACAAAAAGACACGATGACTATCATTTATTGTCAGTCATGTGACTATCCACGCTGCTGATGGCTGGGTGATGTTCGATCTGACTATCTACGCTGCTGATGGCTGGGTGATGTTCGATCTGACTATCCACGCTGCTGATGGCTGGGTGATGTTTGATCTGACTATCCACGCTGCTGATGGCTGGGTGATGTTCGATCTGACTATCCAGGCTGCTGATGGCTGTGTGATGTTCGATCTGACTATCCACGCTGCTGATGGCTGTGTGATGTTCGACCTGACTATCCAGGCTGCTGATGGCTGGGTGATGTTCGATCTGACTATCCAGGCTCCTGATGGCTGTGTGATGTTCGATCTGACTATCCACGCTGCTGATGGCTGGGTGATGTTCGATCTAACTATCCACGCTGTTGATAGCTGGGTGATGTTCGATCTGACTATCCACGCTGCTGATGGCTGTGTAATGTTCGAATAATGAACAACATCATCCCACAGTATGTATTGTTTGGTGAACTGTCATAGCGTAAAAGAGTTAGAGGCGTACCACTACGGGGATATAAAGATATATGAAAGGCATCAAAGAAGGGCTTTTGAATTGGCTACAATAACTGGGAGAATATTGTAGATGAGAGAAGTGCTTGGAGATCGATATTAGTTAAAGGTTCAGAAACTTTTGAAACAGTTCTGAAGGAGATCGACATTAGGCAAAAGTGCAGAAACTTTTGGTATAATTTTGGGGGATAGACATGAACACAAACACGACGCTCATGTAGAGTGATGTTCTTACATTACGTCAATAATTAGGAGGGTGGGGGTGACTGGAAAAGAAAGGGGGGTTCTGATGAAGAGATGTTTCTATTTTTCCTACGTGTCCGCTTCTGTCTTGCAGTATCTTGTCTGGACTCTTCCGCCGCTGGTCCTCCCTTTCTAATGCTGTAACGCCATGCTGTTCTATCCTGAGCGAGGCTCTCCCAAGCGCCTACATAATGTTAAGATGTTTCAAGGATGGCTTGAGCGTGTCTTTGAAGCACTTTTTCTGTCCACCAGCTTTTCGAAATCCTGCCTTGAGTGCTCCATAATATATTTGTTTTAGCAAACGCGAGTTCTCCATACGCTCAAGATGGCCTGCCCAGCATGCTTGCGCCTTCATAAGTATTGTGTGGATGCTTATTGAGGTTGATTTTTCCAAGACCTCGTAGTCTGGTATTTTGTCCCTCCAATTGATGTTTATTAATTTACGTAGACAGGTAAGATGGAAATGATTTCATTTTCTTGCATGTCTAGCATACACTGTCCACGTTTCGCAAGCGTATAGTAGGGTTGGTATAACAACAGCATGATATACTTGACATTTGGTGGTTGTTCTTATACCTTTTCTGTCCCATACATTGTTGCGTAATCTGCCAAATACAGCACTAGCTTTTGCCAGAGTGCTTCCAAGGTAAGTAAAATTGTCGACTACCTGCAGTTTTTCCTGATTGACGATGATGGAAGTAGCAGTATGTTGGCTATTTGATGTTGTTTGGTGCATGACTTCGGTTTTTGTGTGTGTTAATAGGTAGACCAAAGTTGTTGCAGGCCTGTGAGAAGCGGCCTATGGTGCTCTGCATGTTTACGACAGAGTCAGCATACAATGCACAGTCGTCAGCATAGAGTAATATAATCTTCATAAATGGAACTCTAGTGCTTCTGGAGCTTCGAAAGATGTTCGCTCAAATTCTAATGTTACCTTTATCCAAGATGATATATCGCAAGTACTTGTAAAATGTATATGGCATATACAAATATATCACACATATCGGTACTATCAGGTTTCTACGGAACAGAAAGTTAACATAATTAAACGGAACGAAATTCCGATAAAGATACACATTCCGACATAGCCAACGTTCTACACTTTTGGTGATCAGAGCCCCAGATCACTCGATATGCGCACTACACACTGAGTCGGGGGGGGGGGGGGGGTGTCCAGTGTGCTGCATGCAAATCGCTAGATCAGTATCCTTAGTTACATTTTTTAATCTCCGAGAAACGGAAGCTCAGTTCTATGACATATGCAATTTAAAAAGTCGGAATGTTATCACGTGATTTGTCCACTGATTCTTGTATTGAACCCACATATCATATACTTGATAACAAATTGTATAAAATCTTATAAATAATGCAGTTAAATGTATTAGTGATGCCTACAGATTCAGTGATGATTTTTAAAAATATACTATACACGATAAGCGTTACTTATTATTATTATTATTATTCTTATTATATTACAGTATACTACACTACACCATGTTACATTATATTATATTGCACTGCATTACATTATATAGGATACCAGAAAACGACGTTTAGTACTAGGAGTTTAACCAAATGGCCTCCCCCAGCCGGGCCCAAGATAGGCGTTTGACCTATGCTTATTAGGTTTACCCTTATTACGGTAGTCATATCTATTTCTGCGCGTGGAGGAAGCAAACATGAGACAAATATCTCATTTTGAATATATACAGAAAGATTAAGACATTTATCAGGACTTTATAATAAATGACGGATAATGGCAGGAAACCAGATGAGAGCAAAGAAACAATAAGGAAATGGAGATGAAGAGATGGACCTACGAAAGTCTTTCAAAGTTTATCACAAGAACGGACTCAAACTTCGAAAAGTCATTTGAGAAGCCAATCTGTGTTATGCAGATCTCACTCCATCTTATCTCAAATGTAATGTTCAGTATACGCGTTCTTTGTTTCCTGCCACCCATCATAGTTGGCACGTGCATTGAATATGGTATATAACCTTTTTATTTGCATTTGTTTCTAGTTCTTCTGTTGTTTTTTTTTTTAGAGACGGGGAAAAATACCGTCAATCTCCCTTTTAACATTTCCAAATTTAGAAGGAGTAAAAAAAGTAACACATTTGTGATAATCTTCCATTCAAAAATAGAGCTTTCAATTTAAGTGTACAAAAACCATAAAAAAATTAAACCCCGACACAAACACACACACTTACATACAACGCGCGCACACAAAGAGACACAAATGCACAAAATTACCTCAATCACTTCTTGAAACTTCGATTTTTGTTACAAGAACTCACACCCACGCACGTGAGTGTTTTCTCAGATCATCCTGCCCATGCAACCAGTACACAGATTTGTATTCATCTTAGCCATGCACCGCAGTACAAAGGATATGTATTAAACAGCTATCACATCTGCGTGTCAGTATTTGGCTTGGAGCGATATTTCAACATCACGTATCTTCCATTTCCTCATTACAGACACTCTATGAGTTTATGTCACATGATCATATATTTATTTCACACAAATAATCATCTCAGATGACATAATTCTTATCTAAACCTCAAATGTCAACGCTTCTTCTCACGAGACCAGATTGAAAGTTCAAAGGATTATTCTCAGAGAAATGATTATAATTTATCCACTCAATCAATGATACCACACTGAAGGATGACAAATAATAATTGACGTAGAAAAACCTAATTTTGTTATATAATCAGTCTCACGTGGCGCAATTTGAATTAATGAAGCTCTAGAGTCTAAACGTAAGAACTATTCATTCTTTAACAATAAACAACTAAAATAAGTAGATGAATTCAAATATCTGGGCAGTACATTGAGATATGACAATAAACAAGAAGCAGAAATAAACGCAAGATGTAATAAGTCCTGTCAGGTCATTGGTCAATTAACACCTTTACTAAGACACACAGATATTACACTAGAAACAAAGAAAGAGCTTTTCAACACTATTTTCCTACCAACATTGTGTTATCAGTGTCAAACTTGGACATTGGATTCTAGAACAATACATAAGATTAACACCACTGAAATGAAATGTGTGAGACGTATGATTGGGCTTAGCTTGAGAGACAAAATCAGGAATGAAGCACTAAGGAAACAATTAGGGATCAAGTCAACAATAGAATACATCCAGAAACAAAAAGTTAAATGGTACGGCCACACGACCAGACAGAAAGAGCAAAGTATTATCCAAAATACATTTAACAAACGATACGGCAACAGTCGACCTATTGGACGCAATCGTAAAAGGTGGATAGATAGTGTATTAGAGACACTTGGAAATATAACAGCGGAAGAGGCAAATAGAAGGGCAAAAGACCGTACACTCACTCTCCCCTCAACACCGAAAGGTACATGAGGACAGAAAGAAGAAGAAGAAGGATTCATTCTTTGTATAAATGACTCTTGCGTCACATAAGTTTGTATGAACGATGTTTGAGGATTACTTCCTACTCAAGTTTTGAATTATTTGTTGTTTTTATTTCGTCTTGATACTACGCTTGTTGCTGATGCCTTTATGATTGAGCGGGTGGTAGTGTATGTCACTGTTACTTCCTTAACCTGGGTCATGAGTAAATGATTCACAGAAATAGGAAGAATTGAGAAGTTATAGAATAAAATAAAATTGATGACGGTAAACGGGATATGAACCGGGTCCTTGCAGTTTACGTGTGAGTGTTGTCGTTTTCTTTTTCTTTTTTTGATCGACAGGGAAATATTCATAGTAGTTTGAGAATACACAATTTCAAATTCTTGGCTAAAATCGCATGTATTTTAGAGAGTCGGTAAAAGCTTTTTAAACTCAAATTGCGAGGCAAATAGGGTTGAAGGCACGGTTTAAATCCCGCCTTCTGTCTTTAATTTTAACTTGAATCAGCGAGTCCTGTGTTGGTGAAGACTTTTAAAAAATATATTTGTTTTAGTGTCGTTTCATTAAAATGCAACCATTGGTTTCATTTATTTTATTTGCGATATATATATCAAAAGCCATATTGCCAACAAATATCTTACATACATTTTTTTTGTTTACAGTCAATTATAAGATTTCATTTCCACATGCTTTGTTTATCGTATAATTAGCAATGCTTTTAGTGTGAAATTAGACTATTCTGTACACTCGAACACAATACAGACGTTGTTTACGGTTGTATCCAGTGTGATGTTTAAAGTGCTAACATTTCTTTTCTCTATACATAATTATTAGTATATGGACAAAAATATAAT
The DNA here is from genome assembly GCA_034231615.1 of Meghimatium bilineatum. NCBI lineage: Eukaryota > Metazoa > Mollusca > Gastropoda > Stylommatophora > Philomycidae > Meghimatium > Meghimatium bilineatum. The sequence continues at coordinate 81,260,301 of CM067298.1, read as the reverse complement.
AATTTCATTCATTTATTAAAAAAAGACTTAACATAATGCACAAATATAACGTATATATTTATATAACGCTGAAACTTTTTATCATAACAAATCATCACTTCTCTATATTTTCATCATCCCTAATCATCACTTCTATATATTTTCATCATCCCTAATCATTACTTATCTATATTTTCATCATCCCTAATCATTACTTATCTATATTTTCATCATCCCTAATCATCACTTATCTATATTTTCATTATCCCTAATCATCACTTATATATATATATATATATATAATTTTATCATCCCTAATCATTACTTAAATATATTTTCATCATAAATAATCATCACTTTTATATATTTTCTTTGATTTATTCTAGCAAAACCATTAGCCGAGCAACAAAATGCAAAAAAATGTAATAACTAGAATAACAATTGCAACACCGTGCTCCACCAGTAACGAAACAAGCTAAAATTAAATAAATGTAATAGTTGCATTTCTTAGTGTTATTGTATTGTTTGTTTGTATACTATATACTATACGCACACACAAAAACAACACACTCACGCATACACACACATATCATGAAACTCAAAGCAATATACATAATTTGATTATAAACATGTATATATATACATACTACATACACACTATACACAGACTACAAACACACATGTACACTACATATACACTACGCACACAAACTACGCACACACAACATATACACTACACACACACTACATACACAATTGCAGTGAAATTATCTTAACCGTCAGCGTTCACATCTGCTCACAATTATTCAATTTCTCTCTATCGGTTAACATTACTCACAACACAGCGAAGCCATTACCATAATTCAATATACAATATGCCCGCATCTATACCGTATTAAGCCTATTACTCGCATATTTACTCTCGCATATATATACTATTTTTACGCATACAGTACATATTTATCCTTGTTGGATATACACAGTGTCTTCCACACTATCGACGCGTGTCTCCTTTCTGGTTACCTTTTAAAATATATCCCGGAACAATTAATGTTCAAGCTGAATGCATGCATCCATATATTCATTTCATGCAATAGGCCCGTGTTTTAGGTGTTTGATTACACTTCTAGTTTTGCTTTCTAAGAGATTTACATCGTTCACTATATTTATATTACAAAAACATTTCTATATCTGCACACAAAAATGTCTATATTTGCAAAAAAATACTTCTGTATTTGCAGAAGCCTATACAAAACGATATATAAATATATAACTTTATATATGTTCCTTCTTAAGCATGCACTAATCACTTTTTTTTGGTTATAAATAAAATTTGCCTCTATTTGTCTTATGTGTATTTTTGAAATACACTTAGAAGTACGCCTCTTTTAACCGCGGCCGTTAGTCCATTTGGTTAGACCAGATCTTTTAATCATTCAAAAATAGTGGATGAGGTTACCGTTTTGGTAATCCAGCAACCACAACCTCCGGAGATACTATGTAATTTTAAACTTACCTTGCATTATGGTCTTGTTACTTTGCAGAACTTGACAATATTACAAGATCAACTGATTCCTTACTACCTGAGAATCTTGGCTGACGTAGGTAAAATCGTGTTTTAGGAATACAGCCAGGTAGATGTGCAGTCAACGTGCACTATTTATGTAACTGACACATCAGCATTGAAGGTCAAAGACTACAATCGTGTAATATTTGATGTGTTGCTGCAACACATGTAGTTGAAACATGTGTTACTTCCCTTGTATCCGCGCCAAAAAAAGAGCTCACGTTTCGGGGCTGTGATGCAAGTTATTCCAGAAGTCTAGGATTCATAGGTCATGCCAGGGACATATTATACAAATTTCTTCCTACCCTATAACGTTATTTGAAGCAAATTATAAAGGCTCTCATATATTAATAATTTTATACATAGCTATAATGTATAATCAATTGGTGTTTTGTTAATAACAAAAAGTAGTTTAAACGTGAACGCGGTAGTTTAGTTAATAGTGAACTTGCTTGCTATCACTGGGTGCCAGGTTCGAAACCGCGTCCGGACAAATAAAAAGTCTGGGTTATGAGAGGACCATTCCTCAAGTCGACTCAGCTGCAAATGAGTACCTGACGCATGAGTTAGGGGAAGGAAAATTAGGGGCAAGAAAGGTAACTGGCTACCCCACCTAACAGATGCTGTGGCTTAGTATATGAAGAGTTATCTTCATCCCCGACGGCAAGTTGCTGCCATGGAACCTACCTTTACCTTTTAGTTTAAAGGGATAAAAGCGCTGAAAATATACTTTATTGTCCTCGGATTTTCCCGCAAGTACTCCGCCTCTGTCAACAAAGTAGTACACAACAGGACGAGTGCATCACTTATGCATGGCCGTTTCCAATAAAGACCTTTCAAGTGAATTAATTAGGACCCCATTCGTTATGTTTTTTTTAATTATTGTTGGAATTTCGGGTGGTCACTATTTACATATTTGGAATCACATGCCAAAAATAGCCAAGGCGACTCTAAATATATGAAAAGCGACCAGCCAAATCCCATCAGGGACCCCTCTCCGATCACGTGATAATTCTAGATAACAGGTCTTACTGGAGACGGTCGTGATTCATAGCACGTCAATGTTAATCTCGAGAATTTTAACAAAAATATACATGAATTTATAAACAAGACGTCACCGATTGTGACTGAATCTGCCACCTCACAAACACAGGACATCTGACAACCACTGTGTCTGGGATATCTCCTTAATGAATATTTGGTTGCTGGTCGAGTGGTGCACTTGACCTAACTTCTTTATCAATAGTTGATTGGTTACTAATCAAATGATGTAGGACTTATTGCCTTTGGTCCAAACCCTTTATAAATAAATATAGGTTAATAACATACGTGTCTTTTGATTGGCTGATCTATTTATATTTTTCCATATGAAGAATTAAGAAATAGTATAATTGTTGAATTTGTTGAAATTTGAAAATGTATTAATCCTTCAGTCGATAACGTCAGTTTTCCCGATTACTTTGATATGTTTTAATATTTGAATACGGTTGGAGCAATTTTCTCATCAATCTTAAATTACTTGATCACGCCATTTATGGTCACTGGTCTAGTGTTCGAACACTGACCTACGGGCTGAGAGGTGTCTTTCATACCTCAATCAAGACCATCGGCGGAACAGAAAACGTTTGTTCAGAAAGTAAACAGGAATTTTTTCGTTATGTTTGTGATTATTGTCATAGTTTCCGTTGGTCACTATTTATATACTTGGAGTTGCATGCCAAAAATATCAATGGTAGAAAACGAAATGCATGGAAATATTCAAAATCAGCCTTTAACATCCTGTTTACCTTTCTGTACACTGGTCTTTATACGGAGATCGATCAATACTGAACTGTAGAATTCACAAGTTTACAGATTACATCCAAGAACAAACAAGAAGCAGAAATAAACGCAAGATGTAATAAGGCCTGTTAGGTCATTGGTCAATTAACACCTTTACTAAGAAACACAGATATTACACTAGAAATAAAGAAAGCGCTTTTCAACACCATTTTCTTACCAACATTGTGTTATCAGTGTCAAACTTGGACATTATATTCTCGAACAATACATAAGATTAACACCACTGAAATGAAATGTGTGAGACGTATGATTGGAATTAGCTTGAGAGACAAAATCAGGAATGAAACACCAAGGAAACAATTAGGAATCAAGCCAACAATAGAATACATACAAAAACAACAAGTTAAATGGTACGGCCACATAACCAGACAGAAATAGCAAAGTATTATCCAACAAACTCTTAACAAACGATACGAAAACAGGCGACCTATTGGACGCCCTCGTAAAAGGTGGATAGATAGTGTATTAGAGACACTCGGAAATATAACAGCAGAGGAGGCAAATAGAAGGGCAAAAGACCGTACACTCACTCTCCCCTCAACACTGAAAGGTACATGAGGACAGAAAGAAGAAGAAGAAGACAGATTACATCAGTTTGTTTATTTATCGTTTCAGTGTTCGATGCTGTTGTGCGTGTGTTGCAGGAGAAATTAATTGCACGACCTGCATTCTTATAGCAAGGAAGAAGAAAATCGCAGGATATGAGCACCAGAATAAATACATTAGATATATGTATACATTATAAATAGAAAGAAGTCTTGGCCATCTACCCAAAAAAAATATTGTTCTATCGAATATCTATGCAACACACACGCACGCACTCATACCCACACACTCACACTTATATGTACGTTCCTAATATGTAATATTAAATTTCTAGATATGCACATATTTTTCCTAATATCCCGACATTTGGTCACATATTTGATATATCCTTCAGAGCAATATTCACAAATCTGTCCGACCTTTGCCAAACAGCTAAGCAAACTCCATACACCTCACCTAATTTTGTTTTGAGACGGCGTGCTCATATCGTTCCCAAAAGATGATCGTTTATCGATACACATTCTGTTACGTGTCATGAAAAGAAATATAACAAAAAACACCGGATACTATAAATAGAGACAAGACAAACAGATCATTACCTAATCGTATGTGGAGTATTTCTCATTGTTCTCATTGTACAACAGTCGTTTTATCCACCATCTCAAATTTCAAAATGTTGCCTATGGAATAAAGGATTTTTTTTTTTTAAATATTGTAAAAGCAATTTATTCTCAAGATGAAATTATTATCAGAAAATATCATTAGTTTGTTAGACTTAAAAAATTGCTAGATTTTCTTCTACTTATGCTTGTAGATTCGTAACGTTTCATCAGGGAAGTCACCGCCGAAATCGGAAACATTTTGTGGATATATTGGTACAATTAAAATTATCAAGCAATGCATCATCGTTCTCTGAACCATTTCTTCTCAACGTGTCCCCTATGATTCCCTGCTTTGGGGGGGGGGGGTGAAGGCGTCACAGAGACTTGCAGGAGACATGGATAATATTTGAAAATACGGGAACCGGATCAGGCTGGACCAAATGAAAAAAACTACTAGAGCGTTAAGCAAACATAACTATAGCGATAAAGCCTTGGAGACTTGTCAAGAAATAAAATTATATATTTTCTTTAAACACTACATTTTTTCCGCTAGAAATGACATGTCTATGAAGAATACTCGGAGTGTTATTACAAGGTAGAATTAGAAACGATAACATCAGACAGATAACTAAAACAATACCAGTATTGGAAGATATCAAGAGACAACAGATCAAGTGGTTTTCACACACGTCCAGACTTCCAACAGAAAGCATGCAACAAATGGCCATGACACACAGACATACCGACTATAAAGCCAGATGCAGATCATGTAAAAGATGGATCACAGAAATCAAAGAAGCCACAGGAACAAGCCTACAAACAGCACACAAGAAGAACATCACCTAGAGGAGAACTCTTCCACCCCTGACACCGCAAGTCAACACTGTATAGATAGATCGTATAGATAGTTAAATACTAGGGTGAGAAAATAGGATAAAATGTATCCCAAATGGAGACGACAAGCCAAAAAAGTTTGAAACCCACTTCACTGGGGATACGTTTTCTTTTTGGAAATATAGCATATTTCCATAATTCGTGTGCAACAAATGTCTGCAACTATTGTCCTGTAACAAATGCTTTCCAGCGGGGGTTAAAGAAAGAGTGTTAGGAATACATGCTCATTGTTTCGTGGTGTCTTACCAAGGAAATGCTTTTCGTCCATCACAAGTGATGATGACCATATGCTACATACATTTTCTGAAATTCAATTGAAGTTATGTTCCTGGCTATGAGTTCGGAAATGGCTAATAAGCCCTTTGCTGGCTAGAAAGGCCCATGGTCAAGCCGGACTTTGTTGCATGTCACTTCAAGATGGTGTTTGTCTGTCTATCTAGTACTCGCTGTTGAGCTTCTGTATTTCTATTTTTTGTTCACATGATATTGTGTCTGATTTACTGTCCTGCACCATGTAGAAATGCCTCGTGTAACGACTTCCTCTGTATCACGACTTATAAAAACGGCTTACATCGAGGTCTTTAGAAAGTTCTTCTTTCGGTCACTGTGAGAACTTATGCCCTTCTGCACCTGATCATCATCATCATTATCTTCATCATCGTCATAATCATCAAGTGCTGTGCCGACTGTCATGAGTGATCACGGATCTCCATAACTATATTTTGAGTGTCTTTTATCATGTTCATTGTTTACTCTTTCCCACGCCAGACGATATCAGACTATTTAACATTTTCTTACATTGTTGTTCTCGATCTCTCTGTCCTTCTATCTTTGCCTATTGTAAGTATGTCCTCCAGGACTCACTGTATTATAGCGTGTCGAAAGTATATTGATTGTTTTTTTCTATTTTATTAAGTACCATCTCGCCTTGCATCAAGGAAATACTGAACCAATCAAGATCAGCAAAACATTACTACTTAGTAAGTACAGGAAAGAAAATAACATAGCGCAACTGTATTGATACGAATGAAGTTGTAGCTGAAATCTTTGTCTTTCTATCTGTATTCAAAGAAGTGGCAAACATCTTCTTGGAACGGAAAACAATCGCCATTTTTTCACCGATACATACGTTGCACGTGTTAGGCACCAGAACTTTCTAGTTTGAGCGATGAGATGCTGTCGTACATATTTCGTGTTGCGTATGTTGTTGAAACCATTAGTCATTGATGGTTGGTCTGCGAAGAGGTTCTCTTGATTTTCTCTTTCTTTTTCCATCTGGTACCCATTTTAATTCTTGCCGTGACAGTCTATTTTCATTTATTAAAAGTACATGCCCTATATAGTTATTGCTTTATTCTTGTTGTTGCAGAAAAAATATTGCTGTTTGATCTCTATTCTTATGGGCTAGACTAACTCGAATTCTTCTAAATCAATATTTAAGTGTTTCCTAAGACATCTACATTCAAAAGAATTTAATTTCTTGGGAAACTATAGAGTGTCTGTAAAGTGGCTCTTCAGTGAAATCACACACATCCGCACTAAATACTTCCAATTCATACGAAAACATAGTATCACCACCAATCCCATATGAGTTTACAATGATTTTGAAACCTCCCGGTCTTCTATTGCATTAAAATTAACATAAACCATGTCACTTTTTGCGCCTGTTTCAGTAACAAAGTATTTTATAACCTTAATTTTCTGAATGTATTTCGTCACTTTCCGTTAATGTGATATGGAATAGTATATAATACAAAACAAAAAACAAACCACCACCCCACCCCCCACCCCAAAAATACACCAAAGAAATACTATTGGAATGTGCTGAAGTGAGGGGGATGCCGTCTTATACAATCTCTACAGGTGGTTGTCAACTAGTTTTCTCATGTGTCCTATGTTTAAGACAATTCGTTTTCAGTGGTGCCCAAAAATCTTGTAAATCTTGTCTTCGATTTCTTAATCGGTTTCTTAAATATTATTGAAATAGTTTTCTTTTGTGGCTCTAGAAGACTGGTCGATTTTCCTGCATTTTCAATGTATTCTTTGAGCCCCTTTAGAAGGCCATATAACCTACAATAATAACGGAACATAGAAAATATTTTTGAACTATATGTCAGGAGCGTCACCGCCAAATTTAGACATTAACTATCTATCTATAAACCCGCAACCTGTCATGGACGTAGGGGTACTACATTGGATGCATCAACACACAGAGTTCTCCGTCGATTTCTATCTTCAACGATGCGAACGAGTCAGGAAAAATCTTCATTTCTTCTCTATTTCTGATTATCCATAGCAATATCTTAGTAGTTGAAAGGTTTTACTTGTGGAGTCAATCTCCTGTTATCCTTAAATATATATTGCGGTCAACTGAGGAAACTCTGGTTCAGGCAGTAGATAAACTAAATCTGTATCGGTTGTAGCTTCCTGGAGATTACTTTTGGCGCTCGCAACCTGTCCAACTTCACAGGTGCCTTCATATATCTTCTCTATAAAAGGAGGTGATGGTGCGAGAAAGTTTGAGAAGCACTTTTCTAGACTAACTATAGTTAGAGGACATTTAGTAATAAACAACCATATATTACGTGTAACGAAACATTGTACTGCTTGGTTTCTGTTCCCATGTGTCATTAGCAGAAATAAGATAGAAAGATTATTGGATTTCAGAGACACCTCGGAGATCAGACTTCCCATTTATTTGACTTCATCTCATGCTCATGTTTTGCGTACATTCGCGCTTCTGTGGCTGGCTGTGTATCCCTAACGTTACTTCAACTACTATATCAAGCCCTTCTCCAGATTAGTCATGTGCACTGATACAATGCAGCGTCAATTAACGTGGCTCATGCGACTGATTATTGGTTACTTTGCGTATACTCTGTGTCTACAGTCTAAGCAAATCACACAAAATGTCAGATCAGCCAAGATAACTGACGATATCACTTTGCAGTATTACTCTGGAGAAGGACTTGAATATATATATTGAGTTTCACATTATATAAATAGAGAACATTCTTCTTCTGCGTTGAGAATTCTTGTGGTTTTGTTAGACCAGTCGCCAGGACTAACCTCATAGCCTACTCCAGGCCAAAGCAGTTGTCCCATGTTTTTACCTCAGTTCAGTGTGGTCATGTCATGCCTCGCAGTTATTGTAATCTTGGCAGCCTTGTCGTATGTGTTTAAAGAGCCTGTATTTTTGTTCCACATGGACATTAATTATTGTCGGCCACCATGATCTGGTACAGGTGTCTCTGTATTCTGCAGTGATTCAGGTGTAAGTCGAAAGATCATGGTATGTTATTGTCTATGCAGTTGTATGAATGTCTCAGGAAAAAAGGTCAATATAAAGTATCTACTGTGAAACTCTTCGCTAGATCCAATATTCCAAGGATTCATACAATGCTGAAGAAGGACCAACTCAGATGGGCCGAACACATTGCGTGCATACCTGGAAAACACATTCCAAAACAGCTGTTGCTTGGTGAGCTCCTTCACTGAAAACACCTGACCGGTGGACAGAAAAAAAGTTTCAAGGATTCTCGCTAAGTGTCCATAAAATTATTTAACATCGACGCCACATCAATTGAGTCCATCGATCAGAATCTCCCACTGTGACAGCAGCACCACAAAAGTGCTTGCATCGCCGAGAACCATCACATTTCAGAGGAACAGAAAACCGCGCTGATCAAAATTACAACAACATACACACATTTGCCCGATTATGATCATACGTGTTCCAAATGTGACTGGAGATTTTATGCCAGGAATAGATCATACGTGTTCCAAATGTGACTGGAGATTTTATGCCAGGAATAGATCATACGTGTTCCAAATGTGACTGGAGATTTTATGCCAGGAATAGACTTTTCAGTCCTCTCACACAACTGAGAGATACAATAAATATTATGAAGATATTTTCATCATCGTTTGCGATAAAGGGCAATGGTAGGTAGACATTGTCTATTTCTGACTAATATCCATATCTTTCTTCAACTGTGATGTATAGTCGTTGTGGATTAATGTTTTGACCTCACTGTGCCTTAGAAGGTAGCTGAAAGTTTTCCTATTTCTTCCAGCTTTAGCCAGAGCATCATCTTTCTTATTTCTAGAATAACACCTTTAATGAATGCTGAGTGAACTTTTTAATAATTGTGACTTAGCCACATATTACTTCGAGTTATTACTTTTTACTTCTGACACATTGTTGTTCTTATGTGATATATTCTTTCCAGAACGAAGTCTTTTTTTTCTGAATCTCCTGAAATGCGGGCGGTCTCTTGCAAGTTGTTACGTCTCCTACAGCGACTTATACATGCATTCTTGAATACCTCTTCTTTAGCGCCGTCTTAGTCGATCTTTGCCTATTCTACCTTCTATCGCCCCTTCCAACAACACTCTTTCTATACCATCGTGTCTCTTCACAAGGCAGAAAAAAACCCAACTTCATTCTTAATATGGTGTTTAAAAGCAATCCTTTTTGGACTTTGATTTTTCTTAAACATTACTGAAAAATTTAAGTAAAGTTTAGCGCTAGTCATAACTCAACTATCATCAAACTTAAATCTTCACCATCATCCCAGTTGAGCTCAATTGGTCATCGATGACTCTGACGGACGATCACCTTCGGGTTATATTTTATTTCATTAAATAAAATGATAACTTAATGAAAACGTATTTTATGCCATAAGTGGAATGTTTGAAGACACCCTTAAAATTACAATGATGTACTTCAACTATATTCAATCCTAATATTAGTCACCGTAAATTGTATGTTTTCTCGTTAGAATTGTTGTGGGAAATACACTTGACTATACTACCTTGACTTATAACCTACTGCAACTTATCTATGAAACTGACACATAACCTGCTACAGTTAATATATGCTACATTGACCTATAACCTCTACAGCAAATATATGCTACTGTGAATAACTATTACAGGATTCCTATTTATTTTATCGTTGTTCGGTCTAACCAATATTTGAAGTCAAACATTTGTATTGTATAACAAAGTAATAGTCTTAACATGGAGATAAACTGGACAACTGACTTATAGAAAACATTTAAGGAAGAAACAATATAATACTATTTGATTATAAAATTCTGCTGGCAGTGCCGTTTTTACTGACCACTAAGCTGTTCGATAATTATAGTATACATTGACCACTACGATTGTACATTTTGCTTTTCAAACTCTCGCAGTCATACTGTAATCTACGCTGTTAAAAAGCTATACAGAGAAATGCAGTGTCTAATCTTTAATGATGCCAATTGTGCATGAGTTAGATCTGAGACTTTGCTAGAGAGTTTTCATCCGCAAGTTTGAATAAGAGAAAATGCAACCGAAGACGGATGTGTCGGGCCATCTGGCACAAATAAAACAGTGACATAACGAATTTCCATTCTATGAACTACATCCTGCTGGAAATCTAATAGGACCATGGTTCTGCTACAAGAGTGATCCAGCGGGAGTTTGAGAATGAACGCTGAAGAAGAAGAATACGAGAAAGTAAGACTACAAATGCTTTAAATGGGATCAGAACAAGATCTTGACTAAAAGATTAGAAACGTTTATTCAGAGCCATAACCTAGAAAGAACCCACCAACATTGAGAAATGGTTACCCATTTCTGCCTGAACGCACGATATACGCTGGGAGCGAAATTATCTAAAGTACATTCTACATCAGCGGTTGTGAAACTGTGATCTACGTACCCCTAGGACTCAGTGAGGGAAGCATGGTCCTCTCAGGAGATCCACCAAGACTTGAAGGCATATGAGCCATTACAATCTCCTGCAAATTTCTGGACCCACTTGCTAGCAGATTTTTTCTGAACTATCAAAACTTTGAAAATATTTATACCTTTTCTAACAGCATAATTGTGTGAAAAATCATTCTTTGCTTTCGTATGCTTAAAAATAAATATGCAACCCGTTTACTAAACACTGTTTCAGAACTCAGAATACAATTTTCAACTATTAATCATGGTAAAACTTGCACACGAAGTGCATCATCATCAACACCATTGTCATTAATATCAATAGTTTAATTATATTTACACCCAATTTTGACACTGGATAGTATTACGTCTACTACAATGAACATGAGTGAGTATCGATTGACCTAGACTTTGTGAAAACTATACACTTTTATTCCTGTTATTGGTACTGAATAAGCGATGACACTTTCCTAGATGGCTTGTAATGTTAAAGTTAGATCCATTGGCATCAACCTGCCGTCAGGTGAATATAACTCTTCATGTACTAAGCCGCAGCAACTATTAGGTGAGGGTGGTCGGTTTCCTTATTTGCTGTGTTTATCTTCCCAAACTCATGCGCCAGGTATCCATTTACAGCTGGCTTATGATCGTCTCCAAGGTATATAGAACCTGTGCACAGAAAACGTAAACTTGGCCTGAAACGCCAATTTTCCTTATTTCCTTGTTGGTTGGTCTTGGCTATTTTCGTCATGCGACTCCAAGTATATAAATAGTTCATCAACCAATCAAGTGCCATACCGAGTGGCATAGGCGATTATGCTTCTCCACATCTCTCTCTTTCTCTCTCTCTCTTGTGTTAATAAGTTCAGTTAATGACTTCTTTTTGTGCCACAATGACAACTCATCCAGAAATTTCTCTTTTCCCTTCCTCCATTTCTTCTCTCCTTGATCTTTCCGGTTGTAACTAATTGTTATAGTTTTACTTTTCTCATATCATCATCATATTAAACAGTGACTAATAAAAATTACGACAACAATCAAGAACGTTAAGAATGAAGCCCTAATTAATTCTGGAAAGAGGTCCTCTATCCCCGACGGTCTCGGCTGGCTCGACAAAATGAGCGGTCTTGTAAAACGAGAAATCACAACTTTTGTATGTCAAGACGTGGATTCGAACCTCAAACGCCGTAACCTGGATACTGGAAGAAAGCACGCTTACTATCAATTAGACTACCATGCTAGATTGTGTAAATATTGTTATATTCTGAAAATAAATTATTATTGAGGTTCGCATTTGTGGTGGATTTATTGAAATTGGACGGTAAGAGAATACTGCAAGAAATTATGATTTCTTGTCTATTACCGACTTATGACCATTACATGTTCAATTGCAGACATTGTTTACTAAGATTAGTAAATGATTGCTGTGATTACATTTTTAATACTCAGAATATTAATAAATTAATATGCTTAAGTGTGAAATCATGTTTTTTTGGGCGGAGGTAGGTTCCCTGAGAAGAAACACATATTTAAATTAATCAATATTCCTCGACTACAGCTTAAGAACGACTATACTAGACGACCATTGTACGATATTCGCAATGTAAATTATGAAATTATTTATTTTCAATAAGCTTACACACTGTACTATATATATTAAGAATTGCGTACATTCAAATGTTTGCTTTAAAACAGGTATATACACTAAATCTTACTTAATATGACCTTATTACAACTATTTATCTCAGACCGACTGCTAAACAGCTCTTTAGATGTTAGATATAGCCGCCGTAACGGTAGGAAGATAAATCATTAATTATTTTGTGAATTTTTAATAAAGCTCAGTAGCCCAAAACGTGTAGAGGATTATTAGCTGGTGGATTTGTCTGTCTAGAGTCGGACACGCCCCTTTCAACTGTGAAATGGTTTTCCTTTAGTTATATCGAGGGGGGGGTGGAGGATTATTTTCTCAGGTTACCGTCATAAATACTCTGTTCACCTCAAAGAATCGACGCCCCCACCTGCCGAGAGTACCACTCTCGGTACATAATTTCATACCTTCAATGCATCATTCCCGGGGATTTCCGATAAAAACTACTTTAAATACAAAACATCTCGAGCGGAATTAAAAATCCGCGACCTGTTGAGCACAAAACAAATGGATTAAAAACTACCCAATGGATATCCCCAAATAAGTGTTGTATTTGATTGATCGTTATTATTTGCTAAAACATTTTTTTATGACAGATTTAGAAATATTGAAATGCTGAAAGCATCATGAAATAAATACTTTGACCTATATATTAGGTAGTATTTATCATCTGGTTGTCTGAGAGTGACCATACAAACGTGCAGACACGTTCATTCATATGGAAATATTGAGAAATATAGATGTGTATTGGTAATTCATACAACTCTCTCAACACAATTGGAAGTTGTATTTCGGTAGTTTAACTGGTCTTATAGGAGCATATATCTCAGGAATTGTTTCGTAAAAAAAAGGATATGATGATAGTTGAATTATGCGTGGCTCTCAGATAGAAGGCATCTCAGCTGAATCAATTTAGATCCAGCTTGTTATTTTTTTGGGGGATTAATTTTAGACTTTTAATTGGTTGGTATTGATATACTTAGAGTTGCATGCCAAAAGTAGCCAAGGCGAACAAATATATTTCAAGCAAAATGGAGACTAGTTCATGTTTACGTTTTAGTGAACAGGTCTCCTATACCGCAGAAGGTCGCGAGTTATGTCTAAAGCTGAATTTTGTTTAAAGTGTGGGGGAGTTTCGCCTTTCGTCTATCACACTCTATCTTTCTAATCCAACAGTATTTCAATGGCAAGATAAATCAAGACGACTGGAGATGTACTAGGATGCAGTGGATGACCAGAGTGTTCTACGTGTCTCACAAAGACATCTGAGTTCCACAACGCTCTACTGGCAAGAGTCTTCCAACCCGTTGAACATCAGATGTTTCATCTTGCGGGCGCACTATATCCAGATTTCGCATTTTTTGGCAGATATACCATGTCTTTACCTCTGGGTTGGATCCCCTAGTTACTTGCGCCTGGTTTGAATATGGAATGAAGAAAAAAAAACACTTCAACAATGGAAAAATCGAGTTACAGTAAAACTATCATAGGAAGGTAATCTATCTGATTGTAATAATTGGAGAGGAATTACGCTGCTGTCAGTGCCAAGACAGGTATTATATAATATGATGCAAGATAAGCTCAAATGACCGTCTACTAACAAAATTAGAGAAGAGCACGATGGATTCAGACTAAAAAGATCACATATTGACAAAATTTTCACCCTTAGAACAATTATCTAAGAATCAGTGGAAATGCAATCTCAGCTTATTATCAACTGTATTGATTTTCAATGCAGTTAGTAGCCTGCACCATCTAATAGTCTGGACAATACTCGCTAAATATACGATAACTCAAAATGGTGTGTTAGAACAAATAAGAGCAAAACTGAATGATTTTACATATAAATCAGAAGTAAAACAAAGTTGCATTATATCACCGTTACGTTTTAACTTGGTTATTGACTGAATTTGAAAATATTACTCCCAAAATGAACATTTTGTTGAAAAATGGTCAAATAATGAAACTTTTAGTGACCTTAAATTGTGCAGATTCTTCTTCTTCTTCTTTCGTTCACTTGAAACATGTCTATATCTGTAATTCTGTCTCCTTAATAAAACTCACTGTCTTTTGTACGAGTAGTTCATACAGTGTCCCATAGAGCTTTGATTCCAGTGTTGTTTCCTCTGGCCAATATGTCTGCCTCAGCGTTTCATGCTCAGAACACTCTTGAAGTATATGTTTGGCACTCTGTGCTGCCTGTCCACATGTACACATGGCCGTGTTGCCAATCTTGAACTTTGTATACATGTGACTGCGGAGTCGGTTGTGTCCTGTTCTGAGACGTAGAATTATAACTTGTTCTGATCTGTTCATATTGTGATAGTCATCTTGTGTTGGTGTTTGTGGCTTTCTTATTGACTTTATCATCTGTTTTTTCTGATGGTAGGTGATTGGTATATCTGGTTGGTCTTCGGCAGCACCTTCCTTAGCCAGTTGGTCTGCTTTTTCATTTCCTGGTATTCCACAGTGAGATGGTATCCACTGCATGGTTACCCTATACTGGTAAGACAATTCACTAAGTAGTTTTTTTAAGTCTGTTAGTTTTCCAGACTGGAGAGCTTGAAGCACTGACCTTGCATCTGTCAGGAATACCACAGGCTGTAGGTCAGAGTTGGAGTTCAGCAGTTTTTTAGCTGCCACACTAATTGCCTGGATTTCTGCATCATAATTATTGCAGAAATTTCCTGTCGGTGTTCTGATTGTATCTCTAGGCTTGTGTGGATATTCTATATATACACCTGCACCTCCATTCCTCACAGCATTCTGTGCTGACCCATCTGTGTACACTCTGACCCATATATCTTGTGGATATTCCTCATTCAGGAAACTGAGGGTGACTGTCATTCGCTGCACACTGTTCTGTTCGTCCTCGCTTAGTATTCCTTTCACATGGGTCTGAATGTATATTGGCATTCCATGGCTTTCACTCCACGGGGTTTGCTCTGGTACAGAACTTATGGGGCTGTCAACTTCAGGTAGGTCTGTAAGTTGTCTACGGAGTCGTTTAGCTTGATGGATAAAGCTGCTCCTTTTCAGTCGTCCCATTGCTAGATTTTGGAATCTTTCCTTCATTGGATGACTTGGCATACACTGAAACTTTTCTGCTTGAATTAGTACTTTTGTGTCTCTGCGTTCGCCAAGTGTTTGCATTCTTCCCATTTTCTGCATCTCTGCTATGGGTGTTGATTTCATTGCTCCCAACATTATTCTAAGTGCCTGGTTTTGCACTTTATCTAGATCTTGTAATGTGGTGTTTGATGCAGGACTTGGCATTATTAAGTTCAACTCCTGCCAAAGCACAAGAATTGGCTTTATCATCTTTCAGAGCTTATTGACCATTGAGTCAACCCTTCCAAGACTAAGATCATGAGTTTTGTTAACTTTAATTTTACAATCACTATCAACGAAAAAATAATTCATACAGTTAATCATTTTTCCTACCTGGGTAGCCGAATGACACAATACGGAGACACACCAAAAAGTATTTCTATTAGAATTGCGCTGGTATAATGTGCATTCAACTACCTAAATAGCATCTGAAAATAAAATAATAGGTAATTATTCCAAACTACGACTGTTCAACTCCGACGTGATATCATATCAAAACAAATATATTATGGAGAACTCAAGGCAGGATTTCGAAAAGCTGGTGGACAGAAAAAGCGTTTCAAAGACACGCTCAAGTCATCCTTGAAACATCTTAACATTGACGTAGGCGCTTGGGAGAGCCTCGCTCAGGATAGAACATCATGGCGTTACAGCATTAGAACGGGAGCACTAGAGGCAGAAGAACTCAGACAAGAAACTGCAAGACAGAAGCGGACACGTAGAAAAGAAAAAACATCTCAACCTCACACAGATACCTTCTATTGTTGTCAATTCTGTAAAAGAACATTTTGTGCGCGCATTGGACTTGCTAGTCATTTAAAAACGCACTATTAACTTTATTATTTTATTATTCATTGTTATTATTATTATGGTTGAGTTTTTGGTCATCGTCGATCACGACGGACGAACATCATCATCATCATTAACATATGGCTGCAAACAAAAGATGTGTGAAATAATACAGGAATAGGCATAGAAATTACATTATTTTGAAAATAAGAGCTAATTCTTATTAGATAGTAGAACCATTTTAGCTCTGTTTTTTAATATATTTGATCACTGATATTGTTCCAACAGTCATCTCCTCATTTCTCACATGATCTCTTCTTGTTCTGTTTGCTGCTTTTCTTAGAGATCTCATTTCACACGTAGTACGATTTCTCTCTTGTTCTTTAATCAGTGTCCATGTCTAACATTGATAACACAGTGTTGGGACGAATATTGAATTTATGATTTGTCTGTTATTTAATCATAAATTCAACTGTTTCTGGTTCTTCATTTTTGATGCCACAGGCGTTCCTTGTACCTATTTTAACTGTCGTTGTATTGTTTCATGATGGATTGCTACTTGTGCCCTGTGAACAATTGTTATTCTGATCACTAATATATTATCTGATGTTCTTGAGTTCTTGCATACTATCTAGAGCAGATCTTTGTGAACAGGAAATGTAGTTTAGATATTTCTATTGTTACTTAATTCTAAATAATCATCCACTAATTCCTAGAACTTGTGTGAAGCTATCTTGTACAATTATAACAAAGATACCACAATAAAACACATAGGCTGACTGAAGCCATCATTAATAGTATAATTATTTACTTATTGATCTGTATAGTCACAAAGTCGGTATGTTGGTAGAGTGTATATTATGCACGCTGTACAAACCCAGCTAAGAATGTAAATGTATGCATACACCGAGGACGTGATGACTGTATTACCAAAATCATGACCTTTACTATTTTTTTTATGGATGAAATCTCTAATATAACCAAATTGGACTAATGTCATCGGATGAAAGAAATGTATCTTACCATAATAGGACAATCAAAATATGGTAATACTGCAGAGGGTAACGAAACAAAAATAGTACTTACGTAGAACACATACTTTTGATGTTTCACTTGAACACAACAGACGGATTATCACTAGGACTAAGGGATTATCAGATGTAAACACGAAAACATACAAATTACAATACACAAGACATTTTCATCGTTTCGAACCGTTAGGTCTTTCTCAAGAATATATAAAACACATATTGAAAAACAATGAAAGCAGTAAAAACAATGTTACCACAACAGAGGCACTAGATACACTATTGAAATGTAAACAATACGAAGATCAAAGTCAAAAGAATCAACATTAAAAAACAATAAACACCTCTTGCCATAATAGGTAAACCTTTTCAACAAACCCAACTCAGTAGAATTACCTTGTAGTTCTAAAGCCGATAGTCTATATGTTGTAATGGAGATTCGAAAAAATAGGTCAACAGCAATGTCCTGTACGCTTATCCTTCAATTATATTAACAGACTTATACATTAATTGAAGTCTATAAATATTATACTTTAAATTTATATTTATTATATATTTATTATTTGCGTGTTCATGTGACAGATATTTTGTTGTTTAAAATCTCTATTATGTAAATCAATATTCGTTTGCTCCATCAGTGACAGATATTTTGGTTTTTTTAAATATCTCTATTATGTAAATCAATATTCGTTTCCTCCATCAATGACATATATTTTGTTGTTTTAAAATCTCTATTATGTAAATCAATATTCCTTTGCTCGATCAGTGACAAACTATTGCAGGTCTTGATTTCTCATTAATGTACACAACATAGAATGTTACCAGGATGAGATCAACTTACTTTGTGCACTGGTGCACATAGATGTGCGCCTTGTTCTCATGACATCATTGCTACTCTTCCTAGCTTCATACTAATATCGTTAGGAGACAAATGTGTTCATCTATGCTAAGACCACAATGGAAAGTTGTACAAATTGTTTATTGATTCCCCCTGTGGTAAGACCCGAAAGAAACGCTATTTATGACTTTCTAAATCACAACACCGCCCAGTAATATTGTAATATTGTGTTTCTATTCTACGTCTAGCATTTGTCCTTGACTTGATCACTTAGTTAATACTTTCATTTCCAAATCAACTACCCAGCATCCTCTATTTATTGTCCCTTCCGTTATATAACTGTCTCTGTCTCCCTAAGTCTGTCTGTCTTTATTTCTACATTTTGACATGTGCTATTTTCATTCCTTAATATTTTTATAGTAAAACGTCTTTATGACGAGACAAGATACATTAAACCATAAAACCTTGTATTTTATATTTACCTTTTTCAATTCTGTGATCACGTGACCAAAGATTATCCACGAAGTTTTAAAATAGCCTCAATTTATAAATTCCCTTTATTCTATAAATAGTATAATCCCGGAAGTTACGAATAAACTACGCTGTCAGAACAAAGTATTTAAAATAATAGAATATTTTGTTCCTGTAAAATGTTGTCATATTTTCATTACCCAAGTGTTTGTTACCAAGGCAACGAATAAGATTATACAATAAACAGGCTTAAGGCTATCTTTTTAGAACATACAGTAAATCTTGCGTAGCTTGTTTCAAGATAGCAGGCATTTTTTTTAGCTATCGGTTCATCAGAATTCTCAAAGTCTGTAATATAATTTGGTATTTTAGGATATAGACAAAAATATGAATACATGGAAAATATTAATACATTCTCCTGTGTATTGACAGGGTCAGAAAGGGAGCACAGAATATCAATAGTTATCTGTCACGCATGTCGTAGAAGGCGACTAAGGATGTTTTGCGTTGGAATTCGATATCCCATCCTATAGAAGATTTCAATAATCCAGAAGCCATACTGGAGTCGTATTTATCAAGAAGAAAAACGGATATCGCAGCTAAGCTGTAAACCAGGATGCAATACATCACCTCTCCTGACTACTGTCTGCTAATCTGCAGGAGTTTGAGAATAAATTCAGAAGAAGAATTCATTTAGTTTTCTGTTTGATAGTATTGTTTCAACAGCTATACAGATAAGATCGCTTTCGACTTACCGATCTCAACATTCAGCTTATATATTTGTTGTACTTTACTTCCATCTTTTTCACATATGGTAACATAGATTACTAGATACTTTCCTTTAATATGGCTTTGTCAATTGTAATTCTAGTTTTTGTGTTTTTCCTCATCTTGACCAAGTTCTGGGGGTCTAAACGTCGATTATGTATATTCCTTATATTTGTAAAACCGATATTTAGTCATGATTGAGGCATGTAGAAAATACGGAAGACACCAGAATTATAAATTATGATTACACATTTCTAGCACTGTGCAGGGAGTTATAGATCGCGTGAGGATACGTTTCAAATACTAACACAGTCAATTGGGGCCGAAATGAAATCTTAGAAAAACTGTCTTCAGTTGGAAAAATTGTCTCGTAAAACTTTCTTAATATGTCTTTTTCTATTTCGGTATTAGTCAAACCAAAACCTTCTCCGTAATAAACCTGTTCGAAGATCCCAAAAACGCCACTTATCTTGGCTGATATTGCTAATCATCTGTCAATTTCCGTATACTTTGTGTTGGCGGCCACTGAAAAACACGGAAAAATGTTGATCATCCGATATGAGTGACGCTGTTTCGTATCTGAATGCATGAATATTCTCGGGAAGAACTGAGAAGGACTAGTGTCGGACAGTCAGACGAAAGTAAGGACCAGTAAACGAAGGGATGCCTAGATAAATACAAGGATTGACATAAAACTGATACAACTGTATGTTTGAAATAATTCTCAATATAACACTTAGTAAACATGTAGTTAGAGATTATTCTTCTTCACCACGCTGCTAACTGTGTAGGCATATTGATGCAGACACCATACCTTATATCCATCTTTGTCACTTGCCTTTGTTGTACAATTTCCTACCCCTATCACTTGTATACCTTCTTCTACGTTGTCTATCCATCTTCTTTGTGCCTTCTTCCATGTACTTTATAAGAATTGAACTAGCAGTGAAGGACGAGAAAATGGACGAATTTTGACGAATAAACGAATAGTGCTCACGGAAACAATAGTCGGTAAAATACGGGTAGAAGTGCCTACAGTTTAACGAAACATATCATGTAATTATTTAACGAAACAAAATGTCGATAAAGACTCATTGTACAGTTTCCAGATGCATCGAACTGCGTGATAGCCACTAAAAGACCCCCGTCCCTCTTTGATAACCCTGGGGGCAGGTGCCTTCAGTGTCTAGCGCGCAGATCCATGTATCCAGAAGCATTTCTAGCGACTTTTTAATCTCCGAATAAATTAACCATTTTGCAACAAGGTTTAATAAAATGTTGGAATGTCGGTACCTCTCCCGTATTGAACCCAATAATAACTTTTTTATGTGCTACAAGGCACTGGTCACTTATTGGTCGGTCTGTGGTAAGCTTACGCCAGTTCTTAAATACTGAAAAATTGAATAAAATTGGTAGCATATCGAATTCAGGATGTAGTCATGAACACCCAGCTTAGTGTCTGGTTGTAGTGAACTTGGCAAGAAAACTTGGCAATATTTAAGACCAGTTGGTATCTAACAAAACTGATGATGATAAACTGATGTTTACTAAGACAAAACTTTGAGAAAACTGAGTGTTTGCTGCACGCAGCTGGTCTATAATTTTGCCACATAATTTATGCACTTGTGAATTTGTGTGTTTAAAATGATTTCTGAATCTAAATTTTCTTCCTAAACATGTTCTATAATTTTTATTTCAATCTCAAACCGATTGCCAGATTATGCGACATTCTACATTATGAAACAACCTTCCATTGTCAAGCCGCGACCTATCGGCAGACGACATGTTCCCTGAATTAATTAGGCAATCATTCGTTCTTTTTCTTGATTATTCCCGTGTTTTCCGTTGGGCAATATTTATATACTTGGAATAGCATGCCAAAAATAGCCAAGGCTACTCCAAGCATATACATAGTAACCAATGCAAAGCGTGACAATAATCAAAAAGGTACCAAATGAAGGAACACTTCTACCTATTTTTGTTCATCTTGATATTTGCCCTGTGTTACTCCAGCCACCTACTTCCTGTTTAGGGTTGTTACCCTACACTGGAACATTTATACCGAATGAAGGCCTGTTTACATTTTGCAATTAGGTCTTATAGTTATGTCGATGGTCACTGTCAAGCCATAGGTAAGGGAAGGACTTCTTGGATGGGGGGGGAGAGGTGCTCAAACCAGTAATTAATTAACCCCTTTCATCACACAGGAAATCAGAACATAATTAGTACCAGGGAACATGTCAAGAAGAAGATCACCGCCCTCGCCATTTCGTTAATGGATGTTCCAAAAAGGGGTCACCAAAATCTCACAAATATGGACGAATTTTTTGTAACCGAGAAAGAGGAAATTTCAATTTTTTGTGTATGTTAGGTAAATTGAAGACATATCTGAGATATTGTGGCCATGTCTAATTAAAATCGACGTTTAAATAACGAATATATGTTATATTATTTATAAAAAAGTTTTAAATATTTTATTAGAAACTGTTTGGAAAATTAACTATACATTTTGCTAAAATGGCTTATGTAGAACCATTGAGCCTTATCTGAAGGCACTTGTTTCTATTTTAGGCTGCCAGACCTGAATCCCATGGTTAATATTAGCTAACAAAGACAATCGCTGTTACCATGGACTAGTTGGTTTTTTGGAGTGTTGGATTGTGGTCCCTAATGCAAACATACTTGGAAACACTACAGAACACCGTGCAGACAGAAAATGATTCCTCTTGAACACAATCGTTATGCGTGTCTCGTCCACACCCCCACGCCAACACAACCAATCCCTACAGTATCCAATCACTTGGTGTTCTAATATTTATCATTTTAGATTTCTTAAGACAAAAAATTCCGGTTTTGTAATGAACTTATGAGCAATGTGTAGCAGTTTGGTTGTAACCAATTTATACAATTGATCACCTCTTTAGCCCAAGCTTTCTCACACTGGTGTTCGTGAGTACTAACAATTACATGTTGATGTGCCCGTCGTCTGAAAAGATTGAGAACCCTTTCCCTTGCCCATCAACAAGTAATATTTGACGGTACAGAAACACATTTTGAGACAGAGAGAGAGAGAGAGAGAGAGAGAAAGAGAATGAGAGCGAGAAAAAAAAAAGAAATAGGAATGGCTATTGGCAAATGGAAATATTTTATATTTCTAGAAAAATAAAGAGGACTGATATTTAAGCCAGGAGTTTTAAAAAAATACGATTAATTCTATTGAAACCAAATGTGTGTTTACTTAAATATTATTTTGCGCAATGAAATTTATAGCAAATTTTTGATAACTTTTAAGCAGAGTTTAGTGAACTTAGAATGAAACTTTTTTCTTCCAGATCTAATATCAACTGAACTTACATCATCCTACATCATCTTACACATAATTACAACGGAGCGTCCTTATTAAATATTCTTATGTTCCATATACCATATTTCGTGTAGCTCCGTGACTCTCACTTATTTTCCATATACCATGTTTTGTATTGCTTCTTGACTCTCGTTGATCTTTCATACACCATGTTTCGTCTTCATGTAGCTCCGTGACTCTCACATATTGTCCATATACCATATTTCGTGTAGTCCCGTGACTTTCACATACTATTTTTCGTGTACCTCCGTGACTCTCATCTATGTTCCATGTGCAATGATTTGTGTAGCTTCATGACTCTCAACAAGTTTTCATACGTGAACCTCATTTGTGACAAATTCTCACCTCTGCTCCTTTGGAATGTAAAAAAATAATAGCTTCGTCAGTTTTCTTGGAGGCTTATTTTTATGTCTCATTAGATGATCATGATGACATAATCACTTTAGCTAGGAGAAGTAGCTCTTGTCAGCACATAGACTTTCTGAGAAAAGCAGATTGTTCTTCTTAACTGTGTAACTGAGGTGACACTCGTCTGAAAGGCATGGATGCTGTTATGGTGTGGGGGGGGGGGGGGGTTGGATGCATATTTAGTCCACAAAGAGAGTCTTCTTCTTCTTCTTTCGTTCACTTGAAACATGTCTATATCTGTAATTCTGTCTCCTTAATGAAACTCACTGTCGTTTGTAGTTCATACAGTGTCCCATAGAGTTTTGATTCCAGTGTTGTTTCCTCTGGCCAATATGTCTGCCTCAGCATTTCATGCTCAGAACACTCTTGAAGTATATGTTTGGCACTCTGTGCTGCCTGTCCACATGTACACATGGCCGTGTTGCCAATCTTGAACTTTGTATACATGTGACTGCGGAGTCGGTTGTGTCCTGTTCTGAGACGTAGAATTATAACTTGTTCTGGTCTGTTCATAATGTGATAGTCATCTTGTGTTGGTGTTTGTGGCTTTCTTATTGACTTTATCATCTGTTTTTTTTCTGATGGTAGGTGATTGGTATATCTGGTTGGTCTTCGGCAGCACCTTCTTTAGCCAGTTGGTCTGCTTTTTCATTTCCTGGTATTCCACAGTGAGAGGGTATCCACTGCATGGTTATCCTATACTGGTAAGACAATTCGCTAAGTAGTTTTTTTAAGTCTGTTAGTTTTCCAGACTGGAGAGCCTGAAGCACTGACCTTGCATCTGTCAAGAATACCACAGGATGTAGGCCAGAGTTGGAGTTCAGTAGATTTTTAGCTGCCACACTAATTGCCTGGATTTCTGCATCATAATTATTGCAGAATTTTTATTGTCGGTGTTCTGATTGTATCTCTAGGCTTGTGTGGATATTCTATATATACACCTGCACCTACATTCCTCACAGCATTCTGTGCTGACCCATCTGTGTACACTCTGACCCATATATCTTGTGGATATTCCTCATCCAGGAAACTGAGGGTGACTGTCATTCGCTGCACACTGTACAAAGAGAGTCAATTCAGTGAGTCAGCATCCAGACTTACCACGCCCAATCAGGTACCCAGCACACACTTCTCTATCAACTATCTCATTATTCTTTAACATTTTCCATCACCCAGGAACCTGCTACACGTGGACTAAGATGCGATATCCTCAAACATGTATCTCTTCGTCGTCCGTGGGAATTATTTGAGAGAAGACAAAAGTAAGAAATTGAGACACGATGTGACAATGATAATGTTTTTCAAAGGTGAAAGATAGGTCCTCAGTATCTACTCGTCCAAGAATACACTCTTACACCATTCATTGTCCGCTGTACTCTTGAGTACTGAACCCAATTTTATCTGCATGAGCCGTGTTTGGCAACGACGCTAGTGGAGTTTAGGGTTAGTTTATTCTCAGATACAAGCATTTCTTATCTGAGCCGGTACACAGCCTCGGTCAGAGAAATATAACAATATGTTCTCCCCGACATTTGTTCGCAGTTTTCCCCTTGTGCATTGGGGAGCTGTATTCACATATTTTTGTCCATACCCAGGAGTACATGCATAAATGACCAATACTTTAAACATGGCTCTTATTTTGAATGGCGTGAGATTGTGGTGAGATGTTGTACATAGGAGACATCGTTTTGACTTCTGCATGTTCTCGACCATAGTAAACACTTGAGTCAACCGGTTGCGTGCTTGACAATTGGGCCTTCGTTATTAATTTTGCAGTTTACTTTTACAAGTCGAGGTCCTGTATCCCGCATTTTCTTAACTAGAGGTATTCAATTTGTACTTTCCACTACACCGTAGTGACATCTTCCCACATCGGGATATCGATACTGACTGTCACTTCAATGCATCTGCTTTCTTGCTGTCCGAGGCAGAATGCCTTACATCACTGAGTGGCGACAGTGCGGCAGGCTGTGTCGGCTGAGATGTACTGTATCGATGTTGCTTGTCTTTTTTTTTGGGAACCATTCTCATTCCATATATAGCCAGCCACGGACACGATCCCTACCCTACAAGTTTCAACCAGAACCACCACACGTTCTGCGGTATACACATTTTTTGGGAGCCGCGTAGCGTAGTGGTTAGCGCACTGGCTTCGCATACGAGTGGTCCTGGGTTTATTCCCCAGTTGAGGCGGAAATGTTTTTCAGATCGCAACGGCTCCCGGGTTGACCCAGCCTTAAATGGGTACCGGATTAATCCGGGAAGTAAAGACTGCGAGGGAGAGGAGATGGCTACCGCCCTCATTTGTAGAGCCACTCAAATGTGAGATCGCTAACATCTTACACCCCGATGCCATTAATAAATGCTATGGGTCACTTTGCTTTTTTTTATATACATTTCCAGTGTGTACCGGGAGAAGGAACGTTTTGCATCTTGGTTATTGGCTCACCCTTGGAGTCACACATGAGTATTCCAGAACCATGTGCATCACATCTGTTATGGTTAGATATATTCCTTTCAAGCGCGGACCTTACTAAAGTTTGGTTATATCATAGTATTCTACAATAGAAATTACTACAGGCCATATCTCAGGTAATCCAGTCACTGCAATCTCTTAGCTTCACACATTCAGTTCGACGTGAATAGAGCCGGAGGCCGGAGTTGATGAACTAGTAACCATTGTTACGTTCCTGAGGACTTCTGTAAACAGTTTACTGCTGGTTATATCGATATATGGCGTTCTTCTTGTTTGCTCTGTGGGATATTGTTGTGGGCGATAATCCTGTTACATATTTCCAGATCTTTTGTTTACTGCCTCTGAATGTCAGTTATACTGATGCCTGTCTATTCTTTTAGATCCTTCATTTATCCAACGTATATGCCTCTCTGTTTTTATGTTACCATTTATTGTCACATTAAACAATAGTGTTAGCATTGATATCAGATTATATGCCAGATTAATTTATATAGATTTATTGATTGTACCCCAAAAAGGCCTTATTTCATTTTCTCAGATTGTATTTTCCCGGATCGCTATGAGTGTTTAGGTCCACATGTTTACGTAAAAATATGTGGTTAGTGACGTTAGCCGTAACCCTCAGAAATATAAGACTTATTGATTAATTTGAAAACAAATCCCCATAACTACTCCTTAGACTATTCCTTGATTTTCATTGTCTGTCACGCAAAGTATAATCATAGTGACGCGCGAAAAAACACGGACATAGTCAAAAAGACGGCTTGTTTTCCAAACAAACCAAAATTAATGGCAACTGTCACGAGTTAGCTATCATATGTGGGTACTGCGTCAGACACGATATCATATGTGGGTACTGCGTCAGACACGATATCATATGTGGGTACTGCATCTGACACGATGTCATATGTGGGTACTGCGTCAGACACGATGTCATATGTGGGTACTGCGTCAGACACGATATCATATGTGGGTACTGCGTCAGACACGATTTGTTTTGGGGGGTATTTTTTTTTTCAAGTTGAACTAGTGTTCTTGTTGCTTGTGATGATCTTGCAAAGAATAGAGGATGATGTGAATCAACACAGATCTTCTTTCTTTTCGTCTTATACCCTTTAAGCCTTGCAGCGTCAATGTTTGAAGAGTTCTTTGGAGATGTTTTTTCTCTGTGTGCTTCATATATGCTTCATATGTGTGCTTCATAGAGGTCAGAAAGATCTGAGCTCTGCCCTATGCGCTAACTTCAGCGTTATAGGAAAATAAATAAATATATGTTTGTTTTCGTTAACTCTTTTATTTCTGTAATCCATCGTTTGCAAGTTCTACCCTTAGTTTTGTATCCATCGTGTCTGTATAGTAATGATTTTTGAGTGGCACTGTCTGATGGTAGTCTAAAAGCATGCGAACACCCACTTAATCTGTTGACTTTTGATGTAAACCAGGATTCGCATTGTGTTCGTCGGTCTTTTGATGTTTCGAACACAGATAACGGCATAAGAAAAAAGGTAGATATACACTATATATGTAGATTCGTGGGGTAGATTTTCTCAATATGTTGCATGTCTTCAAAATACCCTACCATCCCACCAGAATGAATTTTCTTCGAAATGCCGACGGCGATAATGTAGTTTTAATCGTGCCGCCTGATGCAGCCGTCTCTCTGTACCATATCACGGCCCTAGGTGTATGTAATGTTTGGTATTATACCATATTTATGATGCAGAGAAATGTATCAAGATATCAACAAATGTGTTAGCTGTAGAACTGTTCTATGCACTAATTATATTTAATAGTTTTCCATTGCTTTCAAACATGCACTAATTATATTTAATCGTTTTCCAGTACTTTCAAAACATGCACTAATTATATTTAATCGTTTTCTATTGCCTTCAAAACATGCACTAATTATATTTAATCGTTTTCAATTGCTTTCAAAACACATCTCCTAAAAGGTTAAAGTGACCTATAATCATTGCTGAATTCGGATGTGTTAGATTGAAGGGCGTAGATATCGCAAATAAGCGGTAAATATGACAAAGCAAACCCTTCATGTGGACTACATTCTGATAATCTGCAGAAATTTGCAAATTAATGAAGAAAAAGAAGTACTGGGTATTAAAGTTCTGTGCTGACAGAGTCAGTGATATTTTATCTGTCTCTTTCTTTCTTTCGAAACCAAAGAATTACGAACGATTAGCTCTTGCTTTCTATGTTGAATGAGAAGGTTTCGTCGAGCTTTCTTTCATACCAAGGGTACTTTAGCTTTCGGCTTGATGCAATGTCTATTAGAGGAGTCTTCTACTCAGAGGGGTACATATTTTACTAGACGAGTTAATAGTCTCCTTGGATCACCCATTACATGACTTTCCTAGAACAGAAAGAACATTTGTCACTAGGTCCCAGACCTAATTTCGTCTGTTAGATCCATGTTGGGTAACGGCGACAGTCGAATTAGACTCAGGGTTGATATACCTTCCTAGAAGAAGTGCTGCTTTGCCAAACACGTCGGGGTTCTGGGATTTGACATGTTCATTTCTCACGCACTCGCCTTGTTCGTTTGTGATGGACTTCCAATCCATTGCCAAGCGTGTCCTGTCTATTTTCACTATTTGCCATTGTGTATATATCCGAAGAAGTAGGTAGAGCACGCCTATCTCGGACGAGGAGCTTTGCAATCGAAACCCAATTATCTCTGTATGAGCCGTGTTGGACAATGGCGACAGTCGAGTTGGGCTTGGTTGTAAAGTCTAAAGACAGGAACTTAATTTCCGTTTACTTTGTCCACAGCGCGAGTCTCAACACTGCTTTGGACATGAGTCCTGAACATTTGTTTAATGCTTGTCCTGTGTGCAATGGGAACTGTATTCATAGCTTTCTTTCATACCCAGAGGTACATGTGCGAGTTGGCGTATCCAATACTCAAGCCATGACTCTTACTTTGAATGGGGGTCTATTGTGGTGAGGTGAGTGTATTCTGTGTTCTCGCGCATAAACATCAATTCCGACAGTCGGTCTCGTGATGGACAATTATGGCTTCGATGCCATTGTATCGATTTACATACACAACACTACCCTCAGGCGCGTGTTGCCTTGTCAAGATTCAATGTGTACCCATAGGATCATCACGTATTAGCAGGATCTACCCATATCGGGCATTGACATTGGTCGACCCGCCAATGTTTCTGCTGTACGAGACGCAATACACAGATGCCTTTCGTTTCTTTATGCCGACAGAACTACTGGGTGTGTTGGCGTAGATGTCTCGGAGATATTGCTTGTCTTTGTAATCAATTCTCATTCAATCTACAACCTTCACATCCACCGACACGAGCCTAAACATGTTGGAGAGAACGACAGCAAGAGTGAATGTGTTTCTGTGTCTAGGGTGCACCACGGAGAGGTACTTGAAGGATCTTGGTAATGTGCTAACTCTGGGTCCGCCAAGAGCAATGTAGTACCATATGCAATACAGCCACAGCTTTAATCTACACTTTTTCATCTTTACAGTTATAGTAGTAGTTATTAGTAGCAGTAACAGCAGCAGTGGAATTATTATTATTATTACTAGTAGTAGTATATGTAGCAGCAGTGAAGCAGTAGTAGTAGTAGTAGTAATAGTAGTAGTAGTAGAAGTAACAGCAGCAAAAGTAGTAGCATCATTGGTAGTAGTCGTAATAGTAGTAGCATTAACAGCAACAGCAATAGTAGCAGCATTAGTAGCAGTAGTAATATCAGTAGCGGCAGCAGTAGAAGCAATAGTAGTAATATGAGTAGCAGTAACAACTGCAGCAACAGCAGTAACAGTTGTAGTAGTAGTAGTAGTAGTAGTAGTAACAGTAGAGGCAGAAGTATTAGTAGTAGTGGCAGCAGCAGTAGCAGTAGCATTAGTAGCAGCAGTAATTGTAGTAATAATAGTAACAGCAGCAGTAATAATAGTAGTATTAACCGCAGTAGTAGTAGTAGTAGCAGTAGTAGTAGTAGCAGTAGTAGTAGTAGTAGTAGTAGTAGTAGTAGTAGCAGCAGCAGTAATAATAGTAGTATTAACCGCAGTAGTAGTAGTAGTAGCAGTAGTAGTAGTAGTAGTAGTAGTAGTAGTAGTAGCAGCAGCAGTAGCAGCAGCAGTAGCAGCAGCAGTAGTAGTAGTAGCAGCAGCAGTAGTAGCAGTAGTAGTTTTAGTAGTAGTAGTAGTAGAATTAGTCATACTATATCCCAGATCCCGTTAGTTGAGCTGTGAAGGATGCATCAATACAAAGATATCTATATTTTCTTCTTCCATCTTCGGTTTGTACGATTGTGTGGAATTTTAATGTAATGATGTTTATGGGTGTTTTAAAAAGAAAATAAAACCTTTGCAATAGTCTAATGCAGTGTTTCTCAACATTTGCTTTTATCATGTCACTACCTGAGGCGTTCTCAAATACTGATGACCCTCTATGAAACATATAATTTGTTTTACATTAAAAAAATTGAATTATTCCCTAAAAATTAGAGAATAATTGCCTCCTGTAACCCCCCCCCCCCCCCTCAGCAATCAAATTGCCGCCCCCTCCTGAGGGAAGTGGATCCCACGTTGAGAAACACTGGTCGTGAAGATTTTTGTTCATCTATAGAAAGTTTGCAATAGTCTAATGTGAAGCTTTTCTCTGTTTAAAGAAACGTTTGTAGTAGTTTAATGTGAAGATTTCCTCTGTTTAAAAAAAGTTTGCAACAGTGTGTGAAGATTTTGTTTTATTCATCTAGAGAAATGTTTGTATTAGTTTAATGTTGAGATTTTGTCTGTTCTTATAAAGAACTTCTGGTTACAAACTGATGAGATGTTTCTACGCTGATCTAAAGAAGTGTTAGTTACACGCTGATCAGAAAACGTTTTCGTGACCACATTGTTGGCGTCTAGATAGAACTGTGGGTGGTTGTGAACACGCAGTGACAAGGTGACAGAATCAGACGCGACCTAGCGTTCACCTACACTGGTTCCCGGATAAAAACGGTACCGCGGAATGAGTTTTACAGCATTAATCAGTGTGTCTGTGTAATTTCCAGAGGATCAGTTAATTCGTGAGGGCAGGCAGATATTCGCAGATCAAGCATGGATTTTGGGAATGGAAACGGACGGGGACGACACTCTAGACCCCGATAAACTGCTTGCAGAAGTGATCTAAAAGTGTAAGGCATCATAGACCAGACGCGGGGACTTTACAAACAAAACAGCATATGCTTTTGTTGTGGGTCGGATTGTCCTTTTATAAATCTACATTCGAACAGAAGTTTCGGTATTAATTGAAAGAAAGAAGAATGATTAGGACAGGTAAGATGCAATCAACATATATTTGTTATATTTTAGGTATTTTCTCACATGTAAATATTTCACCTTATCTCTTGTTGTTTTTCTTTTGTAATTTGAAGTAGTTAATTTATTAAAATATTTTCATAGTTGAAATATGTTTTCTAATTAATATTCTTCATGATTTTTGCTGTTTCTTTTATTGATTTACTACCCATTATTTCCAATTTTTTGTATCAGGAATATTCACAATTAAAAGTTCGGAGAGTTTTTCCGAGACTCACAACCTCCGAGTTTTTATAACCCATGTTAGAATATTAAGTATTAAACCGCCTGTGTGTTGCCGAAGCCCGAAAGGGGAGAAAAGAATAGCAACACTGTTTACCTTCCACGCATGTCGTAAAAGGTGACTAAGGAGGTTATGGGATGGAGTTAGGTGTCCCATCCCATATAGGGTCAGTGATCCAAAGCCACGCTGAAGTCGGATGTGTCAGGCAGAAATGCGCAGATATCGCAGTAATGCTGTAAACTATGACACAACGCATTCCGTTCTCCTGACTACATCCTGCTCATCTGCAGGAGTTTGAGAATGAACGCAGAAGAAGTATTAAACAACATAAATGACATCAGAGTGAGGTGGTTGAGGTTGCATGCATGCTATAGTCCGTTCAGAATCGTTTGCCGAGATGTTAAATTATTTTTATCAAAAACGTATTGTTCATTTGGATTGATCATTTGAAGTTAGGTTTAGAATAATAATGTCGCTATAGAAATATTTTTTTATCAAATAAATGTGATCCAGTATCAAAGATACCTTATTTAACCTATATTAAAAAAAAGTTAATCTAAATTATAAACAATCGCTGGATTATGTAGATGCTTACATCTCACAGCTGATTATTAAATATAAAGGCATGACCCTCACGGTAGAATGTGCACCGTTCTAAAAGTAGTTGTTTCCACTGTACATTTGTATAAAGCAATGTTACATATGGAAATTCCCGTTTAGCACCAAATATTATTTTTCCTGAACTTAGAATTATGTGAAATCAAAAACGGCTATTGACTCGATTTCAAGTCACAAGTCAGAGGCACGTCTCAATATTTACAGAATGTAGGCGGCACTAAGCATATTACCTTCTGCAAGTCTATGTGAGAATGAATCTGAAAGCGAAATATTTTACTGAGCATAACATTGCTATAAAGATTTATCAATACTTCTGCAGAGAGCGTAAAAAGGGACATCTTTATTGTTCTTTATCAAATCCTGAGAAGAGAACAATGCATATTTTAGGTTTGTGTAAACGTTCATTTGATCGAATAGTGGAAGCAAGCGGATATTTATTGCCAACAAATTCACGAAAGCAAGGAAGGAAAGAAAAGATAGACAGTTTCGATAAGGACCTAGTAAAAAGAGAAATATGTAGAATGTTTGATAAAAACGAAGAAGTGACACTTAGAAAGTTGAAGATTTGGCTGAAAACTAATAACGACATTGAAATATCAAAAACTTTATTATGGAAAACTGTAAGAAATGCAGGCTTCACCTTTAGAAAGTATGCTGGTGGAAAAAACATTATTTGTGAAAAGCCACATCTGGTAGCTCTTAGAAGCAAGTATTTACGTGAAGTGAAGGGAATGCGCGAGAATGGTTATGATATTGTGTATTTAGATGAAACTTGGATCAACGCTCATCATACAAATGAAAAGGAATGGCAGTTAGCAGATGGAAGTATTAAAAGATCAGTACCAAGTAGTAAAGGGCAACGTTTGATAGTTGCACATGCAGGTAGCAGACATAATGGGTTGTTGCAGAATGCTCATCTAATTTTCATTTCAAAATCCATTGACAATAGAGACTACCACTCCGAAATGAATGGGCACATATTCGAAGACTGGATCGAAAAAAGTATTCTTCCAATATTAGATAGACCTTCTTGTCTGATAATGGACAATGCTTCATACCATAACGTAGTGAACGTAGAAGATATAATCCCAACATCATCAAGTACAAAAGATGCAATCAAAACGTGGCTCATAAAAGAACACATACCAGTTACCGACAGGTACTTGAAACCCAAATTGCTTAACCTTGTAAAACAGACACAACGAACAAAGATATTTAAAATAGACAAGTTAATTGAAGAACATGGTCATAGATGTTTGAGACTACCTCCATATCATGCACACTTAAATCCTATAGAGCTAATTTGGGCAAAAGTTAAAGGACACGTAGCATCTACAAATACAACTTTCAAATTATGTGATATTGAGACACTTACAAATCAGGCTCTATCAAATATACATAAAGACTACTGGGTGAAATGTGAGGATCATGTGTTACGCCAAGAAGAGGAATATTGGAAAAAGGAAGGTTTGTTGTTTGTTCAGCCGAAAACAGTAATCGACCTATTTGACTCGTCTGATTATGAATGATCATTACTCTGATTAAGTCTACACTAAAAAAAGTTTGATTTGCAAAATTTACAAGTTGATTTGTAAAACATTTCATTGCTCAATACCACCCAAGCAATTCAAAAAAATGTTATAAGCAAACCATCAACCATTACTTATAAAAATTAGCCCGCTTGATTCAATACAGAAGTTCAGATATCTTGGATCAACTATTACAGACAAAATTTCCTTACATGAAGAAGTATATGTACTTATTTCAAAGGCAGCGACAACATTTGTGAAACTCACACCAAGAGCATGGAACAATATCAAATTGACTCTACGAACAAAAGATATATTTTAAATTTTTTTTACACCTGCCACCATGTAAAATTTTGTGGACACGCCTATGGGTCATCATTGCACTAGATTACTGTAAAATATTTTGTTTATGGTCGAAATCATATTTACATGGGCAAACATCAAAAGAATTCGCCGCTTTCAAATAACCGTTACAGCTAGACATCAAGTAACACATATGTTTTCGCGACATGGACATTTTAACAACGTATGCCAAAATTCATGTGAAATCATCAAGAACTTTTTGAATTATAAATCATAACATCTCGGCAAACGATTCTGAACGGACTATAGTATTGTGTGTGCGTGTGTATGTATGTGTGTGTATGTGTGAAGTGCAGTAATTATTTTTTTTAAATATGAAATATTAAGATAACGTATTGTGTGCGAAGTGTAATAGTAATTTAAAATTGAAGGTCTTTGCAATTAAAATATATAGCACGCATCCAGTGCCGAATTAAACCGTGTGAATGCAACAAATACATAGCGCGCTTCCAGTGCCGAATTAAACCGTGTGAATGCAACAAATACATAGCGCGCTTCCAGTGCCGAATTAAACCGTGTGAATGCAACAAATACATAGCGCGCTTCCAGTGCCGAATTAAACCGTGTGAATGCAACAAATACATAGCGCGCTTCCAGTGCCGAATTAAACCGTGTGAATGCAACAAATACATAGCGCGCTTCCAGTGCCGAATTAAACCGTGTGAATGCAACAAATACATAGCGCGCTTCCAGTGCAGATAAACCTTGTGAATGCAACAAATACATAGCGCGCTTCCAGTGCCGAATTAAACCTTGTGAATGACACATGCAATTGAAATGTTGCACCCAGCACAGAAATAACAATATAGGCCAACAGTATTGTTAATATAATATGGAACACATAAATGGCATTGATCCTGTTCCGCGGGATCCCTAAAATGTATGTGGCGGTAAATGAGTCGTACAGTCAGTCCATTACAGGGACGGACAGGAAAATAGTGTCGAATACAAAACAAATATAGAAAATATATAAAAAAGATAGTCTATAAGAAATCAAGAATTTCCGACGCCTAACATTATCTTTATTTCTGATGTAATTACATTGAACAGTTATTTTGTCAGTATGTTGATTTGATTTCATAGAACAATTTCTCAGTACGTTCATTTTATTTCATGGAACAATTTTTCAGTATGTTGACAACACTACAGGTGTTGCTAAGTGTTTATATATTTCATAGCTAAGTGCTTTCTTAAAAGAGTTATCAATTTTGTGTTTACTTTATTCGTATTGACTTTTGAACGGTAAATGTACACTGAATGAGTACTTCGAAACACACAATCACCATAATCTAACGCTGTAAATACTTAAATTTAAGGTCTTGTGCATATTTATCAGGGAGTCCATTAAGAATGGCAATAAAAGGTGACATAATTAGTTCATTGTTATGATAAAAACCCATAACCTTTAATTGCTGTTGGTGTGCCATGCTGGAATTAACACAACCCTTTCGACGTAGCTCTCTGCTCTATAACTTTTGTATGATTAAGGTGAATCACCATCATAAGAAATCCAAATATAATCATCCATACTCAACCAAGAAGACGATGGACTGACGACATTAAAGATAATATGAATACATCGCTAGGAAATACAAGCCACATCGCCCAAGACAGAGAGAGGTTCAGAGAGTTCATTGGGAAGACAACGTTCTGGAAGGAATACGTCACATGACACACTCAACCGTATGTTGTCGTATTCTATAACAATATTGCAGTCTGTGATACAGGTCACAATAAGCGCTTTAGGAGCTTGGACGTAGGGTTGAATACCCCAACTTACAATCTCCTCAGTGACGAAGTCTAATAGTCTGAATTGAGAAGGAGATGTGCATGTGAAATCAACCCGTTGATGTTATCTGACGTATGCCTCGAGATTGCAAGAAAATCGAAGTTTGAAGTAAAAGACTGTCTAACTCTGGACATTGTACTATACAATCACATTGTACCATACAGCCACATTGTACCATACAGCCACATTGTTCCATGCAGCCACATTGTTCCATACAGTGGCATTAGATCATTGACAGCGGTTTACAGCGACATACAGCGACACTGTACCTTACAGCTACATTTCACCACACAGCCACATTGTATCCTACAGCCACATTGTACCATACAGCCACATTGTATCTTACAGCTACATTTTACACTACAACCAAATTGCACAATATAGCCACATTGTATCTTACAGCCACATTGCACCATACAGCCACATTGTACCTTACAGATAGATTGTACCATACAGCAACATTTCACTCTTCAGCCATATTGTACTCTAAAGCCACATTGTACAATATAGCCACATTTCACCAAACAGTCACATTGTACCTTACAGATAGATTGTACCATACAGCCACATTTCACTCTTCAGCCATATTGTACTCTAAAGACACATTGTACGATATAGCCACATTGCACCAAACAGTCACATTGCACAATACATGCAGAGGATGAATATCCATTGCATTCTGAAATACATAAAGCTAAAGTGGCAGACTTAAGAGAGTGAAGTCGTGGATAGGACCTGCGATTTGCATCATACAAAGCGTGTGCAGATTGCAAGATGTGGCATCATGTGCGGAATGGATAGCTCTACCCACATATTTCGAAACTTATTTGAGAGTAGTAATAACACTTAGCAGAGAATGCAGAGAATGACGTCCCACGGCTGGTGAGCAACGGGTACAGGCTTTGGTCAGTGATAATGCCAAAGAGGGGGATGTGATTATATACAATGATGGATCTGTGGTTAGACATGTTCACAGTGCTTGAGCCTTCACAGTTCAGTGTGCAGTTAAAACGACCAGGAAGGAGAAAGTGTGGCCTTTGCTGTGACTACAAGTAGCATGGCCATGGAGATAATGGTGGTGACAAGGCCATTTGAGTGTGCACAAAAGTTAACACGGATCTGCATCTTAAGTAACTCTATGAGTATGATTAGGAAGGTAGAAGTGGGTCTCGTTTGCGAACAGTGGATTGAGACCTTGAGAAAGGCTAGTTCGAAAGTAGCTATATTTATTTTAGTGCCGGGACATGAAAGAGCAGATCAACTGGCGTCATTCGCGATTGTGGCACAGGTCGATGTGGCAATGGATCGAGCTGACGTTTTGAACTCCATAAGAAATATAGCACGCGAGAGAGAGACTAGTGTGGATGGTGAATCGTTTTCAGTGTCAAGGATTAAAGATCAGGGTTTGAAATGCGGTGTTGGCGATTAATGAACATATTAGAGGATAGAGAAGAATGATTAAACCAGCAGAGGACCGGTACTGTCAGCAAACTTGTAATGGCGGATACACTCAGTGAGAGATCGGAGCAACCATAGACGTGTCCAGATTGCAGTGATGATGATCCTACGATTAACTAACTGACTAACTATTGCACCATACAGCCACATTGTATCCTACAGCTACATTGCACCATATAGTCACATTGTATCCAACAGCCACATTTCACCATACAGCCACATTGTACCATACAGCTACATTGTACCATACATCTACATTGTACCATGTAGCCACATTGTATAATACAGCCACATTGTACCATACAACTACATTGCCCACTGTAGCTACATTGTGCTCTACAGCTACATTGTACCATACAGCCACATCGTACCCTAAAGCCACATTGCACCTTACAGCTACAGTGTACCATACAGCCACATGACACCCTACAAGGACATTGCGCCATACAGCCTCACTGTACCACACATCCACATTGCAGCCTTCCTGAGAGTTATGCACCAGACCTTATAAGTTCCATTTCAGTATTTGTACTTAGATTCTGGTGATTGTGTGTCCCGAGAGTCTCAATCTGGCTCTCGACAAAACATGCCTCCTAGCTGAATTAATTTGGAACTCGTTTGTTATGTTTTTGATTATTGTCGGACTTTAATTGGTCGCTATTTCATACTTGGAGTTGCATGCCAAAAATAACCAAGACCAACAAATAGATTTCACGCAAATCAGAAACTAGCTCATGTTTATGTTTTAGCTGACAGGTCTTCTAAACTGGAGACTGTCGAGCATTTATAATACGAAATTCAATGGGGAATTAAGTAACAAATATTAAAGTCACATTGCAGCCTTCAGCCAAATTGCATTCTTCAGCCACATTGCAGTTGACATCCACATT
The DNA here is from genome assembly GCA_034231615.1 of Meghimatium bilineatum. Taxonomy (NCBI): domain Eukaryota; kingdom Metazoa; phylum Mollusca; class Gastropoda; order Stylommatophora; family Philomycidae; genus Meghimatium; species Meghimatium bilineatum. The sequence goes on along the minus strand of CM067298.1, from coordinate 81,222,032 downwards.
TCAGTATAAAGCTGCACTCCTGTCAACAGCCGCATTGCAGCCTACAGCTACATTGCAACCTACAGCCACGCTGTAGTCTATAGCCACTTTGTAGCCTACAGCCACTTTGTTCTATACAGCCATGTTTCATCCTACAGCCGTGCTACAGCTTACAACTACATTGCAGCATACATCCTATTTGCAGCCTACTGCCGCGCTGCCGCCTACAGCAACATTGCAGTCTACAGACACAACAGACACATTGTAGCATACAGCCACATTGCAGCCTACCGCCACGCTGCAGCATACAGCCACGCTGCAGCATATATCTACATTGATTGAAACAGTGATCTTGAACTTACAAATGCCCCGGAAAATAACTTTATTACATAAAATAGAAAAGAACATAAATCTTGAGCTAAATGTAAAATATGACTGCCTTACATAGTGAACAAACATGACACGCGCATACTCACTTTGTTTTCTATAATAAACATCATCATGTTCATGCATCCATAATTTCTTTCAATCCCTCACTCAAGTATTTATTCTTAGTTTTGTCCTCTTCCTCGCTCAAGTATTTATTCTTAGTTTTGTCCTCTTCCTCACTCAAGTATTTATTCATAGTTTTGTCCTCTTCCTCACTCAAGTATTTATTCATAGTTTTGTCCTCTTCCTCACTCAAGGATTTATTCATAGTTTTGTCCTCTTCCTCACTCAAGTATTTATTCATAGTTTTGTCCTCTTCCTCGCTCAAGTATTTATTCATAGTTTGTCCTCTTCCTCGCTCAAGTATTTATTCTTAGTTTTGTCCTCGTGCTCACTCAAGTATTTATTCTTAGTATTGTCCTCTTCCTCGCTCAAGTATTTATTCATAGTTTTGTCCTCTTCCTCACTCAAGTATTTATTCATAGTTTTGTCCTCTTCCTCACTCAAGTATTTATTCTTAGTTTTGTCCTCTTCCTCACTCAAGTATTTATTCTTAGTTTTGTCCTCTTCCTCACTCAAGTATTTATTCATAGTTTTGTCCTCTTCCTCGCTCAAGTATTTATTCTTAGTTTTGTCCTCTTCCTCGCTCAAGTATTTATTCTTAGTTTTGTCCTCTTCCTCACTCAAGTATTTATTCTTAGTTTTGTCCTCTTCCTCACTCAAGTATTTATTCTTAGTTTTGTCCTCTTCCTCGCTCAAGTATTTATTCATAGTTTTGTCCTCTTCCTCACTCAAGTATTTATTCATAGTTTTGTCCTCTTCCTCACTCAAGTATTTATTCTTAGTTTTGTCCTCTTCCTCACTCAAGTATTTATTCTTAGTTTTGTCCTCTTCCTCACTCAAGTATTTATTCATAGTTTTGTCCTCTTCCTCGCTCAAGTATTGATTCTTAGTTTTGTCCTCTTCCTCGCTCAAGTATTTATTCTTAGTTTTGTCCTCTTCCTCACTCAAGTATTTATTCTTAGTTTTGTCCTCGTGCTCACTCAAGTATTTATTCTTAGTTTTGTCCTCTTCCTCACTCAAGTATTTATTCTTAGTTTTGTCCTCGTGCTCACTCAAGTATTTATTCATAGTTTTGTCCTCTTCCTCACTCAAGTATTTATTCATAGTTTTGTCCTCTTCCTCACTCAAGTATTTATTCATAGTTTTGACCTCTTCCTCACTCAAGTATTTATTCATAGTTTTGTCCTCTTCCTCACTCAAGTATTTATTCATAGTTTTGTCCTCTTCCTCACTCAAGTATTTATTCATAGTTTTGTCCTCTTGCTCACTCATGTATTTATTCTTAGTTTTGTCCTCGTGTTCACTGAAGTATTTATTCTTAGTTTTGTCCTCGTGCTCACTGAAGTATTTATTCATAGTTTTGTCCTCTTCCTCACTCAAGTATTTATTCATAGTTTTGTCCTCTTCCTCACTCAAGTATTTATTCATAGTTTTGTCCTATTCCTCGCTCAAGTATTTATTCATAGTTTTGTCCTCTTCCTAACTCAAGTATTTATTCTTAGTTTTGTCCTCGTGCTCACTCAAGTATTTATTCATAGTTTTGTCCTCGTGCTCACTCAAGTATTTATTCATAGTTTTGTCCTCGTGCTCACTCAAGTATTTATTCTTAGTTTTGTCCTCGTGCTCACTGAAGTATTTATTCATAGTTTTGTCCTCTTCCTCACTGAAGTATTTATTCATTTTCTCCTCTTCCTCACTGAAGTATTTATTCATTTATCCTTTTCCTCACTCAAGTTCCTCATTCACATTCCTCCATCAGCATTATTTACCGCCCAAAATATCACTGACCCTAGTGAAGCTACTACCACATACCATGATCATCTTATCGTATTTGGTAATCTGACGCGGCTTACATCCATGATTGAATCATTTATATAGTTAGTCTGATTTTATCAAGTGTGGCTGCAGATACACCAAGTTCAAAAACAACAATTATATGCGATCTGTTCAGATATTGATAAATTGTATGCGATCTGTTCAGATAGTGATAAATTGTATGCGATCTGTTTAGATATTGATAAATTGTATGCGATCTGTTCAGATAGTGATAAATTGTATGCGATCTGTTCAGATATTGATAAATTGTATGCGATCTGTTCAGATAGTGATAAATTGTATGCGATCTGTTCAGATAGTGATAAATTGTATGCGATCTGTTTAGATATTGATAAATTGTATGCGATCTGTTCAGATAGTGATAAATTGTATGCGATCTGTTCAGATATTGATAAATTGTATGCGATCTGTTCAGATATTGATAAATTGTATGCGATCTGTTCAGATATTGATAAATTGTATGCGATCTGTTCAGATATTGATAAATTGACAGATGACCAAGGCATAGATGGAGTGGAGTTTTTAAATCTTTACCCTTCCCAATCTTCCTAGTATGGCAGAATATGGGTGACAACAACTCCTCTCCTCTCTCCACACACAAACGCATGCACAGACGTACGCAAGAACGAACACATGCATATTCTCATTCCTTAACAATTTTCTAAAAGAAGCATACTGAAAATCTCATGAAAATGGAGCAATTTACGCATGATATTGATACTGAATGTACACATGATATTGATGCTGAATTTACACCTGATATTGATTCTGAATTTACACATGATATTGATACTGAATTTACACATGATATTGATACTGAATTTACATATGATATTGATACTAAATTTACACATGATATTGATACTAAATTTACATATGATAATGATACTAAATTTACACATGATATTAAGCGAATACACCTTTTATTTATTGTTGTTTGGCCCTGTCCCTTTTTTTTTTACTGAAGACATATCTACTGCCCTGCAGCTGACCATTAGTGACAACTCTATAGTGTATCAGAACATTTAACAACATAGGGAAACTATTATAGGACAAGTTATATGTAAACTTACTGGTGATGTGAAATCCAATTGTCCACATTGTACTGGCGATGTGATTATAAATGTACTAATGGCGTCTCAACAATAATTGAGAAGCTATGTCGTATATAGAGTTTAACTGAATTATTATTATCATCTCAGATTTCATTTTCACACTTACAATAGATCTCTCTTTTAGCAGAAAATCGTTCTTTAACTTTTCCAGCAGATGTAATCAAGAGAACGGAGATTATTTATAGCACTGTTTCTTTGAGACAATGTTTCTGACTTCGACTATAATTATTTGTTGTAAACACTGGCAGGTTGTGTTGTATATTAAAAAGAATTATGTTGACAACTTTGGCGACAAATACTATTTTAATAATTGTGCGCGCTGAGCTGTTGCAAAGTTAAAAAATATGTAAAGTCGCCTCTGATTAAGTGTAGAGAAAACACAAACGACTGTTACAAACAGAAACGAACAAACAAGATAAGTATCAACATTTTACAATAAAAACAAATTGTTCTACAAGCAATGAACTTTTCTCGGTCACTGTAACAGACGCAATATAAGACATATTTCATCATCATCAAGTGACATATTCTTTCCAGAACGTAGTCTTTCCTATGGATCTCTTGTATTCTCCGCGGTCTTGAGCAAGTTGCCCTGAATATTCCAGTGACATGCGCAGACATTCTTGAATGTCTTTTGTCCAACAACGTCTTGGTCGGCCTTTGCCCCTGTTGCCTTCTATCATCCCCTCCATTAACACTCTCTCCATGCCGTAGTGTCTCTTAATATGACCGAAAAAAACTAGCTTTTTCTTTAATATAGTGTTCAGAAGCCAGCCTTCCTGGACGTTAATTGTTCGTAACACCTCCTGGTTTGTTTTCTTCGCTGTCCATGGTATTCTCAAAACTCTTCTATAACACTTTAATTCAAATGATGTTATTCTCTTGGCCACTGTTTTGTCAGATCACAATCTAACAAGTCGGGTTACAACCAGCAAAAGCAACCATGACAAAAGTAGTAGTAAGACATACATGTATTTGCTAATGAGAAAACAAGCTTTCTAAAAGTGACTAATTTGACTATTCTCTTGATTTTCATTGGCTATCACACAAAGTATAATAGTGATCAATAAAAGTTATTGGAATAAGGAATAGCCAAAACAGTCATTTTAGAATGATTTCCCTCGCATTAGCCAATAGCTATATTGTCCCGGGTCACTGGGTAACTTTTCAACATATTCTTAATTTTGTATGAAACTGTTGCTATTTTAAAAACTTTTTTAAAATTTTATCATATGATGTCAATTGTTATTTTATAAATTCGCACTTTCGTTTTGTGTTCTTTCCTAACACAAAAATAACAATTATTCAGAATTGTCTAACATATCACTGGTTTAAAGAAAAACTGTTAGTAAGCTATCTTTTTTTCAGTGACAACATATGACTGTGAGGCGTTGACAATGGCATCCGCAATGGAAAAGGAAATGTCGGTATTTGAAATAAAATGTTATGTATAGGTCCTAAGAAAATCATGGACAGAAAGACGAACCAACCTCGACGCCAGGAAAGACATGAACATATAAGAAGACTGGCTTCTTAAAACTATTAAAAACAGCTAAAATGTCTTGAATATACAGAAAGACGCAATGGTTTAGAAAGATTAATAATGGAGGAAAAAATGTCAGACAAGACAACAAGAGGCAGACTAAGACTAAGATGAACGCATAATATCTAAGACCTTCTGCACGTGGCACTGGATTAGGCTGCACATCATGCACAGAACCAATAGGCTTACAAGTGGTACTGAGGACACGTCCTGTAACGTACAAGTCACGTAGATGGATTGTATTTTGTAATAATTAAAATATGTTTGTACATTCACTTAAATTAGTACAATGTTACAATAAAGAAAAAAAATAATTTCAATTTTATATGCACTTTATATACACACTTTATATACACACTTTATATATGCACTTTATATACGCACTTTATATAAACACTTTATATATGCACTTTATATAAACACTTTATATACGCAATTTATATAAACACTTTATATATACACTTTATGTACGCACTTTATATACGTATTTTATATACGCACTTTATATACGTATTTTATATACGCACTTTATACACGTATTTTATATACGCATTTTATATACGTACTTTATATACGCATTTTATATACGTACTTTAAATACGCACTTTATATATGCACTTTATCTATGCACTTTACTATGGGATGGTTCATAAATTATGTCAGCAATTAGAAAATGGGGGGAAAAGGAGGGGCGGGGGATGTCTGGAAAAGTTTGACAATTGTTGACAAAGAGGGTGGGGAATGACAAAAGTTGTCGTAAACAATGTCCTTTTTTGTGTGCTCCAGTGAAGTTGTTTAAATTGAAAAAAAAATTAACCAAAATGGAAACAAATCATGTATTGTTTTCTTACTTTTACTGTTACATATTTTTTGGGGTGCGAGGGAGGGGGCGGGGGGGGGGGGTCCGTAAATTATTTCTTAGAAATTTTTGATATAAATAACCAGGGGAGAGGAATCCCTGATTTATCGACACTTTATTGTCAGGGATGATAGGGAGGTTGGAATTGCTAAATAAATTTTGACGTTTTTTATGGACTTTGTCAATGTTGCCAGAAAGGTTATTGTTGTCACGTGATGTATTCTTTCTAGAACGAAGTCTTCCTTATGAATCTTCTGAAATCCCCGTGGTTTCTGGCAAGTTGTCCCGCTTCCTCTAGCGCAATGTGCATGTATTTCTGAATATCCCTTGACCAGCGACGTATTGGTCGATATTTACCTCTTCTACCTTCTATCGCCCCCTCCAACAACACTCTTTCCATGCCATCTTGTCGCTTCACATGGCCGAAAAAATCAAACTTCCTTCTTAAGGTCAGGTTAAACTCCCAATATTAGTATTTTTCTTTGAAATTTGATATTATTTTTTGATCCATTTAAAAGTGTAATCATTTGTACAAACAACGATACACGTTTAGTTATAATCATTTATCTGGACATATTTTAAATTAATTTGTAAAGTTTTCATGGTTACTGGTTATTTGGATAAATCAATAATAAAAAAACCCACTAGAATGGTGAGGCCATGTTCACAAGCTTATTGGCACAAGACTCTTAGATAAAGTCTCAGTTACCAGGAGCATATCATTTACAGAGAATGACAGAACATATAAAGAAGGGATTAGATGAGCAGGAAGACTAACACAAACAGCAATAAAAATAATTCAGGGTCACTACTGAGGTGCCATTAGGTCAAATGTGGGAAATGTATACACTATGAAGAAAGCAATATGGGCAGTCTGTGAACATATACAAAGAATACATATAAACTATTCACAATTAAGGTGTCATAGTCAAGACAGGAGTAAGCTGAGTGATTTTGTCATAGAAATAATAAAACCCGTTTTTTGAGGATCTTTCTGAAGATACTTTGTTAAAAAGTATGTTTGCCTGGAGGGACGTAGAATTCAAATGAAGCATTCCATCAGCTGATCTGAGATAGTTACTATAAACAACATTTATAGGAAAAGAGAGATTAGAATTAGCTGTTAATGATGCCATTATGGTATTCAATGAAGGGAAGCTAGGCAGGACTGACATTTTGAAGAAATTAGGACTCACAGTGTTACGGCATTTCAGCTTAGCGACCAACCCAGAGTAAGAGCAGCCGAAGATGAAATATAATAGATAGAATCATAAAAAAAGCATGAAAAAGTATACATGAAGCCAAGAAATATGACAAGGATGATTCCTATGCAGCAGGAGTTTATTAAGTTTGGATTTACATAGGAAACCAGGAATCTAAGTCAGATTTTTGCATTTTTCTCAAAATTAATTTTTGCCTGTGTTTACAGGTGGCAGCTGCAAGATATCTCAGAAAGTGTTTAACATATTCTATCCACATGTGGCAGATATGTAGCAAACTATCACCCACACAATTTAGACTGGGGGCATAGTGGTATATTGCATACGTCATGTATTAATGAAATTATGTTAACCCATATCCCTTATTGTTAAACGACATTATAGTGCCTTCTTGGAAGTTGATTTTTCTGAGCACGTTTTGGTTGGTCTTCCTTGTTGTCATTGGTATTCTCAGGAATCTTTTATAGCACTTCATATCGAAAGCCTTTATTCTCTTGCCTGTAGTTTTATTTATTGTCCATGTTTATCAGCCGGACGTCGCCACTGGGAAAACACATGTACGTAATAAATATATCTTAGTTCCCGTGTTTGCACCGTGTCACAGATTTTCAGTTGTTTTAATTTGGACATCGATAGTTTAGCCTCCAGAATGGTTGACAGTCACTGAAATATATAAATCAAATGCTAGCTTTCATATTTTGTTACGTCCTTAATGTCAGTTATTTTCATACATGAGAAACCGTTTATATTGCTAGATTGACAATCTTGTGGTTGATACTCAATCAAGATTGTCAACTATTTTATTGATGGATCCTGTTTGGTTCGGCCTCACTTACACCCACGCTTTAATAACAATTCTTCGAAAGAAAAAGCAATTTTAGAAAAATTATAACAAACGGAGCATTTAAGCAGTTTAAAGTGTGAACAGAGGCAGCTAAGGGCCAGCACCCTAGTTCTAAGTGTTAAATTGCTATCGGGAAAAACTATCTCCAGAAATTAATCGATGCACGAGAGGACTGTTTCCAGGAAGCGATAACAAAGTAAAATAACTGAGGAAATTTGTACTTAATTGCTTGGGAGGTTTTAAAGAGCTTTATTACAGCCACCAGAAATGATACTCCCACGTAATATTTCGGTTTATCGTTCATAATTTCTGAGTTTAAGTTGTATCTAATTTGCTGTATAAATGTACTATTGTAACTTCATTACTGTAACTAGTTTGTAATGTAGATGTGTCATTAAACTGTTGATGTGAAATGTTAATTTTATTTGCAACTGAAGAATGTTCTCACTGTGGGTTAAGGCCCAATTTCTGCAAACTCAAATGGAATAACCCAGTTAAAATGGTTCGATGAGTGACAGAAGATAGAATACTTCAACAAGAGCGGGGCTCCAGTATGTCAACGGGGACCTGGACTTCTAGTTCAGGATGAAAACAACGGAGAATAGAATAGAATATAATATAATTAGAATAGAATAGAATAGAATAGAATAGAATAGAATAGAATAGAATAGAATAGAATAGAATAGAATAGAATAGAATAGAATAGAATAGAATAAAGAAAGGAATAGAGTGAAACGAATAGGGTTAAAAGAATAAAGAAAAGAACACGAATAGAGAAAAGAATAGAATAAATGTATTCTATCCAGGCTTGTCGTAGGATACGACTAAGAAGCGTTAGTGATAGGCAAACCTGTCACATTGTCCCCCATGGGTAACGAAGAAATGCAAGACAGTGGGTATTATATATTTTTTTCCATTTGTGACAGACTCCTAAGGTGGCAGCGAATGCTAGTTGTATAATTACGCATAGTGGTAAACATATCTGACAGATAATGATGAACTAGTTAACCCTGCGGTAAAGCGTGAAACGGGGCAATACAATTGTGCTAATAACACGAAATACACGCAGGCGCATACACAATCGACTTTTCAACCGAAAGGCCTTTTCAACAGAAATTAGGTCAGAGGTGATACAAACAGGAAATGTACAGAAATAGGAAATACACAACAAAAAAAACACACCCAAATAACTGTGAAAACTAGACAAATAGAGAAATGAGAAGCAACCCGATATCATGCATATGCCAGTCGCTCATTAATTCCCGAAGGTTTAAGAGTGCACAATTCGTATATATAGAGGTTCTCACGCGTGAGACGTGTCCGGTCGTCGGAGACGCAAAATTGATGATCGTCACCTGAATATCCTGGGTGCCCCTATGGTCTGTGCCATTGAAGTGAACGTCGACAGGATAGCTCGATTGATGTTTTATGCTGTGTAGCTGTTCGCAGAATCGGTCAGAAAGCCTCCTACCAGTCTCACCTATATACGTCATGATGTAGAGCTTGCAGATGTTGGCATAAAAACGTGACACACACGAGAAACTCTCTTCAATGGCGAATGTAGCCATGAAAAATATGACGGATCGCGTCTGGGTAGCATATGGACAGGTGTATAGACATGTTCTTGATTTTCTTGTAGAACCTCTTTTGTGCATTTTTATATAAAGCTTATGAAACATTAAAAGGTGTGTTTTTATTTCATTGATAATTCGACACCTCTAATATCCACGAAAACCTCTAAATATGGAAAATACCGGGATTCCGGTACTCGCAAACTGAAATATCGAAAATGCCGGTTTTGGTAAAAGTATCCGGTATTGCGACCCCTAGTTACAGAAGAGGAACGTCTCATTTTGCAGTCAAGTACAAACATTATCAGCGAGCAGTTTTGTTGGTTAATTTTTCAACCGAAGATTCATATGTGACGTAGATACGACTTTTCTAAAGAGAGAGGCATATGGTGTCTCTTATAAAAACGGCTTTCACTTGGTGTGCGATGCTTTTATTGTTTCGAGCAGTGGTTCTTAAACGTTTTGAACCGTGGCTCCCTTTTGAGACATCTTCTTCCAAGCACACCATCCTTTGGTGCCTAAAAAGTTAATTGGCTTGCTTTTCATGACTTCGGGAGTTCTTAAGTTTTATGTTGTATGTCTTGTTGTTGATAGTTTAAATAGTTGTCATGAGTCCTTGAATTGGCATGCCCCCCCCCCCCCAATTTCATGTTTTATTCGTTGTATTCCCACATGAGGCATTTGACCCACGGTTAGAGCAATTAGTTTAGAATAATAACTAAATTTAATTTCAAGTACTTTTATTAAAGCGTGGGATTGTCATATTTTTTTTTTACTTCTTTGTATAACTAAATACAAACCCGGGTAAACAATTATGTGTGAAACTTTGAGAGCCTCATAATCTATAACTAAATACAAACCCAGGCAAACAATTATGTGCGAAACTTTGAGAGCCTCATAATCTATAACTAAATACAAACCCAGGCAAACAATTATGTGCGAAACTTTGAGAGCCTCATAATCTATAACTAAATTCAAACTCGGGCAAACAATTATGTGTGAAACTTTGAGAGCCTCATAATCTATAACTAAATACAAACCGGGCAAACAATTATGTGTGAAACTTTGAGAGCCTCATAATCTATAACTAAATACAAACCGGGCAAACAATTATGTGCGAAACTTTGAGAGCCTCATAATCTATTACTAAATACAAACCCATGCAAACAATTATGTGTGAAACTTTGAGAGCCTCATAATCTATAACTAAATACAAACCCGTGCAAACAATTATATGTGAAACTTTGAGGGACTCATAATAACTACGAGAAACCCGGGCAAACAATTATGTGTGAAACTTTGAGAGCCTCATAATAACTAATTACAAACCCGGGCAAACAAATATGTGTGAAACTTTGAGGGACTCATAATCTATTACCAATTTTACACTGGTTTGCCTCCTGACCTTCTGTAAAGACGTAAAAGGCTATAAATGTTAAATATAATGTTCCATTTTCAAATGAGGTTTAGAGTTGAATCTTACAAACCCCCAAAAAATTCATTCGTTCCTTTCTCTAGAATTAGGTCATATCAACAAGTTGCGAATAGCGTCACTCATTTTGGCTGTTCCGACATTTCATAGACTGAAGACACACAGTGTATGTACAGTGACGAATGTAAACCTCGAATCAGTCACATCAGCAAAGATTAGTTATTCTGTCTCGAACAAGTTGGCAAAAGATTTACTCGTATATATAGTGAGGGACTTGCCTTACCCCGTATATGTGGGCTTCTTTGTGTAAATAAATAGCACGTCCTCCATGCTGAGGTTTTGAGTTTTATGTGGAATACATTACGAGTATGTTTTATAAGACGAACGGCGTGATAATGATAATAGGTTAATTACAAAATAAAGTCTCCACACACATTCCGACTTTTTAAGATTAGGCTTGATTTCATACAGTTTCCGTGGCGCGGAGATTTAAAAAAAAAAACACACGCAAAGTCTGCTATAAATCATTCGATCTGTGAGCAACACACTAAGAGCTTCTCTCTCCCTCAAGGATCCTTCCAGAGTAGAGAGAAGGAGGCTCTCAGTGTGTTGCGCACAGATCGATGGATAATGCGTTATATGCGATTTTAGCTAAAGTTCGTTTCGTTAAATAATGTATGGCCTGAAGCGAGGACACATTATCCGGGAAACCACCGGATAATGTGTGACGTTTTAACGTTCTCAAATTTTTTAGGATACTGGATTAAACTGGATGTAGGAGGAGATGGCTATCCAAACCAGCTGCTTGAAGTGTAGAAGAGGACTAGTCCAGCCAACAGAGACTGAAAACTAGGACTGGTCGAGCCATTGTATTATACACATGACCACAGTCATGCCCAAGCAAGCACACGTGCTGAAGTAGAAGATATTAGGCCAGGAAGGCGCACCAGCAACAACGGTATTATGCAATCTGCGTAGTTAACATGTCTACACGACAAAATTACCTTCCGTGTAGGCATGTCAGACTGGGGACTCAAGGAATACGACGAACTGTGAACCTGGGCCATCTAAATAGGAGGCAACTCTAATAACCAGTCAGTAGCAGAGACTGGAAGTGTATCTTCCTTGATTTGTCTTTTATATATCTCAAGGAGGATATAGTGTCATTATTACTTCATATTACTTCAGGCGGATCTCACATATTAGAACATTAATAATTGGTCATTTTTGTGCACCCTAACTGGTGAGGTACGTTCCGTTCAACCGAGGACTTGAGTATAATTTGATTGTATCAGACATTTTAACCACCAAAACTAATGGAAGTTGTAATTTAGCGGATCAGAACTTCCGAGGGGATCGATATTTTGCAGATATCAACCTACGAGGAAATAGATATTTAGCGGATCACAACCTACGAAGAAATAGATATTTAGCGGATCACAACCTCCGAAGAAATAGATATTTAGTGGATCACAACCTCCGAAGAAATAGATATTTAGTGGATCACAACCTTCGAAGAAATAGATATTTAGTGGATCACAACCTAGGAAGAAATAGATATTTAGTGGATCACAACCTCTGAGGAAATATATATTTAGCGGATCACAACCTCCGAAGAAATAAATATTTAGTGGATCACAACCTACGAGGAAATAGATATTTAGCGGATCACAACCTCCGAAGAAATAGATATTTAGCGAATCACAACCTCCGAAGAAATAGATATTTAGCGAATCACAACCTCCGAAGAAATAGATATTTAGTGGATCACAACCTCTGAGGAAATATATATTTAGCGGATCACAACCTCCGAAGAAATAGATATTTAGCGAATCACAACCTCCGAAGAAATAGATATTTAGTGGATCACAACCTCCGAAGAAATAGATATTTAGTGGATCACAACCTCCGAGGAAATATATATTTAGAGGATCACAACCTCCGAAGAAATAGATATTTAGCGGATCACAACCTCCGAAGAAATAGATATTTAGTGGATCACAACCTTCGAAGAAATAGATATTTAGTGGATCACAACCTCCAAAGAAATAGATATTTAGTGGATCACAACCTCCGAAGAAATAGATATTTAGTGGATCACAACCTCCGAAGAAATAGATATTTAGTGGATCACAACCTCCAAAGAAATAGATATTTAGTGGATCACAACCTCCGAAGAAATAGATATTTAGTGGATCACAACCTCCGAAGAAATAGATATTTAGTGGATCACAACCTCTGAGGAAATATATATTTAGCGGATCAGAACTTCCCAGGTAATAGATATAGGTCTATATAAACATTAGATAATAAGCTAGCATATATTTTCTATAGCTCATGCTGTGTGGCGTGGATTGTCATGTTTGTCCACATATTTTTGCCAATCATTTCTAATACCATTCTCCCTTAAGCTATCATTTCTTTCTTGGTCTTCACCAACCTCTCCTGATTTTCAACTTGAATTGTCACAATTTGCACATTTCCTCTTATTCTTTTTATCTGTCCACGATGATTTCAACATTCTTGTGCAAAAACCAAACTATTCATAACACTTCGACTATGTTCATTTATACTCACATTGTTTCCGTATTACCCAGCGTCTATTCTTTTTAACATTGTTGACTTGTTCTTGCCGCTATTATAATGTATCTCTATAAAACTAAACTTCTGTTTCATCAAAATATTTTTAAATATTCTTTTGATTGTACAATAATCACTTCGGTACTTAACAATTGTTTAAATATAACACAAATATATTTCTAATGAGAAAGCATCATGTAAAGCTTGCATCTCGAGAAGAGTGTTTCTCTTGATGTATTTCACATACTGGCAATGTTTTCTTCTTCGCCGTACGCCTTGCGGCGGACCCTCTGAAAGCATTTCGCTGACCGTCCTGAGAAGGACGTATGAGGGTGATCTGCGTTGTGTTATATTTTACAGCAAGCTTCGTTATCTGCGCCTTTTGACCTAACACATCCGTCTTCAACCAGCATTTTTTGGGCCGGGTTGGCATTCCCGTATCTTCAATCTCTAGTACTTGGCCAGGCTACAGCAGGGTTGCTGCACTCCTGTTTCCAGGCCCACTGCGTAGAAGTGTTCTGAGGGTCTTGGCCAGCTGTGGTTCGCTGACCCGGATGCTCGACCAGCTATGGAGCGCCACCGGTGAGCTCTGGTGTGCATGTCAGCTTTGGGCCCTGGCAATGTTTTGTAAGCAAGTGAAGGTTAATTTTCTATAGATGTGGATATATAGAAGAATATGAAGAACATCATGGAAAGAGAAGAAAACAAACAGAGGTTCTAGCCACGCTAATATGAAGAAAGAATTATTAAAGGAAATAATGATCAAGCCAATAAAATAAAGACATGACACCTCGTAATTTAGGGTAAAGTCGAAGGGAGGCTAGCAAGAAGTAGGCAGAGATACAAGTGGGTGAGTAACATCATGAGATGGACATGGTACAGTCTAGGGGAGTGCGCCACCAAAACAAGATACAGGGGATGTTAAGGGAGTTTGGTTTGAAATGTGTCACTAGAAAGGAGTGGTTTCGTGGGCGAGAAAGAATGATGGTAAACCAACGGCGCACTGGGACTGTCAGTCAACGTGAAATAGTTGATGCACTCAAGGAGAGACCTGAACACTTTATGAACTTGTCCGGAGTGCAGTGACGATTATCCAACGATTAACTAACAGGAGATGTTGAGGTCTGCTGCAGCCAACATTCGTTACAGAGACGGCACTTGATGACGATACTACTATATCACGTTTCACCAGCTTTGCCGAAGTTTAAAATCATATATCTCAGGAAATATATAACACATTTAACTGAAAAACATGTGTGTACATTTTTTAAATGGTACAGACCTTATGATGTAATTTTCTCCATAAAATGTATTCATTCGTTTCAATTTTCGCTTAGTTACATAATAGATTTTAAAAAATCTACTTGTGAAGACACATCTCACATATACAAATTAGGGTGTTCACAATCAATTATAATATAAAATTTACATAATGTATGATTTATTTATCATATATTTGGCATGTGTCTTCTTACTTGAATAAGGATTCAGTTGATTCATCTAATAGAGGAACTTTACCAAGAGCAAAAGGCTGCAGTGAAGTTAGAGGACGATCTCTCAGAGTCGTTTGAGGTACAGAGTGGAGTAAGGCAGGGATGCACACTCTCCCCATACCTGTTCAACATCTACGCAGAAAGTATAATGTGAGAGAAGACATACACAACGCTGATTACCAGGCTTTAAACATCGGTGGATTCGAAATCCCTGAACTACGCTACGCAGACGACACAGTGCTTGTTTCAAATGATATAAAGGGATTGGAACAACTAATCAAGAACACAAAGAAATATAGCGAATCACAAAACTTGTATTTAAACACGCAAAAAACAAAAATCATGTCAACAGATATAACAACACAACAACCGAAAATCAGAATAGACAATACCGAATGTATGGATAAATTTGAATACTTAGAAGCAAACATCAACGGTGCAAGAGACTGTATGGCAGAAATAAGGACGAGATTGGTAATGGCATATTGTAAAATAACACGGCTGAAGAACATATGGAAAAACAGCAAAATAGAAACGAAAGGCTAATGTTACGAACTTTCATTTTTCCGGTTGCAACATACGGCTGTGAAACATGGATCCTAGGTATAACAGCGGCAAAGAAGATCAACGCATTCGAGCTGAAATGCTACAGAATAATACTTAGAATATCATGGAAGAAAAAAATCAGAAACTCATATATTATAAATACATTGAAGATTCCAGAGTGTTGGTTACTAAACACAATAGCAAAAAGAAAACTACGCCTGTTTGATCATATAAAGAGACACAACTGTTTAGAAAGACAAATAATGGAGGAAAGTGTACCTGGGTAGAGGAGAAAGGGCAGACCAAGAAGACGTTGGACTAACGACATTAAAGATAACATGAATACATCGCTAGAAAATGCATGCCGCATCACCCAAGACAGAGATGGGTTCAGAGAGTTCATTGGGAAGACAACGTTCTGGAAAGAAAACGTCACATGACAATATTTGGCATTATTTAAGAGTGAAATTGGACAATTCTATACTCTGAAACACAAGACAGGTGTGACCTTCCATGCACACACTATTTGGAGTCATTTTGTGTTTTATGTTTTCAGTTATCATCTTTACAATTAGTATTCTCCTGATCTGATTTAATACATATAACTTATTCATCAACTTTTGGCATCTATATATCGCTACTTGTACCTATTTATAATATGTAATAATAGCTCAACTCACGAAGATGCCCAAAAAACTAAAAACAAACAAATAGCCTTTAATTAATCTCTGCACAACTTGGGCTTGAAATCAACACATCCAAAGCAAAATTATTTGACCTTACCAACAAACCAACACTCTTGAAAAAGTCAACAACTTCACATACCTTTGCAGCAAGCTATCAACAACAAGAGATTCATTAACAGAAATATCACACCGTATTGCACTGGCTTCTAACTCATTCAATAAACTATCAAATATATGGCATTCAAAAATACTAAGAAATAAACACAAAACTTAAAATCTTCAACTCCTGCATAATTGCAACATTAACATATGGATGCGAAAGTAGGAAAGCAACATCAAACTAAGACCAAAGACTAAACACTTTTGAAAATATATGTCTTAGAAGGCTACTAAACATACTTTGGTCAGACTTCAAATAAAAAACAGTTGTCAGACGGGAATCAAAACAAGAACATGTATCCACCTATATTAGAAAGCGTCGCTAGAATTACAACGGACACGCGTTAACAATGGATACCGAAAGACTTCCCTGTCAAGCTTTAATGTGGTCACAAAAGGGCAAGACAAAACGAGGAAGACCAAAAGAAACTTTACGTGGAACTATTACAAGAGAACGTTTCACCATCGGTATCAGAAACAATGAAGATCTAAAGCAAATTGCAATGAAACGAGAGACATGGAAATCTATGACATCTGCCCTATATGCCGTCTTTGGCACTAGAGGAATAACTAACTAAAATAATATGTAGGATTTTGCGCATGGCAATACAAATAATTGAACGCGTTTCCCTAAATCTATTTAATTTCTTTCTCTCTATGTACATGGTATAAATAACTCTGTACATAAGTTTTT
The DNA here is from genome assembly GCA_034231615.1 of Meghimatium bilineatum. NCBI lineage: Eukaryota > Metazoa > Mollusca > Gastropoda > Stylommatophora > Philomycidae > Meghimatium > Meghimatium bilineatum. The sequence continues at coordinate 81,204,983 of CM067298.1, read as the reverse complement.
ATTATTGTTGTGTGATCTAGTTTTTTGAAAAAGGTCCAGTTTGGCCCTCAACATGGAAACAGTCCTTGTTATTGCGTTTATTGTTATTCAGTTTTTACATTGTTTTGTTTAGTTTGATAGTTAATAGTTAGTATTATCTTTAACTTTATTAGTCTTTAACACAAGACATACAAATGTTGTATCCGGTGGTATACCTGAAGTAATAAAAGTTATTTTTTCTAGACACAATATTTAGTATGCCGACATCAAAGGATTTCATTCGTGCACAACAACTGGACATGATGCACAAATATAAAGTATAAATTTGTTGGGTGTAACCAAAAATAACCTTGCATGAAAAAAACAACCAAAACTGACGTCGTTTCGAACTAAGACCTTTGTCATGACATAAAGATACAATAATAAATGGACATAAAACAATGAATAATACTAAATTATCATTAAAACATATGTAATCAGTGAACCGGTCATGTAAAAGAAGAATGGATAATGGTAAGTATATGCATATATGGTATATAAAGTGATATAGTATTGATTCAATGTATTTCCTATTAAATAGCAGAATCGTTACTTCAGTGATCGTTGCACTATTCAGGTGACATTCTTTCCATAACGTAATCTTCTTTATGGACGCTCTGAACAGCTCAATATTTTTGGCGAGTTGACCTGCTGCAGCAGGGACATATTTAACTCAATTTATGCGTAAGTCCGTTATAATGGGACTCCATATATACCCTCCAAATTGGCCATGTTTGGTTCGTAAATGACAAGTATTATCGTTCTTACTATTCTTATATTTCTATATTGTATATGAATTTCACATTATTTATCTTTCGTTTGATACCTTATATGACTTTCCATAGCTAATACTTTGTCTTCAGGAAGCTTGCGCCTGAATCAAAAATTTAGCCTAAAATTAATTACGTCTAAACCCCGGGTATAATTACGTCTTGAAAGAGTTAAACACCCCGAAACGTCTTTTGGTCATCTTTTTGTTCAAGAAAGAAGTTCACGATTCAAATATTCTTATCTTTTTACGCGATTTTACTTTTCAAACGAAAGTAATGTCGTCAAGAGGTCTGTAATAATTTATGAAAATGAATTATCTGAGCATAAATCTTCCTTATTCATAAATCCTCAGAACGTTTTAATCAACTGATCACTAATAACAGCGATGCTACAGTGGACTCCTGCAAACTGAGAAATTGTAAGGAATGAGACAGCTGACAGACTGACAAAAAAAGTGTACAAAATAGAGTCAGATAACAAGCAGCAACAAGATCCCCATACTAAAGCTGAACAGATCACATCAAATTATCATATGTATGCCTTACACATGACACTGTAAATTACAAGCACATCTATGTAAAAAAGGAAGGTTGTCCAATATTATTAATTAATATCCATGTAAAAAGGATCCCCAGAATCCAGAAACACTCTGCAGACATGTGCATTATTTGACGACTTGAGGACTAAAACATGGTCCCAATGTACATCATTTCATTTAAGATAATGCTGTTGGGCAACCTTGAGGACCTGCTGACGACTTAATTTATGAGACGACCCTCTTGTCTGTATAGACTTCTGAGCATAGGACACAGATCGCCGAACAAACTTTCTTTCATAACATAATCTGAGTACGACTGAAACATTTAAATATTTCTAGATTCTGTCATATTAAGCCAATGTTTGTGATTTTGTGTGTGACTTGTTCGATTCTGTTCCAAACATTAAAACGTAGTTTCGGGACTATGATGTTATAGGTTCAGCTAGTAACGTAGTTTCGGGACTATGATGTTATAGGTTCAGCTAGTGTATGTGAGAGAACATGTTGTTGAGATATGCTAGCCTGGATATCAATTTATAATCCTGAAAATAATGAGAAATGTAACAGTATTTATAATTAAGGATGACTATGGATTATGTTTGTCTTGAATCATGCATGAAAGTAACCCCCGGTATTCGAGGCGAGATGCCAAAGGGTGATTAACCACAAAGCCCCCCCCCCCCAACACATCAATCTGTGCAAGCAATCATTTATTTAAGTCTGTATTTTCTTGTTGATGTTGTTGTTCTTTCCTCTTGTCTTTCGATCAGTACTTAAAAAGTATTTTAATATGTGATTTAACAAATTCGTTATTATAAACTTCAGACTGAGAGATTAAGTTTTTTTCCACCATGGCCATATTCCCCAGGGACAGCCATGATTTATCTTGTAGTAAAATTTGTACTAAATGTCCGACAACTAAATTCCGGTCCGTCTGCTTTTATAATTTTTATTTATGTACTGAAAGAAGACATTTGACTATATACAAAATGATATACTTTGCACCAAGCTCTGTATGTAATTTAAAAAAAACTGCGGTACAATACAAGAATCAGTGGACAAATCACGTGACAACATGCCAACATTTTAATTTCATATGCTATTCACTATCTCGGAAACTTAAAAAGTCGTAACTTAAAATACCGATCTAGCTATTTGCGCGCAATTAACTGGCCATCCACCTCCCACTGAGTGTGCAGCGCGCATGTCGAGTAGTCAGGGGCTCTCCTCGCGCAACGTGTCGAATATTGAATGCGTCGGTATATGCGTCTTTATCGGAATTTCGTTCTGTTTAATTATGTTAGCTATTTGTTCCGTAAAAACCTATCCACTGATTCTTGTAGTGTACCACAACTGCAGATGAATTTCTACGCACACTCATATACAAAAATGAGATCGGACATTAGTTATTCATCCATAGTGTGCTTTAATTTAGTATTGAATGAGATGAACATGGCAAAATCTAAATGTTCTTGCCTCCAATTCTTTTTCTGACCGCCCGCCATGTAATAAATACAAGGATGTGTCTTCTTCTTCTTCAGCGTTAATTCTCAAGCTCCCGCTGGATCTCCCTTGTAGCAGGATCAGTGTCCTACTAGATTTCCAGCAGGATGTAGTCCAGAGAATGGAAATGCGTTGTTTCGCCGTTTTATTTGCGCCAATGGCCTGACACATCCGTCTTCGACATGAATGAATCTAATCTGTCCTGTTATTTGAAAGTCAATCTCTTCTGAAGGAAGTTTAACTGACACAATTCTGCAAATAGTTGTGATAGAACACCCGTTAAACAGCTTTTGGTTTTGGTTTTCTAAATGTTTCAGTAGCCATGGATAATGGAGGAATAGAGGTAGCAAAGATGCGGTTCTATTGAACAATGCTGATATCACCATGCTAAACAGCTGAATAACCTAGTATTAAGGCGTTTGAAGAATCAACTAGGCAACGAAGGTTTCTAATAAATAACAAAGATTCCATCTTTATTGTTTTGAACACTTTATCATATTCTTCTTCTAATGCATTCGTTCTCAAATTTCTGCGGTTTAGCAGGATGTAGTCAACAGAACGAAATGCATCGCGTCATGTTTACAGTTTGTCTCTGATATCTGCGGTTCTTGATGTGAAAAATCCGACTCCAACATGGCTTATGTTCACTTTAGCCATCTATAGGATGGAACAATGAAATTAATATCCCAAACGTCCTTAATCGCCTCTTATGACGTTCCTGGCAGATAACAGTATCACTATTATATGCTCTCCATTTCTGGTCCCGACAACACATGGGTGATCACGTTATGACAGAAGAAAATTTTAAGGGATCATTACGATCTAGAGTCCACACCCACAAGAGCACAGACCACTTTTTAAAATAGTAGGTTTGATTTCATTGAGTTTCCGTGACCCGGAGATATAAACGCCAAGCGTCTGCTAGCGCTAATTCGATCTTCGCGTAACGCACTGAGAGTTCCCCCCCCCCTGCGCCATTGTGTGTTCCTGGGGAGGGGCGAAGATCGATGGATGCTGCGTTGTATTCATCTTTAGCAAAAGTTCTTAACGTTAAATAATGTATGATTTTATTTAGATAAAAGCGTGGCCACATTAGAACGTAATGTACGGTTTTAAATACACAGTTACAGTGCAATAGAAGACATGTTGGTTAATTGAAAAACAATCTTCTATAGTGATTTATTTGACCTTTCAAGTGCATTTTCATTGCCTGTCGACACAAAGTATAGAAAACGTCATCAATGAATATAACATAAGCAGTCCCTACCGGACTATTCCATCAATTTGACTAGTGTGGTGAAAATTACTCAGATTATGAAGCGAAGGCTGAGTCCATCAAAACAACTATTGAATGAGTAATGAGTACACTTGAAGTGTGTGTGATCTTATGGAACGAAAACTATTTGTAGTTACTCTATGCCTATTGTGGGAACACATTACTAGACCGTATACAAAATGTAGAACATTTTATTTAAGGAGAAACGGTGCACAGTATGACACTACACACATCATTAGGAAATTGAGCATGTTCGAAACCTATAATTCGCTGGTTGCTAGATTCTTTACGTTTTGCTTTCTGCCCCTGCATTCTGGGAATTTCCATATAAGAAAAAACCCTATCTGCATAAACTAACTGCCCCAACTCTGACTAAATCCAAAATATTAGCTTTGCCCATTGAACTACCACTTGTCACTGTGGCCAGAATCTTGTCTGTTCTTCTATTTTCATAATATTCGCGTGTTCTGCCAATAACAAAATGAAAGTTACTCTCTTCGGATCTCTTCATGAAGATGTATTAAAGCAGTCAAATGCAGAATTGCCCAGATACAAGCAACATTTCACAAGATGAAGACCATTCTATATAATATATCTTTATTTGTTGAGATGAAAAAGAGAAGTTATATCGAAACAATTGTAATGCATGGAAGTGAATCTTGGACGTTCAGCAGAACAGTGAAAAAATATATTGATGCAGCAGAGATGTGGTTTTATATAAGACCACGGACTTGAGAACACCATGGACAGATAAAAAGCGCAATGAAGATATCTTGAATGAAGTTCATTTAAAAAGAGAGCTGCCTACCCGCATCAGAAATAGACAGTCCACATTTTGTTGGACACATCATGAGAAGATGAAAGATGGGACATACTGTAACAACAGGCAAGTTGAAGAGCAAAAGAGGTAGGGGAAGACCAAGAGAGAAGATGCTTGACAACCTAGCATTGTGGCATGGGAGAACATCGGTATCGTAAATGATTGACAGCACACGAAATAGAATGATGTGGGAAGACAAGATAACCAACGCCACATGGATTGGAATACGAGTAAGTTACACATTTTACTATTTATCTTTTCGCTAGAACGCGTTTTGGGATCTTCGTGGGTATAGTATAGTTCGAATCCGTGATATGTATTTACACATGTATTTGTTTAAAAAGCCATGTGGATCATCGCTTGAATCTATGGAATTACGTGCTATGGGTGGTACTCTCGGTAGGCTGTGTACCACTTCATCGGGAGTGACAGAGTACATATTGGGAAAAACGAGTACAATGAAATCAATCCTCTACGCGTTTTGAAACGTTTTGTTCTGTTTATCTTTTTCTCTTATAAGCTCAGTCTTTCTCTATAAGTTCAGCTTTTCTCTACAAACGCAATCGTTCTCCAACTTTTCTTGTAGTAGACGCAGATCTATATGCCTCGCTATGTTCAATCTATACTTACGATTGTATCTTATAAATAAGTTCATTATCTGCCTATTATCGCTTCTAATAAGTATCATTTCAATATTTCTTTATTATAGCATCTAATAAGTTAAACATTTCTCTGTTATTGCATCTAATAAGTTAAACATTTATCTATTATACCATCTAATAAGTACAACATTTCTTCATTATAGCATCTAATACGTTCAACATTTTTTGTGTTATTGCATCCAACAAGGTCAACATTTCTCTGTTATAGTATCTAATAAGTTCAATATTTCTCTATTACAGCATCCAATGTTCAATATTTCTCTATTACAGCATCCAATGTTCAATATTTCTCTATTACAGCATCCAATGTTCAATATTTCTCTATTACAGCATCTAATAAGTTCAATATTTCTCTATTACAGCATCTAATAAGTTCAATATTTCTCTATTACAGCATCTAATAAGTTCAATATTTCTCTATTACAGCATCTAATAAGTTCAATATTTCTCTATTACAGCATCTAATAAGTTCAATATTTCTCTATTACAGCATCTAATAAGTTCAATATTTCTCTATTACAGCATCTAATAAGTTCAATATTTCTCTATTACAGCATCCAATGTTCAATATTTCTCTATTACAGCATCCAATGTTCAATATTTCTCTATTACAGCATCCAATGTTCAATATTTCTCTATTACAGCATCCAATGTTCAATATTTCTCTATTACAGCATCTAATAAGTTCAATATTTCTCTATTACAGCATCTAATAAGTTCAATATTTCTCTATTACAGCATCCAATGTTCAATATTTCTCTATTACAGCATCTAATAAGTTCAATATTTCTCTATTACAGCATCCAATGTTCAATATTTCTCTATTACAGCATCTAATAAGTTCAATATTTCTCTATTACAGCATCCAATGTTCAATATTTCTCTATTACAGCATCTAATAAGTTCAATATTTCTCTATTACAGCATCCAATGTTCAATATTTCTCTATTACAGCATCTAATAAGTTCAATATTTCTCTATTACAGCATCTAATAAGTTCAATATTTCTCTATTACAGCATCCAATGTTCAATATTTCTCTATTACAGCATCCAATGTTCAATATTTCTCTATTACAGCATCCAATGTTCAATATTTCTCTATTACAGCATCTAATAAGTTCAATATTTCTCTATTACAGCATCTAATAAGTTCAATATTTCTCTATTACAGCATCTAATAAGTTCAATATTTCTCTATTACAGCATCCAATGTTCAATATTTCTCTATTACAGCATCCAATGTTCAATATTTCTCTATTACAGCATCTAATAAGTTCAATATTTCTCTATTACAGCATCTAATAAGTTCAATATTTCTCTATTACAGCATCCAATGTTCAATATTTCTCTATTACAGCATCTAATAAGTTCAATATTTCTCTATTACAGCATCCAATGTTCAATATTTCTCTATTACAGCATCTAATAAGTTCAATATTTCTCTATTACAGCATCCAATGTTCAATATTTCTCTATTACAGCATCTAATAAGTTCAATATTTCTCTATTACAGCATCCAATGTTCAATATTTCTCTATTACAGCATCCAATATTCAATATTTCTCTATTACAGCATCTAATAAGTTCAATATTTCTCTATTACAGCATCTAATAAGTTCAACATTTTCGATTACAACATCTAATGTGTTCAACATCTCTCTACTATTGCATATAATAGTTTCATCATTTCCTTGTTGCTGAAACCGATAAATTTACTATTTATTTATTACTGCAACTCAGAAGAAGTGCAACACTACTCTATTTATTGCATCTATTTATTTCAGCTTGTCTCTGTTAAAATATTTAATATTAATATCATTTCTATACTTCCGGCCATTTTACTAGACATGTGAACTCAATTGGTATCTTCCCTACTTGCTGTTTTTAATGTATATCTGTATGTTATCCTTGATAAAGGCTTTTCGGTAAAAACATCCATTTGTGTGTGCCTATGTGTGTTTCGTGTTACTAACAAAACATCATTACGTTGTTTCACGCTGTACCTGTTCGATTTCAGTTTTGCGCAGTGAGTACATATTTAATATTAATAAGTCCAAGCGTTTTCTGTCAACTGCATCTAAATTTACTCTCTCTCTCTCTCTCTCTCTCTCTCTCTCTCTTTCCTTAGCGGCGTTTCTTGGTAATCCATTACTTCCTTATCAGTCTGTATTTCTACTAGAACCTTTTCCTATAATTACGTGTTAGACCAACATTATCAGGCTTTCTGATATTCATTTCTTCGCCATATCTCTTACACAAGCAGATATCTCAACATACTTTGAAATTGAATTTTAGAAAAACAGTATTATATTTTTAAAGATATTAAATTATGTAATATCGTTAACAAATCACAAAACATGCTGAATCCACATTTCTACCAAAGACCCTTTATTAGAAAACAAATTGCAGAATACACGGACACAATAAACTAAACAAGTAATTTAAATTAGACAATTGATATTAGTATATAGACAACATAAGGGATACCGTATTACAATAGACAACAAATGCGATTATTAAAAAAACCTGGAGTAATGAAGATGGAACAAAACAGTGTTAACATTTCGACTGGAAACAAATAGAATAAATACAGAACAAACAAAACGTATATTTGACTGTTATGAATGAGTTGTTTTGAGACAAAAGACTTTAGCATCATAATTCAATTAGCATAATCTAACATTGGATCTATGAACAAAGTGGTATAACAAGACATCGTGAAGCAAACAAACTCCTAATTGGAGGAGAATCAAATCAACAAAAGGAATAATATTGCAGAATGAGAACAGTAGAACATATCATTACTGTAGTATATAACGATTAAAAAGGCCATACCAAGTTCAGCGAAGCATGATTAAACGACATTGACATGGATGTTATTGGCAGAAAAAATATATTTATACTTTTAAAGTAGATAACATGAAATCAACGACGCCTACACCAAATTGATGAATTCATCTATTAAACTCGTTTCAAAATGTAAATAATCTCATCACTGTTACCGCTGATATTTTTTGAAATTATTCCAGATCGCTATTGATAATACCCAGACACCCCAAGACTATATAATGTTTTTAAATAAGACCAGGGCCTGAGATATGTCTTCAGCCAGGAAGGGGGTTTACAGAAAAAGAAAATAAAACAAAATTGTCATTCTCCCATGTTTGTAGGCTATTCCATCTTTTCCATTAGGTTTTTGGTAACTTTTTTGGAGTAACTTTAAATATGGGAATGGTTTACTTGTGTTTTGGCTAAATTCCTAATACTGAAAAGTTTGTGCTGATTTTCTAAAGATCCCCCCTTTCCAACCCCCCCCCCCCCCAACCCAAAACACCCCAACAAAAAACAAACACTCAGATGAATGCATATTTAGCCAAAATAGCCCCAGAACCCCAGACGAAGTCGAATAACCCAGATCGCGGAAAAAAACAACAGATGTGGCATCGCTAATATCCATGCTTACTGGTTGTGTCTTAAACGTGGATATATATATTTTTTTCAACTACAGATAATATCGTCATGTTATTTTCGCTTTTGCAAGAAGCCTATCAAAAGTCCTAAACGACAGTACACGATATGTGCACCCAAATAATGTGATGATAAATGAGAAAACCTACATGAGGGTACGACGCGCTAGACGTGTATCATCAGATTTAAAAAAAATAAATGTAGTTCTTCTATGTCCGTCTTCTAATGAGCAGACATGAAAATTGAGAATCTCTGGGTTTGATTTTCCTTGCGCTGTCAGAAAGATCGAATTAATGTCATTTTAAAGGTATTTTGCAATCAAATAGTCAGATTTACAATAAGCAGCTGCAATCAGGATAACATTTCGAATTCTTCGTAATTCAACGCATTCTGGTGGGGATAAAATGCAGAAATAGCTAGGTTTTATTTCTAAGGTAAAATTTCAAAGAGACAGCAAAACCAATTCATCGACCAAAGGGCCTTCATTAGGATGAAAGGTGATTCATTACATTAAAAGGGTATAATGAGTGAGATTTTTCGTGTGTGAAAAACATGGTACCAAGTGTAAACAAGCAATAATGAAATATGTACATGGAAGATCTAGATTGCATATTATATTTATTGGGAATGAACAAACACATGAGGGAAATATTTTGTGATATAAGTGAGATGTGGCAGAGAATAATTTATGATATAAGTGACAAAATGGTAGAAATGATTTCTGATAAAAGATGAGAAAGGATTATATTTCTGATGTAAGTGAGACAAAGAGGGAAATTATTTCTGATATAACTGAGACAAAGAGGGAAATTATTTCTGATATAAGTGAGACAAAGAGGGGAATTATTTCTGATATAAGTGAGACAAAGAGGGGAATTATTTCTGATATAAGTGAGACAAAGAGGGAAATTATTTCTGATATAAGTGAGACAAAGAGGGAAACTATTTCTGATATAAGTGAGACAAAGAGGGAAATTATTTCTGATATACGTGAGACAAAGAGGGAAATTATTTCTGATATAAGTGAGACAAAGAGGGAAATTATTTCTGATATATAAAATGAGGAGGTAAATTATCTCTGATATGTGAGATGAGGAGGGACATTATTTCCTATATGTGAAGAGGAGGTAAATTATATCGGATATGTAAGTTGAGGAGGGAAATTAATTCTGATATGAGTGAGAGATGAGGAGGGACATTATTTCTGATATGTGAATTGAGGAGGTAAATTATCTCTATATGTAAAATGAGGAGGGAAATTATTTCCGATATGAGTGAGAGATGAGGAGGGATATTATTTCTGATATAAGAAATATATATATATATCGTGGAAAATTAAAAAAAAAATATTAGTCATTCAAAACTAGGCCGAAATGTGCAGATATCGCGGCAAGGCTGTAAACCATTACACATCACATTCCACTCTCGAGACTTCATCCTGCTAGAATACAGGAATTAGAAAACGTACGCTAGAGATGTCCTTACTTTAAAGAATAACTTATCCCTATCTGTTTTCTCTGATTAGCTATTGATTTAAAAAAAGTTGCACTATTTCATGACCATCATACTACATGGAGAATATACAGAAAGAAAGTGATACCTCACAGTGTACATGCTCAGATGTCAGTGATCTGTATACGTGTTTCTAATAGAGCAATACCGGAAGGTAGAATAACAGCCCTTAGACTGTCAAATGATATGTAACATACTCTTTCTATTTTCGTGATCCAGAACTTCGACAAACAATCCTATCAACATCTTATGTTGCCTCAACTGTCATCGATCTCGTCTGTTTGCATTCAATGTTTCGCCCACTCGACAAAATTATTTTCAAGAAACTATGATTTCATTTGATATATCCGATAGAATAATTATGATCTTCTTGAATATATTTTCTACATTGTTTGTTCACTCCACGTCGTCCTTGATCATCTTAAAACGTCCTGATTCTATTTTAAGAAAGATTGACAACTGCTCATATTTTGGTCCCGTCTCCTCATCGAAGGTTGGTTGCAACAGACATTCAAAATCGTTTGTCTCATGCCTTGGTGACTCACTCTGCTACACTGCAATATATCTATTTAATGAAGTTTCGCTTCCACTTGTATCTCCACCAACATCTTGATCGCCTCCCCTCGACACTACTTTCACGTAGGGTCCTCTGCAGGGTATCATGTCCTTCAATTTGTCCAAAATAATTTATTTCTTAGATTTTTATTTCTTTAAAGATTTTTTTTCCATTCGTAGAGTTGTCAGAAGTTCTGTGTTATCTTTCCATGAAGTTCTCTCTATTCCTCTAGTATACCTCTGCATTTCAAAGGCGTCAATTCTGTCGTCTATCTATTTGTTCATTATCCATGTTTTTTTAGCAACACATGTAGAATAGATGTAGTATTTTATGTTTGTTTGTATGTTTTGCGTTCGCTCCATTGTAACCAGCATGGGTATCCATGCAATTTCCGCCGGAGCGTGTTTACGTTGTGCTACCGTTATGCACCTTGTAGGTCTAGCACATCCATTTCGGCATGCCTTGACAATTCGGGTGGGCTACCATAGCCTATGACAGGCTTCCTATCTGTCACCAGGCACGCGTGTGTGTAAGGTGACTCTTCGCCCAAATGATTTTTGCTCTCGTCTGTCTTGCACGAGGTGTTCCACTGTCTATGAACTTGTCTCGTGTAATTGGACGTACTGTGCTTGTGCCCATCGGGTACTAAACCGTTTCTCATCCGTGAGCCTCGTTCCTTAGGAGGAAGAACTCACCTGAAGAGCTGGGCCCTGGCTCTTTCGCCTTCTTAGCTGAGGTGTCATTCACCGACTTCGTGAACCCCTCGTCCAAGTTCGAGCCTCACACCACGCGTTTGGGAGCAAGGCGTTCTCGAGCTGAGTGACCTTGTCCCAATAGCGCCTGAGCCCATCAGGTACTGAACCCTTTCTCTCTGCAAGTGTATTTCCGGTATAGGAAAGCTTGACATTAGAATTGGGCCAGGAATGCCATCTTTGTCCCTTTTGCCTGAGCCTATCGTATACAGCACCTTTCTCTTCGCGAGCATGTTTCCAGTATAGGAAGACTCGACATTAGAGTTAAGCCAGATCTTCTGCTTTGCCCATTATTGGGTATAGGTCTCTGTCTATAAGAAATACAGGTAACTAGAAGCTCGTCTCGAGCTAACAGAGCTTGTAGTTCCTATTTCCGTAATCGTTTTAACTTTCTATTTGCAGTTGGCGCTGCCCTCTAGCGCTGTTCTGCCCTGTCATTTTTCCATTGTACTCTGTATGAAATCTATCTGTCTTTCGCCATGCATCCACCTTTTTATGATTTTTCATTGGCCGCCCCTCCAATGTTCGGACTGGACTGACTAGCATCACTGTATGTCGACAGTGGGAGTTCGACAGGGATGCATAATGTCCCCAGTACTTTTTAACATATACTTAGAGCACATCATACAAGAAACATTGCATGACTACAACACGTCTATATCGATCGGAGGTCGCCCTATTTGCAACTTGCGTTTCGCTGATGATATTGATCTTATAGCTGGGTCAGAACAATCATTGCAAGAATTAACATCAAAGTTAGAAAAAGTTACCAGCAAGTACGGAATGGAAATCAATTCAGATAAGAGCAAAATTTTGGTAAACAGCAGAGACACAGAAAACCAGACTAATATCATGATGAATGGACACAAGCTTGAAGAGGTGAATACCTTCAAATACCTCGGATCCAGTATATGCAGCGATGGTAAATGCAAAGCAGAACTAAAAATAAGGCTGGAGATGGCTTTAGCGTCATTGTCAAGGCTAACTGTGATTTGGAAAAGCAACATCAGTGTTGGAGTGAAAATCAAACTGTATAGGTCGCTGGTGCTTTCTGTTGTGTTGTATGGTTGTGAGAGTTGGACACTCACTGCGGACATGGAGAGAAGATTACAGGCTTTCGATTATAAATGCTACAGAAGAATTCTACGAATTTCCTATAGGGAACATAAGACCAATGTGTACGTAAGAAATAAAGTAGAGATCTGTGCAGGTGTCCAGGAGCCATTGCTTTCAATAGTGAAACGACGAAAACTAGCATGGTTCGGACATGTATGCAGGCACGATTCCTTGTCAAAAATAATACTGCAGGGAACTGTCGAGGGTGGAAGAAGCAGAGGAGGACAAATAAAGACATGGACAGACAACATCAAGGAATGGACAGGGCTAGATATTTCCACACTCATCCGCATCGCTGACGATAGAATTCGCTGGAGGACTCTGTGTGCTGAAGCATCCAATGTGGTACCCCTACGACCCTGAAGGGTTATGGGTTTATTGATTGATTGATGCAGTCAAATCTCTTTCCATCTGCTACCTCGACATTCTCGGACACGATCCCCAAATGATGTGGCCAGAATCAGCTCGAGCTGCTGTATTTCTGTTTCCAGGGTGCACCGCGAGGAGGTACATTTGTGATCTTGGTTATCTGCTAACTCTGGGTCCGCCTAGAGCAATGCGTTCCCTTTGCACCCTAGTATTCCATGTGATATGGTAGTCTGTGGTATTATGTGGCCATTTTCTCCGTGAACTGCATCTTATTCCCTGCCATAACCGTATCCTCTCCGATGTGACTTTTCTATGCTATCGTATCGTTTAATATGGCCAAAGTATTATAATATTATAGAGAGAATTCTTTTGTTTTATTTTACTTTTATGTTCTCTCAGAATGTCCTTATTTGTAATATTATTAGTTCACGGTATTCTGAGTATTCTTCTATAACATTTTGTTTCACATGCTGGAATTTTGTTTCTTACCTTATGTGTGATTGTCTAAGATTCAGATGCATATCTCGCAACTAATAATATGTAGGCTCTAAGAAAAGTTAGTATATTTTTTGTTTTGGCAGCCCACTCATATGTTTTTCATTTCCTTCAGTTTTTTAGTGGTTGTGTCGCTTGTCATAATCTTGGTCTTGATTCACACATTTATTTCTTAAACCCGTATTCTTCGCTTCTCTTCCGATATTATTTTCAAATTCACACATTCATACACATTAATAGATATGTAACTGTCCAATTCATACATCCGTACACAAGAATGACAGACTATCGGGCTTGCTCGGAGTCGGACAAGGAAAATGGACGAAGGAAAATACTAAAATCAGCTGTCCTATTTGTTGCTCAGACAGTACTTTTAAAATGTAAAGAAGACAAAAATAGACACCATAAAAAATAACTGTTAGCAAGTTTTGAAAAGACAAGGTTATTGACGGAGTTAGCGTTAATATTCGACTATCCGTAACCGAAGCATGAGAATGGTAAGAGAGAATAAAATATTACCAAAACTGTTCGTTTTAGAAAGGATGCGTATAGAATAGAAAAGATTGTAGACAACCTTGAGTTGCGCAAACTGAATAAAACTAGATTAATAGGAAAACATTGGCGTACAAATACGTGAATACACATGAGTATTCAGCAAGATTGTGATCCAAAAATACGTCTAAAACGTGAACATAACATACTGTAATCAATCTTGAGTGATCAGTCGTTTATTTGCCAGCAACTAAATAACAGCTCGGCCATGTAGCGAGGGATTAATAGGTGAACTGTCTATGAAGCAGGACATAGTTCCTCGAACTTTATAGTTTTTGGGAAAAGGATTGTTGGAATGCACGCTGCACAACGCAACGTCAGAATTCGTCGCATATTGGATTTGTTAGGAGTTTCTAAGTTATTGTATAAGTTATTTCTGTTAATTTAGAGAACAGAAATAAATTAGCCATGTATTTGTGTTAGTCGTTGAGAACGTGACACCATGTATGATTTCCCCTTTGATGAAATTGCTTCTGAAAGAATATAATTGTCCCACAATATGAAATATTCCTATGGTTTGGCCAGTGAGAGAAAAGGTCAAACAGTGATGAAATTCAAGAGTATGAGAAATCTCTCTTGCGAAATCTTCGACTTAGAGTAAAGGTAGGGAAAGGAGCTATATTCTCAAACGTCGGCATATGCTCAATACAGCAGAGCATTGGAAATATTGTGTGTATTACTCACCACCGAAGATTTCATTTAGTAATTAGTTAGGTTTCATAGAGGTTATTTGATCTCTCCGACGTGAATGATCGCCCAGCGTTATAGAATGATGCATTTGGTGTCTTTATATTAACCAAAAGGAGAGTTAAATTTGCAGAAGAACATTGGAAACTTTGTCTTTTAAAATTGCAATGTTATTTATATTCACTATTTGGAAACACTATACGGAGAAGGAAGAAAATGACAACGGACCATAACCTCAACAAACCAAACAATGGTACAATATTTTCTGTTCTCTGAACCACATCCTGCTTATCTGCTGGAGTTTGAGAACGAAGTAGACACTCTTTTATCGCCGAAAGAAACATATGTTTTTGGTAAGCGTTCGTTCTCAAAGTCCCTGTTGATACCATGCAATGTAGTAGTACAATGGTCTTAGCAAATTTCAGAAGAATGTAGGCCGTAGAAAAAAATGTGCGTTCCTTTGGCTTTTCATTTGCGCCAATTGCTTGAAATATCTGACTTCATGAGTTTTTATTTTGATTCTGGGATCCAAATTTTTGTGAAATGTCGTGGTAGTATTTTTATTGTTTCACAATGAGAGCCAGCAATGTGAAAGGCTTCAAGACAGATTTTTGTCAGGTTCTGCCGTCTTTAATTTTTTATTGTTTTCATTGTTATAAAAAACTACAGGGGTGCGAAGGGATCGCATTGCTCTCGGCGGACCCAGGGATAGCAGATAACCAAGATCCCAAATGTACCTCCTCACGGTGCACCCTGGAAACAGAAATACAGCAGCTCGAGCTGATTCTGGCCAAATCATTTGGGGATCGTGTCCGAGAATGTCCAGGTAGCAGATGGAAAGAGATTTGACTGCATAAGAGACAGACAATATCTCCGACACCACCAGTAACACCACATATAGCAACACTGTCGACATACAGTAAAGCTAGTCAGTCCAGTCCGAACATTGGAGGGGCGGCAAATGTAAAATGCACGTAAAGGTAGATGTATGGCGAGAGACAAATAGATTTCACACTGAGTATAATGAAACTATGAAAGGGCAGAACAGCGCTAGAGGGCATCGCGAACTGCAATTAGGCAGTGAAAAGTTCCCAGGAAATGGGAACTACAAGCTCCGTCAGCTCGAGTCGAGCTTCTAGTTACCTGTGCTCCTTACAGACAGAGAACCAGACCCAATCATTGGCATTCGGAAAAGCAAGAAGACCTAACCCAACTCTAATGTCGAGCCTTCCTAAACCGGAAATATGCTCGCGAAGAGAAAGGGTGCCGTACCCGATATGATTAGGCAAGAAAGGGACAACGAAGGCAGTCCTGGCCCAACTCTACTGTCAAGTTTTCCTATACCGGAAATACACTTGAAGAGAGAAAGGGTTCCGTACCTGATGGGCTCAGGCGCTATTAGGACAAGGTCGCTCAGCTCGAGAACGCCTTGCTCTCAAACGCGTGGTGTGAGACTCGAACTTGGACAAGGGGTACACGATGTCGGTGAATGACACCTCGGCTAAGAGGGCGAAAGAGCCAGGATCCAACTCTTCTGGTGAGTTCTTCCCCTTAAGGAACCAGGCTCACGGATGAGAAACGGTTCAGTACCCGATGGGCACAGGCACAGTACGTCCAATTACACGAGACAAGTTCATAGACAGTGGAACACCCCGTGCGAGACAGACGAAAGCAAAAATCGTCTAGGCGAAGAGTCACCACATACACGCATGCCTGGAGACAGATATGGAGGCGGTCACAGGCTAGGGTAGCCCACCCGAATTGTCAAGGAATGCCGAAATCGGATGTGCTATGCCTACAATCTGCATGACGGTGGCACAATGTAATCACGCTCCCGGCGGAAATTGCACGGATATCCGTGCTGGTTACAATGGAGCGAACGCAAAACAAACAACAAACATTGAATACTTCTCTTGATTTCTACAGCAGTCTCCTGAGATTTTTATATGTGTGCCCAAATACTCGACATGTGTTACGTCCTCTTGTTTAAAATTGCCAATTATTATCTTTGGTTGCACTTTCACTTTATCCGCTATCATAATTTTTTTCTTCATATTTAAGAACGGACTTTAGGATTCACTGTATTTTTGTTGATAATAATATTGGCTTTAGACTGACTACCCATCTCCGTTTATTGTTACGAGAACTGTGTAATCAACATATCTGATTTCTGGGATCTGCTGTCCGCCGATGGTAAGACAGTATATGTCATGTTGTCTTTTATAATTTTTATTATGGTTTCAGCCTAGATATAAAGCAGGTACAGCAATGCGATTTAATAGGTGAGATATTTTGGAAATTCCATGTCGACCATAATCTTCCATAATTGGTGATGTCGTACACAATCGAACGCCTTGGTGTAGTCGATGAAACATGCGTTTATGCATATGTTTAATTCCCTGCATTTTTCTATAATGATTCTCATGTTGAGGGTATGTTTTCTTGTTCCTGCCGGATCTAAAATCTCCCTGTGCATCATGAATTTGTTATTTTGCCTTCTCGTCATTATGATATATTTTAGTATTTTACTATCAAAGCGACAGTTCTATAGTTAGTGCATATTTGTAGGTTGCCATTTTTTTTTATAAAGAGATATAAACTGATGTATTCCAGTTCTTTAGCCGCAAACCAGTTTTCCAGATCTTGTAACATAGGCTATGGTATATAAGGACTACTTTCTTCACCATTTCCTTGATCATTTCTGTTGTTATCTCGTTGTATCCTTAGGAATATGTTTTTGGGCACGTGATGCATACCTCTCTTGATTTATTTCCTAAGTCTTCTGTTGTCATGTTGTTTTGCTCTTCCATTAGGACAGAAAACCTGTTTTTGATCTTTATTTTATATTCTGCTGACATTTAGCATGAATATTTTATTATGGTTTCAGCGCAGATGTAGAACAGGTACAGACAACGTTGGGATTAAATATGTGAGATGTTTTGGGAATTCCATGTCGACCATAATCTTTCATACTTCATCACTTCATCATGTCGTACACAATCGAACCCAGTCATGTTGTTGTTTCGGATGACCTTTTTCGAGTTTTACCTTAAGCTGTGATACAAGTAGTTCATATATATATATATATATAGGATAGCTTTGAACAGACAGAATTGGAGACATCTGACCTCTGCCCTATGCGCTAACCTCAGCGCAAAAGGAAAATGAATGAATGAATATATATATATATATATATATATATATATGTGTGTGTGTGTGTGTGTGTGTGTGTGTGTGTGTGGGTGGGTGGGTGGGTGCGCGTGCGCGTATGCGAGTTTGAGTGAGTGAGTGTGTCAGTGCGTGCGTGTGATAGCGAACATACTGGTAGACAAAAAGAAAATGACTATAAAATTATAAAATTAAGTTTATAGATTATATGGAAGATAGAATAACCGTGATTACCTAAACTTCTACCTTCAATGTTTGTGCATGAACACAAGCACTGATAAAGACAAAATAAATACGTGTCTTTGGTTGAAAGCTGCATGCTTCACCCAAAATAAACAACAACAACAAAACAACTATAATCTCCTACCCACCAAAAAACCAACTCCGAAACAGAAAAAAATGTGGGGGAAAAGCAATATGGAAAAATATATCTCAGAGATCCTTAACATGTGGTCCACCCAAAATACTTGATGTAGATGTCAATGTATTGCTACATCAATGGTGAAATTACTGATCCTATTCAGGAATAGAAATCATGAGAAAATATGGTGTGGGTGGCTGGTATTTGCGTTTTAAGGAAGACCAGAAAAAAAAAAGAGAACCGAAGTTCATTCAGATCTTGAAAGTCTGCTTCGACAAGACCGAGGAAATCATTTTAATGAGAATCAGCGACTGTGGATACAAGATGATCTTAGTGCTAATCTGGACTGACAAACTCAAGTAATGAAGGACTGCGCCCATATCTTGCACATATAAGTTAAGAGTGGTATCGTTTTTGCGTTCAATGTTGGACGTTGCAGCCATACATGTGTTTCTGTGAGCCACATTATTGTCAGACAGACTGCTTTTGTCCACCTCTTGATGGTGTCCGCTTATGACGTTGTCCTCTCGTTTATAGCAGCGTTTTTTTATTTATAAATACAGCTAATGGTCCGTGTGATCGTGCTTTCCTTTAATATATAAAACCGTTTATTTCACTGTTTTTCGCAAATATTCATCTGTTAATCAATGCTGGTTCGATTGTGATATTCTTTCATTTATAGCGCTATTTATTTCTTTATGCTTTTTACAATAGTTCATTTGATTGAAATCGTGCTGCTCTCTGATTTATGGCGTCATTTCTTTCTATGTTTTCGCTAATGGTCCATGCTAGTACGATCATGTATTTCTTTCATTTATAGCGCCATTTCTGTATTTATGCTTTATGCCGCTAATAATCCATGATAGCGAGATGGTGTTGATCTTTCATTTATAACGTCATTTATTTCTTTACGTTTTATACCGCTAACGATCCAAGCTAGCGAGATCGCATTATTCTTTCATTTATAGCGTCATATCTATCTTTATGCTTTATACCGCTAACCATCCATGCTAGCGAGATTGTATTGTTCTTTAATTTATAGCGCAATTTCTTTCTTTATGCTTTATACCGCTAACGCTCCATGCTAGCGAGATCGCATTGTTCTTTCATTTATAGCGCCATATCTATCTTTATGCTTTATACCGCTAACCATCCATGCTAGCGAGATCGCATTATTCTTTCATTTATAGAGCAATATCTATCTTTATGCTTTATACCGCTAACCATCCATGCTAGCGAGATCGCATTGTTCTTTCATTTATAGCGCCATATCTATCTTTATGATTTATAGCGCTAACTATCCATGCTAGCGAGATCGCACTGTTCTTTAATTTATATGGCCATATCTATCTGTATGATTTATACCGCTAACCATCCATGCTAGCGAGATCGCATTGCTCTTTCATTTATAGTGCCATATCTATCTGTATGCTTTATACCGCTAACCATCCATGCTAGCGAGATCGCATTATTCTTTCATTTATAGAGCAATATCTATCTTTATGCTTTATACCGCTAACGCTCCATGCTATCGAGATTGTATTGTTCTTTCATTTATAGCGTCATATCTATCTTTATGCTTTATACCGCTAACCATCCATGCTAGCGAGATTGTATTCTTCTTTCATTTATATCGCAATTTCTTTATTTATGCTTTATACCGCTAACCATCCATGCTAGCGAGATCGCATTGTTCTGTCATTGATAGCGCAATATCTATCTTTATGCTTTATACCGCTAACTATCCATGCTAGCGACATCGCATTATTCTTTCATTTATAGAGCAATATTTATCTTTATGCTTTATACCGCTAACGCTCCGTGCTATCGAGATTGTATTGTTCTTTCATTTATAGCGTCATATCAATCTTTATGCTTTATACCGCTAACCATCCATGCTAGCGAGATCGCATTGTTCTTTCATTTATAGCGCCATATCTATCTTTATGCTTTATACCGCTAACCATCCATGCTCGTAAGATCACATTATTCTTTCATTTATAGAGCAATATCTATCGTTATGCTTTATACCGCTAACGCTCCATGCTAGCGAGATTGTATTGTTCTTTCATTTATAGCGCAATTTCTTTCTTTATGCTTTATACCGCTAACCATCCATGCTAGCGACATTGTATTGTTCTTTCATTTATAGCGCCATATAAATCTTTATGCTTTATACCGCTAACGCTCAATGCTAGCGAGATTGTATTGTTCTTTCATTTATAGCGCAATTTCTTTCTTTATGCCTTCGCGTATGGTTCGTGATGATGTGATCGTTATATTGTCTCACTTCTAGCGCCATTTTTTTCTTAATGTTTAAAACCGCTAATGTTTCATGATAGTGTGTTTTTTGTTCTCCTTTTAACAAGAGTGATGTATAATAAATAGTGTTTTCCATCCTTTTTCTTAATTTGAGATGCTGAAAGAGTTATATGTGGTAGTTATGACTGTAGTTTTCATTAAGCAATGGAATACTTAATAATATTCTCCTTGTGTTCATTCTCAAATTCCTGCAGATTAGCAGGATGTACTCCAGATGAATGAATGCGTAGCATCCTATTTTTAAATACTTAGAAACGATGTGATCAGTTTACACCCTCCTTCTTCATGTACTAATAAAATCGATTATCAATAAATTATTCTCGATCGCCCTTAAAACGTTTGTAGTTCAGTATAAATAGTGCACAAATTGAACTGACACATCGAAGCTGGAACAACCGACTATGAAACAAATGGGAACCTTGTAGTGTATTGTTAAGTCACTCTACTGCTGACCAGCAGACATGGGCTTCTAATTCACTCGTTATTCGTCGTCTGAAATAAAAACTCATGTGGTTCCATCCAACAAGAAGTAGGATATCAGCGCTCATGTTCTGGGAAGTTCGAGGAATGACGCATGGCTACTGTACAAGTGTGTATACGACACTAGCCGGAGAGTTTCTGGTCTGTTACTGACTTGGCAACTGAACACTAATTGGGTAACGGTATACCTTAAAGCTGGTTTGAAGCTTATGATAAACATCACTGTTTAGCAAATGCACCATCCATTAAGCTATATATGTAATAGTAATAATACATTACATAACGCCGTGTAACATTGCACACCAAATTTAATCACCTTAATAAACCACTGCAGCCGCTCAAATTCTCAAACAATGCATCAACAACTGGAAACCCCAGACAGATGAGAAATGCTAGAACTCCAATGCCTGTACTAAAGCCACATGTATTGTCATCATTGTTCATGATGCCCTTATGATCATACCATGCCTTTGATGAGATGCAACCAAACACAACAATCGCAAAAACCAAACTAAGTAATCGCAGGATGACCTGTGATTTCTTCACATAATGAAGAGGATCAAAGGGTGACCCAGCTTTGTCATTCTTATAGTGCGCCAGTATAACGGCCTTTATTGTTTCTTGGCTGCCATATTTCTCTGTTCCGTCTCTATCTGACGTCCTTCCTGACGTCATTCTTTTCTTCGCCGCACGATATCTATCTCCTCGCAAACTCTCCATGCCTTTCTAAAAGCAGGACCAAGTGCAGGGACACTCTGGTACATATACCAGTTTCTATTCTATTTGTTAATCACAGTTCTATTCAAATCATTGTGTTGGCACGTGTCATAAATGTCTTCCCTTTTGAGAAGTTGTCTCTACTTGTAGGGCATTCGCTTGCAAGCTCTAACTTACTGTGGCTCAAACTCTAAAAATTAGCAAAGAATATGCTATTACCTATGACACATTTCATACAATGCGAAGGAGAGTTGGTCGTGAGAGCTAGCTGTCCCATTCTGTATTATGTCAGTTATCTACTGATGATATGTTGAAAATAGATGTGTGTAGGACCGAAATGTGCAGCTATCGCAGACATGATATAAACCACAATTCA
The DNA here is from genome assembly GCA_034231615.1 of Meghimatium bilineatum. Lineage (NCBI taxonomy): Eukaryota > Metazoa > Mollusca > Gastropoda > Stylommatophora > Philomycidae > Meghimatium > Meghimatium bilineatum. Next base: position 81,182,463 of record CM067298.1, on the reverse strand, counting down.
CGATATTCCGCTATTTAGACTGTATCTAACTAATTCATAGTTTAAGAACGAGCACTAAAAGAACTCAGTGATCCTTACCTTAACTCCTGTCAATAGTTGATTTTTTTAGCAAATTCTGGTACAAACAATTTTGACTATATCATTTCAGTCACTGTGATTGAACCTTAATGCTGAATTTCCAACCTCATATGTGTTGTCGACGCATGAAACAAAAGCAAAAAATACAAACACTGTTTATATTCCATGCTTGCCGTAAGAGATGGCTAATGAGGTTGTGGGATGGCGTTTGCCTTCCCATCCTATATAGGAGCTTAGTGACACGGACGCCCTGCTGAAATCAGATATCAGGGCGAAAGGCGCAAATATCGCAACACAGTTGTAAACTATGGCACACACATGTCGTTCTTCTGACTTCATCTTGCTAATCTAAAGGAATGTGAGAACGAACACAGAAAAAGAACAAGAAGAAATTGTCAACTACGAGTAGTTTAAAGCTGTCTCGAAATGTTGTTTACACACTCAGTCCACCAGAAGAATGTTTCCAATGTACATAAATACTGTAGACCAGGCGAATATTTTCCATGTACATAAATACTGTAGACCAGGCGAATATTTTCCATGTACATAAATACTGTAGACCAGGCGAATATTTTCCATGTACATAAATACTGTAGACCAGGCGAATATTTTCCATGTACGTAAATACTGTAGATCAGGCGAATATTTTCCATGTACATAACATAAATACTGTAGACCAGGCGAATATTTTCCATGTACATAAATACTGTAGACCAGGCGAATATTTTCTGTACATAACATAAATACTGTAGACCAGGCGAATATTTTCCATGTACATAAATACTGTAGACCAGGCTAATATTTTCCATGTACATAAATGCCGTAGACCAGGCGAATTATTGCCACGTACATAAATACCGTCGACCAGGCGAATGGTTCCCATGTACATAAATACCATGGACCTGCGAAAGTCTCATAGACACGGATAATGTATCATATGTATTTTATTTCTGTCAAATTCATATTTTTTAAAACACTTCTATGAATTTCTTCTACTTTGTGTTCTGTGGTCTCTCAAACACATGCTGGTTAGCAGGATGTAGTCTGGATAGCAAATTTATGGGTCGTAGTTTACAGCTTGTCTTTTTTATATGTGAAATTATGTTCGACATATAAAAATCCATCATGGTTTTTGGGTCGCGTTGACCTATTGATGGATGTGACAACATACTTCGCTTAAACTTTCTTAATAAACATACTACTTGTATGGCAAATCATACGGTTGCTGCAGGACACATCAGCAGACTACCATCAGACAGCATACCACAGCAAGCTGTGCTACACAGATACAGTGAAGGCAGATCTAGAGGCCGACCTCGAAAACGATGGACAACCGAAATAAAAGAGGCAACAAATTCCACAATATACTCAGCACACACGAGGGCCATCTCCAGAGTAATCTTCTACCCCTGAAGCTGAAAGGCAATAAAGGGTTTAGCGAATTGACACATGGAAAATCCTTGTCTGTGGCCTAGGACTTGACAGAGATGCGAATAACAATATAGCGAGACTGATAATATATATCCAAGTATAACGACAAATGGAAATCCTTGTCTGTGGCATATGCAACTAGGATGTATAACCACCCTTAAGGTTTAATGACTTGATTGAGTGATTTTTGTGCATGCTTGATCAATACTGTCGTGTGTCTTCTGAAAGTCGTGTTTTCTGGCTTATTTTTTGCTTACAGCCCAATATCGTCTTAATCTCTTTATATTACTGTAATAGCAACATAATAGTCCACGTTTGCAAGATTATGCACGGTATTATTTTTATACCATAATATCGCCTATGTATTACCGGGTCCAAAAGGGAATACTGGCAAAGAACAGTGGGGCTGTTACCTGCTATGCACGTCCAAAGAGTCAACTAAAGAGTTTTTGTGGTTGGAGATGGATGTTCCATCCCACAGAAGGTCAGGTAATACAGAAGCCATACTATAGTGGATGTGCAAGAAAGAAAGGCATACATATCGCAGCAAAGCTGTGAACACAAGACACAATACACTCTATTTCCCAGACTACATCACATGCTAATCTGCAGGATTTTGAGAGAACTAACGCAAAAGAAGATACCATAAAATAATTATTCTCGTAGTTTTCAAAATTGATTTCACCGATGTCTCCCATTTGGAAAATCCCACTGTCCCCTCCCCCATTGATTATTTAAAATATGTTGTTACTTTTATTAAATATTTATTACTATATTTCTACTTCAATATTGTTCACATTATTGCCGTTTTGTGATTAAACAAAGGACAGTGCCCCAATTAATTTCTTTGTTGATTTTTATAAACTCCATTAACGAAAGGGGGGGGGGGGGGAGAAAGAAGAGGCATATTACTCAGGTTAAGAGCTACTATCAGAAAAGCATACTTGATTTCCCTTTTTCTTATATTGATTTTTAACCTTATTGTGTATTTCTAATTTCGTATGTATTTCAGTATATGTTTACAATTGTTTTCATGACATACGCCCAATTTTTCATTACATCCGCATCAAATGACTTACAAAAGCCTGTTCTATATCTGGCAAGTGACGAGAAACAACACCGTTCTTCTAGTACGAAGAACGACTGGGAAATTTGATCAATCGGTCGAGAAAGTTAAACTGGAGAGGCTGGAATTGTTGGGCCTACTACTTGAGTGGATGGGCTACTCTGGTAAGGAAGTTCCATTTCCTGGCGATGGTCAGTTTGATTTAAAACTAATTCAGAAGATGCGATCTTGGTCCTTTCTTTACGACCTTGTCTTTTTAAAAAAATGTATACTTTGCCCTACATTTATTTGGTGAAAGGGGTTGATCGTTACTTGTGCAATATATTGGATCGTATTGCGAGTCTTATCATGATGAATTATATATATATATATATATATATATATATATATATATATATATATATATATATATATATATATATATATATATATATATATATATATATACATAGAAGGCTGCTTCAAATGAAAACCATAAATGTGTGATAGAAATTATAATAGCCATGTCATTGTCTTGTAGCTTGTGAGTGTTGTCATAATGGTTGTCAAGAGTGTCGTGCACTGCCATCATGGTGCATTCAAACAGTTTAACGTAATAATGACACTTCTTCTTATATGTCCATGACCTGTAGTCTTGGTTATCATTTCTTTTCACGGCCTTCTATTTCGTGTGCTGTCAATCATTTCTAATTCTGACGTTCTCCCATGCCACAATGCTAGGTTGTCAAGCATCTTGATTCTTCTTGATTCTTGATTAGAAACTGGCCTCACAGCACGTGGGGCATTCCCATAAGTGTTCCGCCCTCTGTTCCAGCAACCATTTGACCTGATGGTGTTTCGAATATAATGTTGCAGAAACAGACGTCGACATCAGGGCACAACTCTGGCCCGTGCGACAGGTTTCTTTGTTGTTCCGCTCACCCACGCCGTGCCTGTAACTAGTTCAAGCACAACGTCGGCCTGTCGGAACAACATGGTAACTGTTATCGAATGTTACGACTACGGGATTGTATAGATGACGTGCCATGAAGCTTCTATAAGAAGATAACCTCAATATAAAGACATGTCATGTACTAAGGTTTTCTTTTGCATGGTTGGTTTGTCTAGTGAGCCATTGGTGAAATCCACAGACGCAACTGCATGTCAAGCATCTCTCTTGGTCTTCCCCTACCTATGTATCGACATAGTACTTGGAAAAAGCAGTACGTATTATGCAAGAAATATATTTGTCAAAGCTCCTATACAATTATAAGAATATGTGTAAGCTAAACGTGTTCAGTAGTGTGGACAGCTTTAAGTGTGTTCAGTGCTGTGGTCATTTTGAGGTGTGTTCAGTGGTGTAGACATGTTTAAGTGTGCAAAGGTACATGAAAACGTACCCGGTATATGAATTGCAGCAATGACAAAATGTATGATTCAAGATTAACCACTATAAACTATACCAGTGCTATAGATCAGTTATTCTCAACGTGCACCATATGAGCCCCCTTAATGGTGACTGAGACATGAAAAAATGTTAAAGAAAAATCTTCTGAGACCTATTGACATAAACATGTAAGGTCTTTGAGGTCTATTGCTGTATCTCTTATTATATAGCGCTCATCCAAATCACATACTTTTCTGTGATACCTAGACCTGTCCTTAGTCTCTAAATTTCCAATTGTCTTTTCTTTGTGCTCTTCCTCGCAGCAAAAACAATACAGGAAGAAATGTGAAATTTGAATGTGGTTTTCCACAGAGTAAGGTTACCGCTTGAATGATAAACAAAAAGAATTATAGGATTAAGCGTTTCAAAAACGTCGATCACTTATGAAGAAAGTCAATGACATTTTTTTAGGCACTAGAGGGGTCACGGAGAGAATGTGTCTCAAAAGGTAGTGCCACATGTAAAAAAAGAATATTGAGAACCACTGCTATAAATATTTATTTTTGGTGAAATACTGCAATTTATTCCAGTCTGCACACATGTGCTTTATTTACCATATTTTGTTCTTTCATCAAACGTTAGGCTCTTGTCCTGTTGTGGTTTTTCGATGTTTCGAGATTAATAATATTTTTGATTAATTCTGGTTTCATCACTACGATAATAAAACTGAAAAGATATAATACAATCAGTGATCATTGCATTTACACAACTACTCTGAGCGTTTGAGTTTTATTTGAGTATTGACGCTAGATCACATACATAGCAACTTAAGCGACGACTAGAAGATCATTATATATCAATTGATACTAGTTTATAACGAGTTCGTACCCATTGTCAGTGAAATGATTGGGAAAACAACTATACAGGGAGTAGGCTCCGTTCGTTGATGAATAAAATGCAATAAAGTGACATTGAGTTACACTACCTAATTATTTGAATAGTATGTTCGTGATCCTCAAGGAATTTACATAATTATGCAGTGTGTAGTTGTTGGTGTATGTGTGATGTTCGACCGGTCGATATTCATAGTAGATTTGAGATTATACGTTGTGAACGTCTTTACTAAAATCACATCTTTTTTTAGATATGCTGTGTGGGCATAATTAATTAGATTTTAAATTTAAATTAATTTAAATAATTCGAATATAGCGTTGACTCAATTTGCATGGCAGATAGGCGTCGGACGAGCGGATCTAGTTCAAATCCCGTCCACTGTTTTCATATTTTTACAATTGTTTTAGGTAGTGGTTCTCCACCTGTCTGTATCCCACGACCACGTTCTGTGAAAAATGTTCTGAGATCTATGAAAAAAAACACCATGTAATGTCTCCGATGTCTATTTCTGTATGTCTTATTATATAGCGCTCACCCGAATCACATAGTTACTTTTCTGTGACACCTAGACCTATCTGTAGTCTTCTCAATTTTTAACTGTCTTTTCTTTGTGCACTTCCTCCCAGCAGAAACACTGCATACCCCAGGGTCGGGCCATAAAGTCTCATTTTAAAATTACATTTTAAAAGAAACATGAAAAGATGCAGTCTGCATGTTTCCTGTAATGTGTAATGTTTTGTGGGTTTTTTTGTATGTTCATAACTTTCTTTTATACCAGGAAGTATATCTCCTAGTAACAGTATGACAGTATAGGGCACATGTCAACTAAAACGTAAACTAGTTTCCGATTTGCCTGCTATATATTGATTGACCTTGTCTATTTTTTGGCTTGCGACTCCAAGTATATAAATAGCGACATATCAAAATCCCAACAATAACCAAAAACGTAACGAACGGGGTCCAAATTAATTCAGTTAGAAGTCATGTAGTACAGTCGATAGCCACGATCTCCTTCTATCAGCAATTTACAATCTGGATAAACATAAACCTACAAGCTAATGATACACGTTCTATGATCATAATTTTAACGTGCAATTTTCTCTGTTTGTCATTCTTTACTTTCAATAATTTGTCGGGCCATGTTTATTTTCTTCTCCGTTTGTTTTGTAATTTGTTTTAATTGATACATACATATTCTTACAAACGTCTATTGTCTATTATGTGAATTGTAAATGGTATTACTAGACGTGATTTAGTCTGTTTTGTAAATAGTAACACGTGCTTTTCTTGTTCTCTGTTTTTACTTGACGTAGTCTTGTAGTATTGAAGACGTGCAGTTATATAAGCTGTGTCGTGACACTCTTTGTATCATGCCTTAGGGCAGCGTCACTGCGAGAGGCCACTTCGACTATTGTCAGTTTTTTTAATTGGTTATTTAATTATGGTTCGTTTCGCTAGCCACGGAAAAGAACATAAATAATAAAATTGGCTTTACGCAGTGAGGTAAATTGGGTTAAAACATAAACAATTATAATAAAGGTCACAGATGTGTGGTCAAAATAGGCTAAAATATATACTCTGCAACCAGAATATGTGCAGATGGCTCAGTGGAAGACGCAGTGGGAAATGTTATTGGAAAAAACTTGAAAAAAAAATAGCCACGGAAAGTTCATTCTACACATTTCTAGGCAAAGTGTGAATAATCAAAGAAAGAAATGGACTAAGAAACGATAGTGATCCTGACGATGACAAATCTGCTTTGTAAAACCTCCATAACCCACATTCAATATGAATGGCTTAAAATCACTCAATTAAATAACCAAACAAAGGAAGTAGTCCTCCAGTGGATTCCAGGTTACTCACAAATCAGGGGAAATGAGATAGCAGACCAGCAAGCGAAAACTGGAAGTGATTTCTATAAATAATATATATAAGATTCACGTGTCATTTCCAGAAATGATGTCCATCTTCACAAGATTCATAAATACGGAGTAGAACTTTACTCACCCAAGGAACCATAATGCCAATGATAACCTCAGGTGTGGAAGAAATTAACAACCATTCTTAGATTAAGAATAGGTCATGACAGACTCAAAACAAAACTAGTACATGACGTCTGGAGTTGTTGACACAGATATACGCTCATGTGGACAATCACCAGAAAAAAAGAACATATTTTGCAGAACTGACCATTGTGCCAAGACCACAAGAATAAACAAGCTAAAACAGCTTTGGCGGGCAAGCTTCTAGGGCCATGTCTCGGAGCTGATGAGCCCAGTACAGTTCATTAATAAATCCATACCATGTCCGTCGGCTGGAGGCCTAATATAACCAAAATAGACTTCTGTCTTAGGTTGAAAGGGTCGTGCCTCAGCTAAGAGGCTTTAATCCCCCATTTAACAAACAAATAACAAAGAAGTCGGCTGGATAGCCAGAAAGATGAAAAAGAATAGCAGATAGTTACAGAATGTAACATGTTTGCATGGGGGCTGCATACATGGTATATCATATCTTCTACATACACAAATATACTCCCTCTATGTATCCGGCTCTGTGGCACAGAGCACGTCTGTGACGGCCAAGGTACCGAGTTCGATCTCCGCCACAGGCATTTGAGCATCCGGACCGTTCATAAAGCAATTACAAACTACTGAACGTGTTTATATTGCCTTGAAAATCACTACAGAAAAAAAATCCTGGGTTTGATGGCTACGTACTGAACCGTTTTTTTTTAATTTTGGGCTTCTTTTTCTGAGCATGTAGGAAAGCTCTAATCCTATTTAATATATATACAGATAATATCTCTAAAAATATAGATCAATGGGAAAATAATAAACACCATGAGATATGCAGATGACACTGTTCTTTTAGCAGAAAGTGAACATGAACTACAAAGACTAATAGATCAAGTAAATAAATCATGTAATGAATATGGACTGGATATAAAATTTAAAAAAAACACACCAAAAACCATGATAATCAGCAAGGACACAGAAGAACAAGAACTAAACATAAACATACATAGGGAGAAACTACAACAAGTAAAACATTACCACTATCTTGAAAACATAGTCACAAATGATGGCAGATGTGAAACAGAAGTTAAAAGGAGAATAGGAATGGCCAAAAGTACATTCAATGACATGAGGTTTACATCTAAACAAATTACAAACAAGTTAAAAATGAGAATTATAAAATGCTACATCTATTCCATATTAATGTATGGATCCGAAATATGGACACTAATTAAACAATTAGAAGACATAATTGATGCCGTTGAGATTGGGGTATATAGGAGAATAGGGAGAACATCATGGAAAGAAAAGATAACAAATAAAGGGTTGATAAAAACACTTAATGGGGAGAAATAATTACTAAGAGAAATAAAGATCAGGCAAGTAAAATATTTTGGACACATTAAAAGATATGACACCTTATTGAAGACCTTAGTTGAGGATAAAGTCAAAGGGAAGTGAGTAGGATGTAGGCAGAAATGATGATGTTCGTCCGTCGTGATCGACGATGACCAAAAACTCAACCATAATAATAATAATAATAATAAATAATAAAAATAATACAAGTTATTAGTGCATTTTTAAATGACTAGCAAGTCCAATGCGCGCAAAATTTTTAATTTACAGAATTGACAACAATAGAAGGTATCTGTGTGAGGTTGAGATGTTTTTTCTTTTCTACGTGTCCGCTTCTGTCTTGCAGTATCTTGTCTGAATTCTTCTGCCGCTAGTGCTCCCGTTCTAATGCTGTAACGCCATGCTGTTCTATCCTGAGCGAGGCTCTTCCAAGCGCCTACGTCAATGTTAAGATGTTTCAAGGATGACTTGAGCGTGTCTTTGAAGCGTTTTTTTCTGTCCACCAGCTTTTCGAAATCCTGCCTTGAGTGCTCCATAATATATTTGTTTTGGCAAACGCGAGTTCTCCATACGCACAAGATGGCCTGCCCAGCATGCTTGCGCCTTCATAAGTATTGTGTGCATGCTTATTGAGGTAGGATTGATTCACACTTTGTTCTCTTCATATTTAATTAGTAAAGATAAGTAAATAAATGGGTTGAGAAATGACTATCGCTGAAGTTGGTTTATAGTGTCGAAGAGGTAGAAATACAAGTGGGAGAGTAACATCACAATATGACCAGGTTACAGTCTAGCAGAGTGCACCACCAAAAAAAGAGACAGGGGATGTTGAAGATCTGCTGCAGCCAACCTTCGTTGCGGAGACAGCACTTGATGATGATGGGGAAATCTCTGGAGATCTTCTCTATATGAGCAAACATTGTATATAGTAAAAAACAACGTCATCGTTCGTTATTTATGTGTACCAAAATATATCGTGGACACCTTGATAGACCAATTCAATAAATACACAACTACAACTTATCACACTGTGTCTATTGACATATACGTTCATGGGCAGAAATAAAAGATCAAATACTCCTCATGATCCGTGCATACAAAAATACACGTAACTCAAAATAGTTTTCCTCAAAATAGTTTCCTCAAAAGATTTCCAAACATTTGGAGACAATTAGGTCACACTAGCTAATCAATGAGCCGCTATATTTAGCATTTGTTTGCTGATAAAAAGGTGCGTTTGTTAAAGTAATATAATTAAACAACACTAACCTTTATTCAAACAAATGATTAAAATAATGGCATTTGCTGAGCATATTTATGAGAAATGCCACTGAACATATTTGTGAGAAATGCCACTGAACATATTTGTGAGAAATGCCACTGAACATATTTGTGAGAAATGTCACTGAACATATTTTTGAGAAATGCCACTGAACATATTTGTGAGAAATGCCACTGAACATATTTGTGAGAAAGACCACTGAACATATTTGTGAGAAAGACCACTGAACATATTTGTGAGAAAGACCACTGAACATATTTATGAGAAATGCCACTAAACATATTTGTGAGAAATGCCACTGAACATATTTGTGAGAAAGACCACTGAACATATTTGTGAGAAAGACCACTGAACATATTTATGAGAAATGCTACTGAACATATTTGTGAGAAATGCCACTGAACATATTTGTGAGAAAGACCACTGAACATATTTGTGAGAAATGCCACTGAGCATATTTGTGAGAATTGCCACTGAATATATTTGTGAGAGGTGCCACTGAAAATATTTGTGAGAAATGCCACTGAGCACATTCATATTCCACAAATCACAGCTAATTTGATCAGTTTTGCCTTGTTTAAAATAGATATTTGTGGTTATTGACGGAAGATAAACTCAATTATTGACACGCTATTGGTTGAACACAGAATAAAGAATTAGTGATTCTTCTTCATCTTCTTTCGTTCACTTGAAACATGTCTATATCTGTAATTCTGTCTCCTTAATAAAACTCACTGTCTTTTTGTAGTTCATACAGTGTCCCATAGAGTTTTGACTCCAGTGTTGTTTCCTCTGGCCAATATGTCTGCCTCAGCGTTTCATGCTCAGAACACTCTTGAAGTATATGTTTGGCACTCTGTGCTGCCTGTCCACATGTACTCATGGCTGTGTTGCCAATCTTGAACTTTGTATACATGTGACTGCGGAGTCGGTTGTGTCCTGTTCTGAGACGTAGAATTATAACTTGCTCTGATCTGTTCATAATATGATAGTCATCTTGTGTTGGCGTTTGTGGCTTTCTTATTGACTTGATCATCTGTTTTTTCTGATGGTAGGTGATTGGTATATCTGGTTGGTCTTCGGCAGCACCTTCCTTAGCCAGTTGGTCTGCTTTTTCATTTCCTGGTATTCCATAGTGAGAGGGTATCCACTGCATGGTTACCCTATACTGGTAAGACAATTCGCTAAGTAGATTTTTCAAGTCTGTTAGTTTTTCAGACTGGAGAGCTTGAAGCACTGACCTTGCATCTGTCAGGAATACCACAGGCTGTAGTTCAGAGTTTGAGTTCAGCAGTTTATTAGCTGCCACACTAATTGCCTGGATTTCTGCATCATAATTATTGCAGAATTTTCCTGTCGGTGTTCTGATTGTATCTCTAGGCTTGTGTGGATATTCTATATATACACCTGCACCTCCATTCCTCACGGCATTCTGTGCTGACCCATCTGTGTATACTCTGACCCATATATCTTGTGGATATTCCTCATCCAGGAAACTGAGGGTGACTGTCCTTCGCTGCACACTGTTCTGTTCGTCCTCGCTTAGTATTCCTTTCACATGGGTCTGAATGTATATTGGCATTCCATGTCTTTCACTCCACGGGGTTTGTTCTGGTACAGGCCTTAAGGGGCTGTCAACTTCAGGTAGGTCTGTAAGTTGTCTGCGGAGTCGTTTAGCTTGATGGATAATGCTGCTTCTTTTCAATCGTCCCATTGCTAGATTTTGGAATCTTTCCTTCATTGGATGACTTGGCATACACTGAAACTTTTCTGCCTGAATTAGTACTTTTGTGTCTCTGCGTTCGCCAAGTGTTTGCATTCTTCCCATTTTCTGCATCTCTGCTATGGGTGTTGATTTCATTGCTCCCAACATTATTCTAAGTGCCTGGTTTTGCACTTTATCTAGATCTTGTAATGTGGTGTTTGATGCAGGACACCACGCAGCTGAACCATATTCCAGGTGTGGTCTTATGCCTTGCTGGTAAACTTTACTGAGTATATTTCTACTGGCTCCCCATGTGGTTCCACTTAGTTTTCTCAGGATAGCTAACTTCCTCCTGGCTTTTGTTGTTGCATTGTTTATGTGCTGCTTCCATGTCAGTTTATCATCAAAAGTAACTCCGAGGTATGTGGGTTGTTTGTCTTCTTTCAAGAGCTCTCCATCTATCTTGATATGACCGGCTTTTTGTTTTGGTGAGAGGGTAAAAAGTGTAGTGCTGCACTTATCTGTGTTAATGCTGACACACCATCTATTAGCCCATAAGGTTAGGGAATCGATAGCTCTTTGTATTTGTTTAGTGGCCACTGTCGCATGTTCTTCTGTGCACCAGATCACCAGGTCGTCAGCATACATTGCCACTTTGATCCCGTGTGGTAGTTCAGCAACTACGTCATTGATGTAAACCAAGAAAAGTGTGGGCGACAGGACTCCTCCTTGGGGGACTCCATGACGCAGTAGAACTTTCTTGCTCTTGCGACCATCTAATTGTACCCTGGCTCTTCTATTATGCAGGTATGCTTTTACCCATTTGTACATTCTTGAGCTAACCCTGCAATTTCGCAATTTCTTTAGGAGCCCTTCTTTCCAGACCTTATCAAATGCTTTTCTGAGGTCTATCCATGCTGCTAGTACCAGTTTCTTATCTTGGAAGGCATCCTCAATCTCTTGGGAGAGGTAGGTTGCCTGATCTTCAGTAGAGTAGCACTGTCTGAAACCTGCTTGCTGTGATACCAGAAGGTTTTCACTTTCAAGGTACCACTGCATCCTAAGATTGATAATGCGTTCCATTGTTTTGCATAGACAGCTTGTGAGGCTGACGGGCCTGTAGTTGGAGACTGTGTTGCCATCTTTTCCTGATTTGAGGAGTGGTATCATTATTGCTTCTCTCCACGCCTGTGGTACATTACCCGTGGACAAGCTTGTGTTAAAGATCTGCAGTAGCTTTGCTCTTGCTGCAATTCCCAGGTTTCTAATCATTTCATTGGACACTCCATCAGCTCCAGTGGACTTTTTCATTTTTAATTTGGATATTGCATGCTCCAGTTCTCTCATTGTGATTGGTGCCTCCATGACTTCAGGTATAGGTTCGCCTTGTCCAATGTTTTGCTGGTTCTCTCGAACCTCCTGTTGTTTGTCTGGGCTGACTTTGATGTTATTGTCTTCTGCAAAGGAATCTGCAAAGTAATCAGCTGCATGTTTACCTGTTAAAATGTTTCTATCTTTATAAAGTGTGATCCTGGTATTTCTCCCTGTACCTTCATCATTTAGTTGTTTTACAAGTTTCCATAACTTCCTAGTATCTCTTTCTAGGTTCAGCGACTCTGTTTTTTCCTTCCAGCTGCTCGTCTGGCTTGTAACTTGGCTCTTTGAAATTTAGCCTTTGTTTGCTGATATTTGTTGTGATGTTCTTGGCTAGGTCTGTTCTCAGCCTGCTGTCTGGATGTTTCCATCTCATTTTGCAGCTTTTCCAGTTCATCATTCCAGTAGGGTTTGTAGTTTTTGCGTGCCCCCCTGGGTATGGTTTTACTAGCAGCATGTAGTATACATCTATTAAATTCACTCACTGCTCTATTGATGTCTTTGTCCAAGTTCATGTCCTTAGCTAGAACACTGGTTAAATGCTGGTACATTTTCCAGTCTGCCCTCTTATAGTTCCACCTAGTGAGCGTGCTGCTGTCCTTGGTAAATTCATTGTGGATTTCCAGAAATACTGGTCTGTGGTCACTACCCCCAAGCTGCTTTCCAACGACACGTGTGATGTTCCATTCCAGGCCTGGTGAGTGGAATGCCAGATCTGGTGTAGAGGTGGTGTGCCATGCTCTCGAGTAGAAGGTTGGTGAGTCAGCTGGCTGGTTAATAAGGATGAGATTATTTTCATTCTGCCAGCTCTCAAGTTCCTCACCTCTCTTGTCGATATGATCGTAGCCCCAGCTCTGAGAGTGGCTGTTGAAGCCACCACACACCATAAGTCTCTCTTTATCTGGAATTGTGTCTAGTGCCAATGGTTTATCATTTGGACAGTAGTAGTTCAGGAGATGGAATTCTGCACTGTCTGTTTTTAGGTGGAGCATCTGGTATTCTGCCCCTTCCATATATACTTCCAGCTGACATGCGCTGATATTGTTTTTAACAAGTGTCAGAATTCCACCCTTTCGCCTGTCCTTTCGGTCAGATCGGTAGCACTGGTAGCCTCTGATTTTGAAGGCTATGTCGCTGCTGAGGTGTGTTTCTTGGATACAGCATATATTAACTTGTTCTTCACTGAGGACATTTTCAAGTTCCAATTTTTGGCTGTATCCATCTCTTTTACTGTTGACACCCTCAGCATTCCAGTGCATTATTTTTATTGGTCGTTTGTTTGTTTGGCCAGTAGCTATATTCCCTTGCCTCCTGGCTCCTCGAGGCAATTGAGAAGGACTTTCAGTAACTGATGTTGGGCCCTTTCGAAATTAGTGATCCAAAATAGATGTTTTGAAATGTGTAATAAAATGGTGACAAGAATACTTTATTATTTGAATGTCTCTGGAAAAATTGTAATCAACCTGTGTTGCTTCTAGTCTACTAGATTTATTCTAGTATACCGGGGTTGATCTAATATACCGTGATTGTTCTGGTGTACCAGGAGTGTTATAGTATATCAGGATGGTTCTAGGTTTCTAGGATTGTTCTAATATAGCAGGATTGTTCTAGTATACCAGGAATGTTCTAGTATACCAGGGTTGTTCTAGTATACCTGGATAACTCTAGTATACCAGTTTTATACTTAGAGACCGACTACGAAAACGATGGACTACCGAAATAAAAGTGGCGACAAATTCCACAATATACCCAGCACACAGAAGGGACATCTTCTACCCCTGACGCTGAAAGGTAACAAAGGGTTTAGCGAATATACCAGGATTATTCTAGTGTAGCTGGATGGCTTCATTATACCAGGATTATTCTAGTATGGCAGGATTGTTCTATTATACGAGGAATGTTCTAGTATACTAGAATTGTTCTAGCATATTTGGATGGGCGTATTTGTCCGGAATTAGAAAGGTAAGCGGGGTGCTAAGTGTCTCGCATTGCTCTTGTGCGGACCCAGGGTTAGCAGATAACCAAGATTCTAAAAGTACCTCCTCGTGGTGCACCTGGAAACAGAAGCACGGCTGCTCCTTCTGTATTCCTGGCAAACACTTTTAGATTCGTGTCTGAGAGTGTGGAAACTTCAGACGAAATGATATGTGATTGCACAGAGAAGTAACAACTCCGACACCTCTGTACCAAGAACACACTTAACGTCAATGTCGACACACAGCGACGTAAGACATGCCGGTCCGAGTATTGTAGAGACGACCAGTGCAATTGGCACGAAAAGGTGGATGCATGGTGAGTGAAGAAAGGATAACATACTGAGTACAATGAGAAGATAACACAGTGCCAAACGGCAGCGTCATGCGCAAATAGGAAGGGGAAATGTTCCAAGGAAATCGGATCTACAAGCTCTATTAGCTCGAGACAACGAGACAAGCTTCTATTTACCACATTCGTGTGCCAATAAGTCGGCTCTCTCGTTTCCTCTGACCCAAGCGTGACCAGGGCAGTGTATCCATGTAATTATCTGGACAATTTAGTTATTCAACATAACCCACTATTCATTTCTCAGCATGTACTTTTTATATCTTGCGCAGCATGCTTTGAGAGTCTTTGAATATTACTGAGTGTGTTGATGTATCACTTATCAACTAATTGATTGTTGCAGTAACTCCCTTTATCTCCATTCTCATGCTCGAAGTGAAAGTGGAGTATGCAGAAGATTCCTCAACCAACATTACGTCGTAACCCCTCCCGTGGGGTCGTGGAACCTGATAATCATTTTCTTTAGAATGGGTCACTTTTGGAGCTGTTTGTGATTTAGTAAAAATGTCCTAGTATGAGTTCGAGCTGGAAATAGTAGTAACACTGTACTCTGCGCCGCATGTAGTAGGAGGAGAGTCAGTAGGACTGTCCTTGAGACTGGATATTCCCCATGTAGTAGGAGGAGAGTCAGTAGGACTTTACTTGAGACTGGATATTCCCCATGTAGTAGGACAAAGTGACAAACAATTTTGTAGCAAAGTTGGATTGTAGGCATTAACGTTGAAGACATCGCTGCCAATTCATAAATCATGATATATTTCTTCAACAGCTATGTTTCACCTTTTCAAAGACATTTTAACATGATTACTTGTGGTAGTGTTACATAACCTTTTATTAATTGGCATACACTCTCATATAACCAAGATGGACTCTAGTGTACGGATATAATGACGTTCCACACCATAAACATGTTTTAATTCCCTACTAAAGAAACAGTTTTCTATAGATGACGATGGTATTGAAATAATCCATTTAGCTGTGAGCAGGTAGCTCTTGATAGTCCATAGCACAAAAGCACATGCTCTTCCTCAAACAAGTAACAAGTAACAGAGATGAACCCCTAGTAAAAGGTATGTTGTCCCAAAGGCATGGCTGTGTTATGGGGGGGGCGCTTATGGATATATGTTTAATCTCCAAAGGGAGGCATTCCAGTAACAATATCCTATGATTACAACCTCCTGCCAGAAGCGCAACATAACGTATGTGCCAACTAGTTGATCATTCTTCTATCAGATATGTTGACCGATCCGCAATGATGGTGCATCGAGTATTCTCTGCGACCTAGGTACATGCCAAAAAATAGAAAAAAGTGCGATGTTCACTGGCTTGCATCTTTTCGTCCTCTATAGAAAACATTTTAAAGAAGACACAAGACATCGAGACAAGACATGAAGTGATAATGATTTTTTTTTTTAAAAACAGGTGACAAGCTGTCAGCATATCTGCCCCCTACCCCCAACCAACCTTCCTTATACTCTTCCTATGACATGCCGGGAAAGAATACACTGATCATACTCTGTGCATCCTGTAGTACAACTTCATAACAGGTTGCCACACGGACACTTCCTTTAGAAATATACGTTTCTACATGTTCTTTCTGTTATTTTCATGTCTGTCGTGATGAACGTTGATTGTGTATGTTATCATATACTCGTATAAACGATAATTTACAGATTTGTGGATTAGCGCTACAAAATCTCCACATCTTTTGTTCCGTGTTTTAAATCTTGGCTGCTATATCTACACTTTTATGCCCGATTACATTTGACTTCAGCGTTATAGTCTTTGATAACTTCGACTTCAACAGTAAGAGGCATTTAGCTCATTTATTTCTGTGTGATTGACAATGGTTGACTAATTTAAGGGTAACTTATCATGTTTAAGAAGTTGCGATCATCCCATAATTTTTTTTAGTTTATATTTATTTTCTAGGCAATTTTAATACGTTCAGTATGCTGTCATTACTCTCTAAACGATCCGAATTCACGGTATCCTGCAGCGGTTTTTTGACGTGGTACCTCTGTCGTTGGTGGAATTCGCTGTTCTATTTCGCTATTTAAGTTTAGTGGAGTTTAAATCCCTGAACAATCCCCTCTTACCTACATTAATTACGGCCACTATAGGACAACGGAAAAGCCAAAAGGAAAAGCCAAGTGGTCGGATATAACATTATGGGGACAGAACGCAATAAGTCATACAATACATAAGGAGCTGTTTAAAGACATAACATTACTCATAACGTGTTCCAATATCAGAGGAACATGATTTAGTGATAGTGACATGTATATCGGTGGATATGAGACTGCCCACATCTTCAAAGTGCGTAGGCATACGATTCAAGTACGCATTGTTTATATTGTCCAGTTGTTGACTAAAATGGACTTTCATGCTGAATCTTGACTACTGTATTTATAGATTCAACAATATAGAAAAGCTATACTACGAATTATTATATCCAATCAATTCTATCATGTGAATGTAAAGCATGGAATGCAAACAATAAAGATCACAGTGACTTGGAGGTTGCTGAAATATTTAAAAATAATAATGATGGAAATACCAACATCAGAAATGCTGGGGATAAAATACAAATTACAGCAAAAATTAAGGACAGACATTCGAGATTTATAGAGCCTGTGATAAGAGCAAAACTTGCACATTTAGTAAAGTAAACGTTGACAGCAAACTGTCGTCTGGAATGAAGATAACTCTTCATGTACTAAACCGCACGGATTATTAGGTGGGTTGGCTGATGTGTCGGGCCATTGGCTCAAATAAAAGGGCGACACATCGCATTTCCATTTTCTGGACTACATCCTGCTGGAAATCTAGTAGGATCATGGTCCTGGCACAAGGGAGATCCAGCGAGAGTTTGAGAATGAACGCTGAAGAAGAAGACGAACCCATTCGCCAGGTACCTGTTTACAGCTGGGTCAACTGGAAGAGTGGTGATGTCAATGAAGCAATCACGGCACATATTTTTTGGTACAGGTGTGGTTTAAAACCTGGCACACTGTAACGCGGTGATAGTAAGCAAGCTCACTATCACCTAAGCTACGGCGCTAGTAGCATTTAGTCTATCTATCTATTCGATAACGCCTTTGTTGCCTTTCAGCGTCAGGGGTAGAAGAGTTCTCTTGAGATGGCCCTCGTGTGTCACATTTAGTAACCACCAAAAATATCAAGAGAAAAATGAAAAAGAGAGAAATTTCTGGATTAGGTATCATTATGGCATGAGAGAGTTGTCATTATGGCCAGAGAGAGAGTTATCATTATGACAAGAGAGAGAGTTGTCATTGTGACATGAGTGAATTGTTATTATGACATGAGAGAGTTGTCATTATGGCAGCAAATGAACTTATCATACCAAATTCAAAGCATACCATACACAAATCAACCAGCTGCTTTGATAATACAATCTTCGTTTAGTGATAACACCGTATAAGAGAAGTCATATATCACGCAAATAATGTTTCTAGATGTTCATATATGCTTTTCAAACAGTACTTCATTTCACGTATGTCTAAGCAATGTAATCAAGCTTAATACAAATGATAAAGTGGAAAAAAATTAAAGAAATAAATACTTTAGCTTAAACGAGAAATTAAAAATAGTGTATCATTAGGTGTATCATTTACCTGAGGTAGAAGAGTTTTAAAAAAGAGAACACGATGAGACATAGGTTTCTCTAAATTATTAGGGCCTCACAACTAATGAGGCCACATGTCTGATCATTGACTACTCTGGGATTTCCATTGACGGGCGATAAAAAGTATTCCCTAAATTATTCAATGAAAATATTGAAGGAAAAATATTCATTCCGTCGTATTAGCCAAGTCGAGTGACGTTATCCGCAGGGCATACATCGGTGATGGATTTGAGTTGAGCAAAGATCAAATAAATATTTTTTTATTATTTTTTTTTAAACTGCTGCTTTTCGGACAAGAACGAAATCTGAGAATCATAACGTTATCACACTGCAGATCAATATTAAATTTTCCCACCCTAACCCACTGCCATATCTACAGACTTGTGTTGACCTGGTGTTTAAACTCAAAGACCTTGCAGCAAATGAATATTTTGACAGCAAGAAAAATGAACGAACTACAGTAACGTATGTTCGCGTTGAAACACAATTAGCATCATAAAGTTACATACAATCTTCTAAGTACAACAAACATAAACACCGTTCATCACTTTGTTTGGAGTAGAAGATGACACAATAATGGAAGCGACGTAATAAAGAGTAAGACAGGCAGTTTTCAATACTGCTAACATGTGCTTGTTATAACTAGGGCTGTACCGGATTCAAATTTTTGAAATCCGGCCGGATCCGGATGTGGCCGGATTTATGATGTGAAATCCAGCCGGAGCCGGATTTACACCAAAAAAAATTAAAATTAAATAACGTACTACATCACTTGACTTAGGTGATTGGAGTCACTTGACTGTTATCACTACGGTTCATTACTATAGACATGACAATGATGACATATACTCATATTAAATCATTTAAATATAAAATAATTATATTTACATTAGAATAAGTAATATTAAGTTCCATAAGTTCAAGATGAAACATAATACATAGGCACATAATGCTAATTTAGTAACTTTAATTTTTAGTTTTCAGTTTTCACATTGTTTTCATTTGGCAAATTGGCAGCTCAGTTACTACTCACAACAACAGTACATTGAACAGATTGAATTTATTGAAATACATTCATTCAGTACTTTCAGTATTTCAGTCAGTCAGCCTCCATTATGGCTGTGAAGTTGAACTGTCAGAGTCAAGAAGGGACAAGTTGTATTTCAGGAAAATCAACGTCTCCACATTTTGTGGTACAAGGCTACTACGGTGTTCAGTGGTGATGTCTCCTGCAGTACTGAACAGCCTTTCCTATGGCACACTTGTAGGTGGTGGTGCAAGAAATGCCTGCGCCAGTCTAGCCATACTTGGAAATCTATGCTTATTGGCATTCCACTATGAAACTGGATCTGACTGTCGAGTTTGAAGTGGCTCTGACAGGTACTGTGTCACCTCAGTGTTAATGATGTTGCCTTCGGCACTTGCAGAACGATCTGCGGTGGAATTTTCCTCGACAATTGTGTCAAAACAGCTCCATAGGCTGGACTCGTACTGTGTGGCAGTGCTCACAGAAGTCAAAACACTAGTACTACTACTAGTAGCTGATGGATCCTGTACACTGACTGTGTTTGCTGAATCAGTAATGGAGTTAGCAGCTACCATCAGATGGGCTCGTGCATCACTTCTGCCACGTTCAGAGAAGAAGCACAGCTTACATCGAGGATCCAGTAGTGTGGCACAGATATAAATACTGTTAGGTTCAATGTCCGCAAATCTGCTGTTAACAGCTTCAAGCAGGGCTGCTTTCATAGTTTTGATTCCAGCATCACTACCTTCTTTCTGGAGGAAAGCCATGCGTGTTTTCAATAATGGGATAATAACTGATTTGATGCCTGAGCTGCACTTATTTCACGTGTGAGTTCTTCAAATGATGCCAAAGTAGCTACCACATTCTTCGTGACTGCCCACTGCTGTGTCGTTAACCCAGTTACCGAATCAATTTCAACACAGTACAGGCTGATGTTGCGCCGTTGTTCTAACAGACGTCGCAGCATATAGAACGTTGAGTTCCATCGTATTGTCACGTCCTGGATAAGCTGATGTTGTGGAAGGTTTGATTCATTTTGAAGTTCATGCAAACGATTATTTGCTGACGAAGAGTGTTTGAAATGTCCTACCAATTTTCTTCCAGCACTGCTGATGTCAGCAACATACTTTAGACTCAAAAGACCATCACGCGCACACAGCTGCAGTTGATGTCCCAAAGTTTGGCCACGTCTCATGCCTGCACAATTGACTGCTGGGTACTGCTGCTTGCTTTGTGCAAACACGGATTCATCATAGATGTGATCACCACTCCAATACACTGGCCTCCGGTGACGCTTTCTTTTCCATCATTTTGTCATAGCTTTTCCTGTGCATCGATCGCAAATGGTTCTACATTGATGATGTTGAGAAGTCTTTGGGACGATCTGATCGTCCACGCGATAACTGTTTGTCACAGAACTTATATATTACCTCCGCTGAATCATCGTCTTTAATCTTGAAGTAATCCCAAACGGCGCTGTATGACCTAGATTTTGATGCCATTTTATTGTATCAGCAAGACCACAGAAATTTACGAAAATACGAAATATTCAAGTCCCACAAACACATAAAGTAATGCACCATTAAAATTAAAAATGAGTGTTTATTTCTTAAAATTCTTATTTACATCAGCGAGAAATAGTAAACCAGGAAGTGCTACTGTGCTATTGCCTAAAATTCAGCTTGACCTCATGAAACATGTACAGAAAATTCACGTGACTAGGCAATACAAATCCGGCCTAAATACGGCAAAATTGGACCGTAGTCGGAGCCGAAGCCGGATTTGTAAAAATGGCCGGTATCTATCTAACTACCACATTTCACTCGGATGCGCATTTATTTCTACTTGTGGTTTTTTTATGTTTGTATGTTATGTCCGTATCTTGAAAACAGGCCTATTTGTCCGAAATGTCGACTTTGTCCTGTGTATTGTCATTTGTATGATTATATTCTGTATTTTGTTTTGTTGTACGTACCATATTTACATCCGTTAGTGATAGTGTGTAGTGTTTTAGTCGTCATTCAGTAGGACTTAATTACCTGTCTGCCACTGAGTATTATTTTCTCATATGTTCTACTAGCAGTACCACCTTCTATTGATTACCATATTATGGTCACGACGTTAAATCAGTGGCTTTCTGAACTGAAAGGCATAGAGTTCGACCCCAGTTAGGTGTATTATTTGTACAGTCCATACAAAGAGATTTACATAGGTAGACTTATATTGTAAATAAACATAGCACGGTGCGATAAAGCAAAATAATTCTAGATATGCCTACACACACGCGCGCGCGCCGTTACACACACACATATATATATATATATATATATATATATATATATATATATATATATATATATATATATATATATATATATATATATATATATATATATATATATATATATATATATATATATATACTCGACGGTGATATGACAGAAACCACAGCTGGCATTGCACTAGCTTCAAATGCCGTTAACAGACTGTCTAATATCTGGAGGTCAAAGTCAATCAGCACACGAACGAAAATGCGCTTATTTAATTCCTGCGTTATTCCGATGCCATCATATGGATGTGAGATCTGGAAAAGTTCTTTATCTTCAGAAAAGAAATTACTGAGTTTCGAGAAAAAATGTCTTCGTAGGATAACTAACACCTATTTGAGTGAATTCAAATCGAATGATACAATCAGACGCCCGTGTGTTGCCGGGACCCGAAAGGGGAGCAAAGA
This sequence comes from Meghimatium bilineatum, assembly GCA_034231615.1. Lineage (NCBI taxonomy): Eukaryota > Metazoa > Mollusca > Gastropoda > Stylommatophora > Philomycidae > Meghimatium > Meghimatium bilineatum. Next base: position 81,160,164 of record CM067298.1, on the reverse strand, counting down.
ATAGCAACACTATTTACCTTCCACACATGCCGTAAAAGGCGACTAAGAAGGTTATGGGATGGAGTTGGCTGTACCATTCCATATAGGGTCAGTGACCCAAAGCCATGCTGAAGTCGGATGTGTCAGGCCGACAGACGCAGATATCGCAGCAATGCTGTAAACCATGACACAACGCATTCCGTTCTGCGGACTACATCCTTCTAATCTGCAGGAGTTTCAGAACGAACGCAGAAGAAGAAGAAGAAGAATATACAATCAGAGAAGAGACACATCAAAACGTCATCACATATGTTATCAGAAAACGCCGTTGGTCCTACATCGGGCATGTCCTACGCGTAGACATCTACAGAATACAACACCAATCTCTTGAATGGATACCTACAGGCAAAATAGCCAGGATAAACCCAAAATAAAACACTCAGAAGAACAATACTTAGAGAAAGTAAAACAATCAATATTCATACTATTCAAGAACTGCACAGAATACCTTTAAATAGACATAATTGGAGATCTGATATCTTCCCTATGAGCTAACATAAGCGCTAAAGGAAAATGAATATATTTTATATATTATATATAGACTGCGATGAGACTCCTGAGACTACTGTGTCGAAATCAATAGAAGATTGCAATGACTACATTGAAACTTGTGTAAACGAAAAATCTTTGGCAAGGTCCCAGCACCATAGCCAAGCTATGTATGATTAGAGCATGTGTATTTCCAGTGGCAATATATGGTTGTGAGGCATGGACATTAAATAAAACAATAGCAAAGATAATCGCTACTTTCGAAATGAGATATTACAGATTAATTTTACGTATACCATGGACAACTAAAAAGACAAATCAAGAAGTGTTAAGATCAATAAACATCGAAGAGGGCTGGCTCCTTAACAACACCCTAAAAAGAGAGCTGTGTTTGTTTTTTGGTCACATAAAGAGATATAACAGCATTGAAAGATTAATAGCTGAAGACAGAGTTAACGGCAGCAGGGGAAAACGGCGTTCAATACTGCGATGGTACAATAATATACCAGATTGCTTAAACATGTCTCTAGCTGCGGCTGGTCACTCGTCCAGAATACCGGAGCGTTTAGAGTCTATAAGGAAGATCACCTTTTGTAACGAATATGTCACATGATGATGATGCTGATATATATATATACATATATACACGCGTATATATATATATATATCCTGATAGGGTATATGAAGTCGACATTGATGTAGGGCTCTTTAGTATTGCTTACAGATCTGAAAGGATCACGCCTCTCTCTGTATATGATATATAACAGTCAATTAGAACATTTCATTCAAGCCTGTAGAATATTAGAGAGAGAGGAGGGGGATTGTTGTTTAAATATCCTCTCCCCTTTCCCTTATTAAGTCAGAACACGCCATTTAGTAATAGGTAACAAGACAAAAGACTGGGTCTCAGCCCCCTTAAATTGTTTTCGCCAAAAACATTACCACACTACCTCACAAAAATATTACCACACTACCTCACAGAAACATTACCACACAACCTCACAAAAATATTACCACACTACCTCACAAAAATATTACCACACTACCTCACAAAAACATTACCACACAATCTCACAAAAACATTACCACACAATCTCACACAAACATTACCACACTACCTCACACAAACATTACCACACAATCTCACAGAAACATTACCACACAATCTCACAAAAACATTACCACACAATCTCACACAAACATTACCACACTACCTCACACAAACATTACCACACAATCTCACAAAAATATTACCACACTACCTCACAGAAACATTACCACACAGTCTCACAGAAACATTACCACACAATCTCACAAAAACATTACCACACAATCTCACAAAAACATTACCACACAATCTCACAAAAACATTACCACACAATCTCACAAAAACATTACCACACAGTCTCACAAAAACATTACCACACAGTCTCACAAAAACATTACCACACAATCTCACAAAAACATTACCACACTGTCTCACAGAAACATTACCACACAACCTCACATAAACATTACCACACAACCTCACACAAACATTACCGCACTACCTCATAAACCATTACAACACTACCTCACAAAAACATTACCACACAACCTCACAAAAACTAAGAAGTGACATTATTTAATTAAGCTTCTACCTTGTACCGACGAGATATCTACTGCAGTTTCTCGTCATTTAATTCAATGTTTATCATAGACTTTATTTACCCATTTCCTCCCTTGGAGACACTTTATTTATCCATTTCCTCCCTTGGAGACACTTTATTTTCCGTATCTTCCATCACATTGAAACCTAGAAAAATAATCTTGTTGATTTAATTCAAGATTTGTTACAATACTCCTCATTAAATACCATTCATTAATTATATTTCCTATTGCCATCTTGACGGGTACGAAATTTAATTTTGTTGTGCGTAGCCCTTTACAAATCTCCGTAGTCCTCTGTAGAACCATATGCCTCACTTTGAGACCCATCGATCTAATTGGCAACAGGTTCTCAAGTATAACATATGGACACGTCAACAAAAAGTGCAACAATATTTCCGTGACTTAGACTAAGAGTTATTGTCTGATATTATTTTTCAATTAATTAAAATACTTATTTTTTTATTTGTAAATATTTTTCAACCAATAGAAGTTAATATTATCACATCTTTGCACTGCTATAATCTGTTCAGGAGAAAGAAGTTTTGTTAATGATAAAAATGAATGTTTTAAAAAAAATTTATTTATATTAAAGTTAAGGTAAATAATGTTCTAAGCCACTTTGAAAACTATTCTAATCTTACTATCATTCGTTAGCAATTGCGTGACACATTTGGAGGTCGTGGTGACTTGATTACAGAATCTCGACGCCCACAATTTTTGACGGTTAAATGCTTTGATATAGCCATATTGGACTACCATGGTTGAAAAGAGCGCGTCTCAACATAAGAGATAATTTTTATTTAACTAAAAAAGATGGTGCTTCAGACGAAAACCTTAAAAGTGTGACATAAATGAGAATAACCAATGTATTGTAAAATGTCACTATTTTTGTTAAGGATGTGAAGAGTGTCAACGTGGTACAGACAAGGAATAACACAGATTTGATTTTCCTTTCAGAACATTCACCAGAAACAGATAAAGCGTGAAGCGAAGTAATGAAGTTTTGCTAATAACATGAAACACAAATAGGCAATCGAAGTTTCGACCGAAATGCCTTTATCAAGGATTGCACACACGTTAAAAACGACAAGTAGTGATGACACAACTGGCTTGCACATGTCAAGCGAGATGGCCGGAAGGATAAAAATTAGGTCAGATGTGACATAAACAGGAAATGATACGGGAATACGAAATATACAAAAACAAACCCAAATAAATGAAAAAGGAGACAAACAGAGAAATTACGAATAAACCAAATATCATGCATATGTCAGGCGCTCATTAATACACAAAGGCTTCAGAGTGCCAAATTCGTATATGTAGCGGTTCTCAAGCGTGAGACGTGTCAGGTCGTCGGAGAAACACGTTTTGATAACCGTCATCTAAATATTGTGGGCGCCCCTATGGCCTATGTCATTGAAGTGCATGTCGACAGGATAGCTTGAATGATGTTTGATGCTGTGTAGCTGCTCGCTGAATCGGTCAGCAAGCTTCCTACCAGTCTCACCTATGTACGTCATGGTACAGCGCTTGCAGATGATGGCATAGATGACGTTACGGGACACACACGAGAAACTCTCCTCATTGGTGGAGGTGGCCTTGGGGAATGTGACGGACCGGGTCTGGGTAACATACAGATATGCATAGCATCTAGGGCGTTCGTAGCTGATAGTGCCAGAAAGATAGGGGACGTCAGGCCTAAGATGACTCCGGACCAGTAAATCCTTGAGGTTCTTGTCTCTTCTGTACGCAACCAGAGGGGGTCGCAGAACACTTCACGCGTCTAAGGATCCGACCGCAGAAGAGGTAGGTGTCGGAGTAGAATATAATGAACAGCAGCGTTATGAGGGTGAAAGGTGAGAATAAGTTTGACCCTGTCAGAGGGAGAAGACCTCCGAGTGTTCGGGAGTGTATCCTGGCGGGAGAGGATGTACACCCGAGACTGGGCATACTGAAAGACCCTGTCGGAAATAGGCGACAGCGAAAGAAGTCCATCATCTCGTCGGCTTTCTCGAAAAAGACTTCCTCACCACTGCACAGACGTCGGATACGAAAAATTTGAGATAATAGAAGGGAGTAATGACATGCAGAAGGATGAGATGAGGTATATATGAGAAAACTTTGGGCATCAGTCAGTTTGTAATTATGATGTAATGAGACACGAAATTTGGAGAGTGATAGAGATGTCCGGGAAGTTTACATGGGAGGTGGAAATCTGACATGTGAACTTCATAGCCGAAACAATATTTAAAGTTTTAATTTGAAGCACTGTCCGCTTTTTATGCATATTTTATTAATATTTCCACCTTGCAAAAAAACTTTCTGGTTATCGAGAACGGCTTTTTGGCAGTGATGAAATGACGTTGTCGTATTTGGTTTGGACATGTAATGAGGTATGGCTAACTTTACTAAGCTATTTTATAAGAAACGATTGAGGGTTGGAGAAGAAAACTCGGACAATGATAACTTTGGATTGAAAATATCAAGGAACACTCTGGATATTTTTTCCTATACTTTTCCAAATGACTGGACATAGGTGTTTGGGGAGATTTCATGCTCACGTCTCCAGTGTGGCACACCTACGACACTAATGGGTTTTATTATTATGGCCGTATTATTATTATTATTATTAATACTTCCATCTTATGTCATCACACAAAGCTCCTACTATGCTCTTATAAATCAGGCGACATATTCTTTCCAGCGTGTATCTTTTTTTATGATACTCTAACCTCCTCAAGAATCTGCATTAGTTAACATTCTACAATCGAGAACATTGAAATGTTTTCTTGCCAAATGCCGTGTTGGAAGCCCTTTCGCCAGTTATAAGTAAACATGCCTTCCAAATGCTAACTTTCTTATGATTTCATATTTTTATTAAGAATGTCTGGACATAATATTTGCTGTACTTTGCATTTTATTTCGGGAAATCCGTTAATTTATCGGCGAAATTAAAACATATTCAATTTCTAATTCATTTTGTTCATTACATTGTAGGGCGATCTATTAAAATTATAAAATATTTTTAAACAAAGCAGACAGCAATGAAATAATAGTTTCAGACATGTACATTTACCTAGGAATGAATGCAACCACGGACATCTATATGCACAGTGATATACTACGGAGCCACAAAAGCTGACGGTTATCAAGAAACATATTCGGGATTTTCACGACTCAAAATTATCAAGTCATTTTTTCTGTATAGTCATGTATGCTGATCTTCAAACATCTAGGGATAAATCAACCATAGTAGGGTAACAACCCTAAACAGGAAGTAGGTGGCTGGAGTAACACTGGGCAAAATGTCAAGATATACAAAAATAGGTAGGTGTGTTACCAAAATAAAACATAAAACAATTTAACAACGAGATACAGAGACAGACGACGTTTCGACTATAAAGCCTTCATCAGGACAAACAAATTACCACAATAAAACAAATCTTACATGGAGGTAAATAGGGTTATAATGAGGAGGACAATAGCAGATAGGTAATGAGGGAAGAAAAGATGTGGAAGCATGACAGGTGAGAAAAACGTATGGGGAGAAGTTAGTAGTAAGTAGGGAGGAGAAAGTAGACTGAAGAAAGTGAGATGAACAAAGGAAAAGATATGGTAGCAAGTAAATTACATTAAAAATACTCACCTCAAAAGTGGCAACAGAGAATGAATGCTATAGACAAGCAATCATGATGTAAGGGAAGAGCAAAATGAGATGGTACGTGGGATCAGGTGGGAGAGATAGAAAGGGGAGAGAGAAAGAGGCCAAAAAAGGCAGGAACAGAAGAGAAAGAGCCAACAGCAGGAAGAGAATATGAGCAGATAATGGTGATATATGAGAATAAAATAGTAAATAAAATATATCTCTCGGGATAATATTTTTGGGGATTTTTTCGCGAACTTTCACTGGATCTCTCTTGCATTAGAACAATGTTTCTTGTATATTGTCTAGCAGAGTGTAGTCTAGAGAACGCAGATGAGTTGTTTTGTCTTTCTGTTTGCGCAAATGGACCGACAAATATGACTTCGGCGTGATAACTAATACGTTCAGTGTTTACCATTTTCACTTAATGGTGGACGTCCATAGCTGTATCTATTGTAAGGAAGTCATAAGAGAGAACTGGTTCAAGTACCGTTCAATGGACACCAACTTGAACGTTGAACACAGTGAAGCATGCTTAACCTTTTCACAGTTATAGGCATCGATGTCGACATCGCTAGAGACTCCCACTTTCAAGATATCATTATGAGGGTATGTAGTTGAGCTGATGTGTGGGTGGCTAGTGCAGCAATGTTAAGTAACAGTATATATATAAAAATCGATACATTAACACACCAAAAAAAATCGAATAAAATATTTATAGCTAGAAGATCAGTGACATGGAATCCGCAGGGGAAAAAAAATTCAGCTGGGAAGACATAAATTTTGGGAGAAGGGAGACAATGAAGGATGTGACAGAAGAAATATACATATTGGAAGAAGAGAGACAATAAAGAACGTGACAGAAAAGGAAATCACATGTAATGAGTCTGGGAACACATCAAGGATAGAGAGAAATGGGAGCTTTTTGTTCGTGGCCTATGCACCCGATAATGTGTAAACAGCATAAAGGGCCCAATTGTTCGATGAACGTAAAATATAAAAAATCGATTGTGTGACGCTCATGAAAATAAAGCAGTGATATTTATATTTTAAGGAGCGCTAATGCATATCAGGCGTATTAATCTTGATATATCACAATCGTGTATATTACTACTATTTATCTATCTGAGAACTCTATCAAACTCTATCTCACAAATGCATTTCATAAAACAGTATAATAGAGAAACACATTTTTATGATATGTATAGAAGTAGATTATTGAAATCTTGTTAAAGTCGTCGTTTGAACATTAGTAGTGAAATCAGTTGATGCATCAAAGTACTGTAACGTCTCGGTACAATCGGAGTATATCGTTCTTAGCGAGATTACGTTATTCAAGGAAGTACAGTATTATGCATAAAAGTACAGTATTGTGCATTAAAGTACATTATTCGAACCTCGGTACAGTCAAAAGCAGATACAAAATATGTGTTCATAAAAGGTCTATTCATACAGCGCATAATTACGGTTTCAGAAGTCTATTCATACGAGCATAGCTACAGTATGAGGTCTATTCATACGAGCATAGATACAGTATGGGGTCTATTCATACAAGCATAGTTACAGTATTATAATTTTTTTCAACATCCTATGCAGTGTTAGAGATTGGTATGCTGAGGGACTCATGTATGCCACTGTGAATTCTAGGATTTGCTTCTAACCAAGATTCTAAAAGTACATAGGCGTGATGCACCCAGGTAAACAGCAATTTTGAATTTAAAATTTGATGGTTTTTACCATGTGGAGCAGATATGGACAAAATACAGTTCTCAAGCCACGTCCGGCTTGCCAAGAAATTTGTACTGGTCCACTGGGCTGTTATAAAAGTGCAATGTGATTTGACATGATCTTTTAAAACATTTTTTTAACTGAAAGTGAAAAGAAAAATGTATCTTTTATGGTGAGAAACGTTCTTTTAAACTGCGGATGTTAATTCAATTTGGTTGGTTAAATCAGAGTTCTGACCGTAACAAATAATGGAGGACGTGGTCAAACCACGACCCCCGAAGTACTTAATAATTAGTATTGTTTGTAGCTCAAAGAGAATAGTAAATATAATTTAAAAACCTGTATGTCCCAGCCCTATAAGCAAGAAATAAACTGAATTCGACACGCGCAGCATGGTTGTCCATCTACATTCTAGAGGACGGGCTAGTGAATTAATGTTTGCTAACATCATAATGAAGTTGTAATTATTGCCATCTCATCATGCTTCTTTTGTGTTCATATACAGTGGATCGTAAATCAATTTATACTTCACATCATTCTTCCTTTGTGTTCATATACAGTGGATGGTAATTTTTGTTATACTTCTCATCACCAGAAAAATTGCTGATGTTGGCACTGCTGGTATCGGTGACATCCTCCATGTTATATAAGCGCTACAAACCTAGGTGGCCCACACTTTCGTCGTCGTCTTCTGCCTCATCATCATCATCTCAATCGCAGATGTTAACCATGCGCAAGCAGCTGGATGCTGCCTATAAAGCTAAGTCACGATTCGGTACCAGATCGAAATTGTCACGAGATACTTGTCGGGCACATCCACTAACATTGGAACTGGAGGTAAGAACGTAAAGTAATGTTTTAGTTGAAAGTAGATAATACTGAAGTATACATACGTGTGTTATAGGTCGCAATAGGAGACCAGTGGGCCAAAGCTTATTTTCTTTGATCACAAGATTTTGTGATCAAGATTTTGTCCACGAGATTTTGTGAGCTGACGACAGACAAGAAATTTACTTACAATATTCAAATATAATATAGAATGTTTATTCATGATTTGCATCACTCAATCATGTTATTGTTTCATTTTTCACATATATTTTCAATACAATATTTTAGTATTGTTCTGTTCTATTTCGCTACCGTTGTTGTTATTACGAAAGTCTTATACCGAAACGTCAATGTTTCGTCCTTATGTTTTTCATTATCATATTTTAAAAAATATTTCATCATTATTAGTAGTAGTTTTGTGTAACACATATATACCTATTTATATAATAAATATTTCCTATCGTTTGATACGTAATGGGGAAAATCACCTAGATTAAAACATTGTAAATGTTAGCAAGCAAGAAAATTATATCATATTCACAATAACTATATATGAAACACTTGGATGGGGTCGCGCAGATATGTTTCGCACCATAGTACCCAAGGGGTAAATGTTAGAACCCTTGAAAAAAAACAGCTATACACACAAGATCTAAGACACGACTCGTTAGCAACCATAAACAAATCATTTAAAGTCAAGATAACTCTAAACCATTGCTATACCACTTGTAATGTTAATCCTTGGTAATGTTACTCCATGTGTCTGTAGAAGACTGAGATTACAGAATCCATAGTAGTTACATATCCGTATATTATACATTTAGCACCTGTAAAACATTACTCATTATGGTTCCAGATGACTTGAAGTCAGGAATAATCAGATTACAAACACTCGCATGACAATACCAGTTACAGCAAACATTGTTTGTCTATTTCCATGTGGTATTGTCGTAGCTTCCACACTTGCCGTTGATTGTAAGGGTGTGTGAAGAAGATGCGGTCTGCGTTTAAGAGCCAGGTGTATTGCTCTGGTTGAGATGTACTCATGTTTATTTAGGATAGTCTTGATGTTGTCTATTCATATTCTCCTAGGTCTGCCCTTGGCTCTGTAACCTGATTCCATCGTGCTATAAGCAATTATGGAAAGGTGATCGTTCACCCTCATAAGATGTCAAAGCCATTTTATCTGCTGTTTCTCTATATATTCAACGTGTGATGTGATACCTATTATTTTGCTGATGTTCACATTGCGCATTTTGTCAAATCTGGTGACTCCAATAACCTACCTTAGACATTTCATTTCGAAAAACTTTGATCTTTCTCTTATGTGTAGATATCAGTGACCAAGTCTGGCATTGGTAGCATAGAAATAAGTAGATGTCAGTTGCCAAGTCTGGCATTGGTAGCATAGTGTTAGGTAGATGTCAGTTGCCAAGTCTGGCATTGGTAGCATAGTGTTAGGTAGATGTCAGTTGCCAAGTCTGGCATTGGTAGCATAGTGTTAAGTAGATGTCAGTTGCCAAGTCTGGCATTGGTAGCATAGTGTTAGGTAGATGTCAGTTGCCAAGTCTGGCATCGGTAGCATAGTGTTAGGTAGATGTCAGTTGCCACGTCTGGCATTGGTAGCATAGTGTTAGGTAGATGTCAGTTGCCAAGTCTGGCATTGGTAGCATAGTGTTAGGTAGATGTCAGTTGCCAAGTCTGGCATTGGTAGCATAGTGTTAGTATTAAGATGCTCTTAATAATTTGTTTCTTTACCTCCATGTTGATTTTTGGTTGCAAGAGCAAAGGTAACAGCTGGTATGTCACAGCATTTGCCTTTTGATATCTTGTTTCTATCTCTCTGTCGAGTCATCAGTCTTCTGTGAAGATACGTCCTAGGTATTTGAACTCTTTGATTTAATTTATTGAGGATGTGTGTGTGTTCTCTATTTTGATGTTTAATTGCTCTGTTGATCTTGTTATTTGCATAGTTCTGTCTTTTGTGTATTAATCCGCAAGTTGTATTTATTGCATATTATTGATACTGAGTTGCAGTGAGTTTGCAGTTTTTCTTCGTCATAGATGATGCTTTAATCGTCAGCGAAAAGCAGTTCAATGAGCTTGTTGTTAAGTTATTCATTCTCTGGTGTTACTCTATATATCTCATTTTGTGTTCCTTTTATGATTCTATGTAGACATTGAATAGGATAGGCGACAGTACACATCCCTATCTGACTCATGTTTTTGTTGTGAATGTTTCTAGTATTCCATCTGTTGTTCTCATCTTGCTTTTGGTTGTTTTTTTAAAAATAATGATGTGATGTTGTGTAGCAGTTATCTCTTGATTCCGTATATTTCTAGAGTTTCCCATTGCATGTCTCTGTTTATTTTGTCGAACGTTTTTTTTTCTTGGTCGACAAAGACGATGTTTAGCATTTTGTTATTCAATAGATTTTTCGCTTAGTTGTCTAAGGATAAATAATGCATCTTTGCATCCTGCTCCTCTTCTGAAACCAAACTGGGATTGGCTTAATTGTTGTTCTATGATGTGTCGTGTTCTTTTTCTAGTATTGTAGCGTGTATTTTCCAGTGTAGCTGAGTAGTGAGATGCCGCGATAAATTTCACATTCTGTTTTGTTACCTTTATTTTTCCATATTAGAACTATAATTGAGTTTTATCAGTCATCTTTGACTATTTTTTCCCCATGCTATCGATAATATTCTCTTCAGCCATTTCACACCTTAAAAGAATATTTAATCGCACGCTTTAATTGCTTCGTTTGGTAATCCATCTACTCCTAGTGATTTATTTAAAGGGCTTTTCTCTGTATTTCTTAGTATAGTATCGCTAGCTCAGGGGTTTCTTTGTCTTTTATTGTGTACGCGTATTCTACTGTGGTATTTGAGTTGCTTAGTGATTGGAAGTATTCCTTCCATCTATTCTTTCATTTGTATTTAAGATCGGGCTTCCCTCTTTAGTGTTTATTATTGTTGTTTATTATTGTTATTATTGTTCTCATATCTTTCGTCTCTTATTCTCAATGAGGTACATTGTAGAATTTCTAATAGATCATTATTTATCATTATTTCCATAACTATAATGGGGTTAAGAAAGAAACATATATTCTAATTATATATATTCTATGCCGTCAACACGGATGCAATGACAGTCCTATCCAAACAATCAAAGATAGATGCCATTGTCAAATCTGTATATTTACATGCAGTCGAAGGACATCGGCCTCATCAATTACTATATGATTTACACTCAGTATGAAGCTCGCTCACATTGACTCACTTTCAGGATTTATCGTAAAGATTTATACAAATCGTAACAATTGTGAAGATGACTAAAATGTTGATGTAGACTTTTCTACGACTGTTGATGTAAGGTAGTGAGTTGGTTATCATATATTTTATAATTCAGCTTGAAGCTGAACCTTTTTTATCGCTGTGATCTGATATGTAGCCAATAATAATTTGGATAACAACTGATGAAATTGCGTTGACCTTTCCTGTGTAGGTCCTGCTGGCTGATCATACACAATTCTACCCAGATGGATCAACTGATTAGCGACACAGATAAGCAAGATCACCTTCCTCTCTCCATTTACCGGAGACGTACGGTCCTGGTTGGGAGGTGGGCGTTAGTCTATAACATATTTACGAAAGGGTTATATAGCAGTAAAGATTTTCAGAAACTTTGATATATAGAATGGATACACGATGAATGATGATTTATATGACCAGCGCACATGCCATATCTATAGAAGGATGTGGTAGGTCGTGATACCCAAGAGCGTTGATTGATGAGTACCCAGATGGCAACTGACGTTTGCATCATTAGTGACTCGATTAGCATGATCTGAAAATTACCGTAAATTGGTTGAATTCTAGAATAGTGACTTGAAGCAGTGGAGAGGTCAAAGTTAGAATGTCTCACATTCAGTTTCGTGCATTGTCATGTAGGTGTTCAGGGCAAGAAGAGAACGAATCGGCTAGCTTGCAGAAATAACATGTGGAAATGAAATTAATGAGGGTGACGATTCCTTTTCCATGTCCAGAAAAGAAGAACATGAAATGCTGCTTTGACAAAAGTAAGAGCTACTATGTGCTTAGAAGAGCGTTTGCCAATAAACAGAGAACTTAAAGTGTCAGACATCGTGTAATAGTGGATCATCGTCATCATCATCAAGTGTCATCTCCGCAACGAAGGTTGGATGTAAAAGACTTCCAACATCCCTGTCTCTTGTCTTGGTAGTGTACCCTGCTAGATTGTAACCTATCCATCTCGTGATGTTACTTTTCCATTTGTATTTCTGCCTACCTCTTGATCGCCTTCCCTCGATCCTTAAGTAAAGTCTTCCACACAGTCTCATGTCTTTTAATGTGTCCAAAATATTGTGTTTGCTTGATCTTTATTTTATTTCCTTTAATAATTCTTTCTTCATACTATGTGTTGTTAGAATCCCTTTTGTTTTCTTTTTTTCCCATGATGTTCTTCCTATTCTTCTATATATCCACATCTCAAATGCATCATTTCTGTCTTCTCATTGTTTGTTTAGTGTCCATGTTTCTGAGTCATACATTAATATGGAATAGATGTAGAATTTTATAATTATAATTTTTATCTTGTTTGTCATTTTTATAGATGTTAATAATTCCCTCATGTCACTGAAAGGACTAAACTATTCCTATTCTATTTTTAACTTCTGTTTCACATCTACCATCATTTGTGATTATGTTTCCACTATATTTTTAAGTGTTCTACTTCTTGTTGTATTTTCTCTCCATGTATTCTTATGTTTAGCACCTGTTCTTCAGTGAATGACATTGCTGATTATCATGCTTTGTTTTTTTTAATTTTCATATTCAGTCCATATTCTTTACTTGATTTATTGACTTGATCTATTAGTATTTGTAGTTTCTGTTCTGTCTGGCAAAAAAACAGTGATATTCATATCTCAGGTTGTTTATTATTTTCCCACTGATCTTGAGTCCTGACATTCCCTCTATATGTTTAAAAATGTTCTCTGTGTAGATATTAAATAGGCTGGGTGATAAAAATACATCCTTGTTTACCCCCTCTTTTCATTCTGTGTATGGTGAGTAGCTGTTTTCACATCTTATTGATGCAGCTTGTTTCCAATATATATTTCTAATCAGTATGATGTCTTTCTAAATCAAGACCCCAAAAAATATTGAGAACTGCAATTTGGAAGAAGTGATACATTTTGATTATTTAGGAACTAATATAAACAATGCGGGGGACTGCGCAGTTGAGATTAAGAGAAGAACGGCAATGGCGCTGGCAAAATTAAAACAGATAAAGAAACTATGTCAAGGTACTAACATAAGAACCAAATTGTGTTTACTACGAACATGTGTATTTCCTATGGAGACATATGGATGTGAAGCATGGACACTAAATAAAACAGTGGCCAAGAGAATAACATCATTTGAATTAAAGTGTTATAGAAGAGTTTTGAGAATACCATGAACAGCGAAGAAAATAAACCAGGAGGTGTTACGAACAATTAACGTCCAGGAAGGATGGCTTCTGAACACTATATTAAAGAAAAAGCTAGTTTATTTCGGTCATATTAAGAAACACTACGGCATGGAGAGAGTGTTAATGGAGGGGATGATAGAAGGCAACAGGGGCAAAGGCCGACCAAGACGCCGTTGGACAAAAGACATTCAATAATTCCTGCGCATGTCACTGGAAGATGCAGGGCAACTTGCTCAAGACCACGGAGAATTCAAGAGATCCATAGGAAAGACTACGTTCTGGAAAGAATATGTCACTTGATGATGATGATGATGTCTTTTCCATCTATGCCTATTTCTTGAAGACATTCAATTAATTTGTTATGCTGCCCACTGTCAAAATCCTTACTGTAGTCTATGAGCAAATATACATACTTTTTGGTTATCTATATATTTATCTATCAATATTAGAATACTAAGTATAGCTTTTCTGGCCCCTTTGTGTTTCCTATCGTCACCATCATCAAACATATAACTCTTAAAGAGTATTAGTGGTGCTACTCTGGAAACAACAACACACACATTCCGGCATGCTTCTCTGTTCTACGTTCCTTGTTTAAGTGTGTAGAATCTTAAAACTGTCTAGTTTTTAATAATATCAATACATACTTTCTTCTGTTTTTCTCTTCTGCTTCCACTCTCAACTGTTATAGTTGATACACGACAGTAGAGATTTAGCACCTGTAGACGTGTCCGGTGTGCAATGATGATGATCAGACGACTAACTAACTCGATACCCATTACCAATACGTGGAAGTCTTACACTGTTAATGATTTGAACAAGCAAGATAGGAGAGGAATATATTATGTTCGTCGTTGACGATAGGTTAAAACACCTCAAGGCTTTAAATATGACAGTTTGAAATTCTGAAACGCATGCTAAATGGTGAAATGCGTATAGTCATTGACTGTACTGTTAATCCGTTGTAAAACATATTCTATGCTTTTATCCTGGTTCCATCATGTTCTTGATTCAAAACACGCATTCGTGTCACCTCAGACCAGAAACACGCAATTACATAAGGAAACTAATTATCTAAAGAGACACATGGATCAACTGCGATATGTGATTGATAGCAGTCAGAAAATAACATATTTCATATTGTGTAATTTTTTATTTTACCATCAAGAGTAGATCGACTGTCAGTCGAAACCATGACAGTCCAAACCATGACCATTACAAGCTGTTAAACTTGACACGAAATGTAGAGATTTTGGCAGCAGAAGGCAGACTTCGAAATCGCTCAACTAATAGGTGATAAAATCGGAATAATGTTGTCATTATTCTCTCTAATACTTGTGTGCGTTATAGTGAGATATCATGGATTCCATTTACAATAAAACTCTATAGTGTCAATGTTTCTCAAACTATTACCTTCTATAGAATACTTTCGTACAAGGGGTGGGGAAAGAAGGGTTGCTAAAAACGTAATTTCTTCACCTTTGTGAGATTTTAAAAAATTCTTGAGACTAACGGGAATTCTACGGCACCAAATCGCCTAGCAACAATTGCGCACGCATTCTTCTGTACTTGACTAACCGCATCTCCAAAAAAAAGATGCGATTTCATCAAGCTATTCAAACCGTACACACAAAGTCACCCGAACGGACCAATCGAGACAAGGACTGATGATGATGGTTAGTCCGTCGTGATCGACGATGACCAAAAACTCAAACATAATAATAATAACAATAAATAATAAAAATAATAAAAGTTAATAGTTCGTTTTTAAATGACTAGCAAGTCCCATACGCGCACAAAATGTTCTTTTACAGAATTGACAACAATAGAAGGTATCTCTGTGAGGTTGAGATGTTTTTTCTTTTCTACGTGTCCGCTTCTGTCTTGCAGTATCTTGTCTGAATTCTTCCGCCGCTAGTGCTCCCGTTCTAATGCTGTAACGCCATGCTGTTCTATCCTGAGCGAGGCTCTCCCAAGCGCCTACGTCAATGTTAAGATGTTTCAAGGATGACTTGAGCGTGTCTTTGAAGCGCTTTTTCTGTCCACCCGCTTTTCGAAATCCTGCCTTGAGTTCTCCATAATATATTTGTTTTGGCAAACGCGAGTTCTCCATACGCACAAGATGGCCTGCCCAGCGTGTTTGCGCCTTCATAAGTATTGTGTGGATGCTTATTGAGGTTGATTTTTCCAAGACCTCGTAGTTTGGTACTTTGCCCCACCAATTGATGTTTAGTAATTTACGTAGGCAGGTAAGATGGAAATGATTTAATTTTCTTGCATGTCTAGCATACACTGTCCAGGTTTCGCAGGCGTATAGTAGGGTTGGTATAACAGCAGCATGATATACATGTAGTTTGGTGGTTGTTCTTATACCTCTTCTGTCCCATACATTGTTGCGTAATCTGCCAAATACAGCACTAGCTTTTGCCAGTCTATTGTTAAAAGGACTATTACAACAACAACAAACATCGCGTACAGGTATTGAAATATCCTCAGTAACAACAAACACATAACATAATATCCGTCTCAAGAATTTTTAAAATTGTCCTCTGGCTTCCTACTTAAATTTACTTGAGATTTTTAAGTGACTTGTTTTTACACAAATGTCACGTAATCTCGATGACTTCATAGACGCATTAGGAAATATTTTTCAGGCAGTAAGCACAATGACAATCGTCTTTAATGTTGAACAGCAATGAGTCTGTATTTAACGTATTCAAGACTGTAATGTCAACAGTTATTTCTGAACAGTGTTTCCCCCTTTTGTTAATAGAATGTATACTAAATTCAGTATGTTTTATGAAAACTCTCCGTCAGAATGTCAGACTCACTAAAAGTCTGTTCAACTATAATCATTTCTCAGACAAATAATAATAAACGCTGTTGAAATGTTTAAGATTATTTCATTTTAAAAGATTCCTGTTTTCAAGAGATACTTGTCATTGGTTACATTAATCATAGCTGGGCCAGGTTTCATGTAGTCTTATCTCCTGTTTTATTGTATATAAAAATCGTTAAGTACTTTCAACATTTTCTTGCAATTTCAGATGTCCTGTGTTTCCTAAAGCTGTTTTACTCCCTCACCTTTCCCCACCTACCCTATCTCGCATTATGTCACCCCTTGACCCTACATCATTCTCTAAAATCTCTCAGTTTTATTCTATGCTCCTGAGTATTGCTTTTGGTGGGGACGGCCTGGGCCGGTCACATCTGCCTAGTTTCGAGGCTGGAATTTTCGACTAATATAGCTAATGCCAACCTCCGGGA
This sequence comes from Meghimatium bilineatum, assembly GCA_034231615.1. Taxonomy (NCBI): domain Eukaryota; kingdom Metazoa; phylum Mollusca; class Gastropoda; order Stylommatophora; family Philomycidae; genus Meghimatium; species Meghimatium bilineatum. The sequence continues at coordinate 81,143,026 of CM067298.1, read as the reverse complement.
GCTCTCTATGATTATAACCCAGCTAGGTTTCCTGTTCTTCTATAGAGGTTAAGTTAATGCATAAGGAAAGTGATGATGTTGCTTCACGTATGAGAGTCTGCTGAAGCGGATGATTGATGGAATTTTGTAGTAAAGGTAACACTAGTAGACATAGAAAACTAAGGGGATAAATGGAAGCTTGTTTACCCAGCCTGATACAGATGCCATAAGCATGTATACAATTTGAAATTTACTTGGAAGATTGACCACTTATATGTCTGACCAGGGTCATCACCAAACCTATAACCCCACACGGGTTTCGTAAATAAGAATATGTATTACTAGAGATATATATAGGATTTTCTGTACTTCTGCGCTTATTCTGGTCTTATTCTTGTCCATATGGCATTTAATCTGGACATTGCAGTAGAGGTTATTTCAAGTCTAATCTTTATTGTTATCGCTTCCATAGCTGCTCATTTAAGACCCTAAGTATTAAAGATGTTAACCTTTTCTAATTTCTTTTTCATTTACCCAGATATTAACAGGAGCCGTGTTGTCATCCCTTTGTGCCATCATTTTTGTGTGGTCCTTATATTTATTTCCATACCATACGTTTTCTTGAAGTTGTGCAGTCCTTAAAGTTATTTTTCACTGCCAGCCATAAAATCAATGTAATCTGCACAAACTGCGTTGCATAGAGGTCGACCATCGAATGAAAATGTTATTTGATGGCTCTTTAGTGTCCTGCAAAATATGTTCCAAGAATATATTTAATAACACTGGTGGTAATATGCATCCTTGTCGAACCAATGCAGTTGTTTTGAAAAATTCGCCAACATCACTAGTTACTACGTGCTTCAGTTCAGTTATATTTCTATTAAAATTGTCCTCATAATTTTCTATAAATCCTCTTACCATACTCGATCATAAGCCTTAGTGAAATAGATGAACTTAGGATATATTTCATATTAATATTGTTTATACTTCGCACTGATTATTCTGATGTTTAAAATATGTTCTACAGAATTTCGGCTTTTACAAACCCTGCATATTCTTCAGCTATTGTTTCTTCTGATCTTTGTTAAAATCTGTTTAATATCACTCCGCTTGAATTGCAAGAAATGGCATCTAATAATTTTAATTCAAACGATTATAATCAAACGACGAGTAACCATCACAGAATAGAAACAGTCAGTTACTCCGTGATCAAGGACATACTGAATATGACATTGGAGAGCATATGGACTTGTCTGGAGTGCCGTGATGATGATCTAACGACTAACAACACTTGCTTGAATGAGTGATAAGATTAATAGTTATATAATTGTATATTGCCTGAGTACTAGCTAGGATGTCAAACAATAACTAATAAATGTACAGAAACTATATACCGAAGGAGGAACGTTACATTAAACACAAAGAAGGAAAGAGACGGAATTCACCTGTCGCCAAAAAATCTTTACAAAACATATAACTCGCAAAATATAAATGGAAAAATGAGATAACAGAATATATTGTGCGTGTTTTAAAAGACGTTTTATTACTGCGTGTTTTCATATGATGACAGAAATAGTTTGAACCATTGTGCATGATGACAGCAATAGTTTGAACCATTGTGCATGATGACAGCAATAGTTTGAACCATTGTGTATGATGACAGCAATAATTTGAACCATTTTGTATGATGGCAGCAATAGTTTGAATCAATTTGTTTTAAAATCTTCAAATAATATTAGCAGTATTATTGTGGTAAAAAAAAATAACGACAACAGTGTTTTCTGTCTATTTAGTAGCCAATTCGCTACGTAACAGGGTACAACATTATCAAATAGTTTCAATTACTTGATGAAACCTTACTGTAAAACTCTCTGAAGTTCCAGACAAGTATGAGTACAGACAGATAACGTGAACTCAAATGAAAAAGGAAATAGGTCATCACAATTATAACTATGAACAATCTATACTTTCTTCGTCACTTTAACTCTCTCTTCTACTTCTCTGGAATTAAGTCTCTCTCTTCTTGCCTACTACTTCTCAGGAATTAAGTAGATTACATATTCATTCATTTTCCCTTTGCGCTGAAGTTAGCGCATAGGGCAGAGGTCAGATTTCTCCAATTATGTCTGTTCAAAGTTATTCTGTGCAGTTCTTGATTGTTTTACTTTCTCTAAGTATTGTTCTTCTGAGTGTTTCTTTTGGTCCACCCCTGGCTCTTTTGCCTGTAGGTATCCATTCAAGAGATTGGTGGTGTATTCTGTTGATGTCTCCGCGTAGGACATGCCCGATGTAGGACCAACTGCGTTTTCTGATAACATTTGTGATGAAATTTTGATGTGTCTCTTCTCTGATTTTATCATTCGATTTGAATTCACTCCAATGGGTGTTGGTTATCCTACGAAGATATTTGTTCTCGAAACTCAGTAATTTCTTTTCTAAAGATAAAGAGCTTTTCCAGCTCTCACATCCATATGATAGCACCGGAATAACGTTGGAATTAAATAAGCACATTTTCGTTCGTATGCTGATTGAATTTGACCTCCAGATATTAGACGATTGACTTTGACCACCAGATATTAGACAGTCTGTTAAAGGCACTTGATGCTAGTGCAATGCGAGTTGCAATTTCTGTCATGACATCACCGTCGGGTGTAAATTTACTTCCTAGATATGAGAATTTGTGTACCTTTTCAAGTTGTTGTCCATTTAAAGTAATTGCGTTAGGTGAATTTGTGAAGTCCAGAATTTTTGTTTTTGATGAGTTGATTTGGATACCTATTTGTCCTTCGATGAGTTTTAATCTATCAGTTTTTGTTTGTGCATCTTGATGGTTTTCACTCAATAGTGTAAGAAATTCGGCAAAATCCAAGTCTTCTAGTGCTTTTTCTCATAGCCCAGTCAATTGCGATATTGAATAGTAATGGTGACATTGGGCAGCCTTGTTTAACACCAGTAATCACAGTGAATCATTTTGAATTGCCCTTTTCTGTTCTAACACAGCATTTTGAGTTGGTATAGAATGATTTTATCACATTTATATATTTGTCTTGGAATCCATATATTTTTTTTAAATTTCCCAAAGCGATGGTTAATGGATGCTGTCGAAGGCTTTTTGAAAATCAATGAAGTTTATTATGAGATTAGATCTAAATTCTAGATTCCATATGGTGTGTACTTATAATTGTATTATCATTGCACATCAAATTGTCGTTAGAGAAACTAGACATGTGAAACCCATGATTTGTTTAAACATTGACACATACATCAGAAATACGTGTGTTCGGATTCTAATTTTCTGGGTACAGTGATACATTAATGGCGATACTACCTACTAATGGTGATCATGTCGAAAATATACTTTCCCAGACCTGTTTCTCCAAAGTGTAACGACTGCACGACTGTCACACGCTCCATTTAAAAGAATTGTATTCATTTCCTGGGAAAGAGTCTCCTCCAAAGCCGTTTGCTAATTATGCAAAATTCCAATCAAATATGAATTCGTTTCGGACCACCCTGTTAGGAAGCCAGAATACTAATCATTTCAAATATAGAAATTATAGTTTGGTAGCAGATCAACAGTAGTATCTGCTCAGTTAACTTTCTTATATTTTTAGCTTGTTAATTTTACCACAACAGTTTGTGGTATAGGTTCATCAGATTGAACTATAAGAATAACACATGTTGAAACAGGATAACAGGGGTTAAAACAAGTTGAAACATGAAAACAAAGTGAAACATATTAAAACAAGATAAAAATACGTTAATACATGCTTGAACGTGTTAAAAATGGTTAAAGCAGATTAAAACAGGTTAAATTAAAATACGTCGTTCTTCTCTGCAACATCCCGGATCTTTGTTGTAGTATCAGATGTTTGAATATAATGTTCCTATCATTCTTTGTACATAAAAGGGTATCATATTCAGCAATGTCTTGGTAATTCTTTAACAAATCTTTGAGTCATCTAATTAAGTTAGCTTCAAGTTGTGATTCTAATTCGGGTCAATCAGCACTAAGGTTTTGCCAATCGGTCTGCCCATTCGTTGCTTTTGACCCGTGCATTACCAGGACAGTGCAATGATATTCTACATTTGTCACAAAAGGGTGACTATTTCCTTTTAAAATATGTATCTTTCTATCATATCTCTTAGTGTTCGAAAGAATAAACGTATGTTTTGTACTCGATGACTCTGAGAGAAATAACTTCAAGTGGCGTTTGGTAAAATGTGGACAACTAAAAGTCATTTCGACATATGAAATCTGAAAGTATAACTTTGTGTTGACATTTCAGTCGTACCAAGTTCAAGTTTATGCTGTTTATATCTTTTGGTTGACATTTTAGTCATACGCCTGTGTCAGAGTAGGGTTGGCATATCTCAGCAAGAAGGAGAACCCTTCACAAGCTAAGGGCATCTCAGTAGATGGTGAGAACCCTTCACAGGCAGCGGGAGATTAACGGTGTGAAATACCACGATCGGTTGTGTGACTAGACCATAATGGCTCATGTGAAAATATTGTCACACTATGTGCTTCAGTGCTAGAATATGCACTATGATGTATGCAAAGCGCGAATATAAAAAGACGGACTGACGAGACAATAAGCATTGTTCTTCGAGCCATGTTGTGAAAACAAGCGACCAGGTAGACAGCCAGACTAGAAGGCATTGCACATTCTGGGATATGAATACAGGAACTGGTCGGACAGAACAATTATGTGTTTTCGGACACCAGACATTCCTTAAGCTGGCACAAAAGAACTATAGACTCAATATTTTAGGGAAATAAACGATTCCCATATAAAGCTTGAATGTGCTAACATGTGCTTATGTAATGCCTTTCCGAACCTTTATGTATAATGAACAAATAGCGCGCGGATGAGGACGGATGTGATTATGTGAGATTTATGAAGCATTTAGATTGGTCGGGAGTTTTTGCTAAGTTGGGAAGAATTTGGCAAATTGGAATTTGATTTGAGATTCATGATATTCAGGAGTTTGACAGCGACTAGGTGCGTCGCAAAAATGTCGGCTGTGAGCCGTAGTGTAGCACGGGAATGATTATCAGATAGCTAGAAGTTTAGTTAGAAGTTTTAGTAGAAGTGGTTATACATTTCTAGCTAAAAGCTGTTATGTTCAGAGTTTGAATAGCTCTAAGTTGAGAGACGGTGTGAGTCTCAAAGTAATCAAGGCTTCTCGCTGGATGGTCGATAATAGTAACAGACAGTTTTAAGGAGTTGACCCGATATTGAAAATCTTAAATTCCAGGACGTCAAAGCACGCCAAGTCACGGGACTTAAACTTAGAAATTGTACATCCTCTACAGGCAGATATGATCCAACGATTGCAATTACGATCACCACACGGCCTTTTAGAATTGTCAAGCATTGTGATATAGGAACCTCGGGTTGTAAATTCTAGCCGCCTACCATCACGGGTGGGGAGTCCGATGGTTAGGTAGAAAAATAATCTTAGCTTGCAGAACAGGACGAATGAATGTATCAGCGGCAAGCCAATTAATGAAGAAATGTTTGATATGCCTAAGATGATGAACATTCGAATTAAAGTTGTTGTAAAACTGGACGTTATAACCTTGACGTTATAAACTAGGTCGTTATAAATAAATAAACTGATTATATACATTCGAACCCTGGTGTCTCGCTGATTTTGAATACCAGATATTTGATACTGGTATTTGTGCTCTCAAAACCTCACACTGTCATACGCCAAGTTCAAGCTTACGGTACTGTTTAAATCTAGTGATTGAATAAAAAAAATACCTCTTATGTTGAGGCACGCTTCTTTCAACTGAGAACATTAGTCCAAATTGGTTATATCAGAGCTTTTACCAATCAAGTTTGATAATCCAGTCTCCACGACCTCGGATTTTGGCCTATGCTCTTCTGAAGTCAGGAAACTGACTGATTAAATTGAAATTGATTGGACACCTTATGCTATTGTCGGATATGTCTGACACCAAAAATATAGACATATTATCACATCTGTAAATTGCGAGCATACTGATTTCGATCTTCGGACTTTTTCCTGCTAAACGACCGTATCTCAGACGTTGTGCAAAACAAGCTCAGCATACATGAATTAACATGAGTGGACTATTCGTGAAATTAATTACAAGGTGGAAAATGATATGCTATCTCAGTCCATTTAGCTGATAGAAACTAGAATTGGAATGTCAATCAATATATTTACTAACTCCGCCAATCCGAACCGCTAAAGAAAATGCGTTTTTGAGTCAGTCATTTGAAGATGTATATTCTTTTATCACTATCAATGTGGATTTGGTACATCGAAACACAACAGCACACATATTTCTTGAATAACACAAACACCAGTTTTGGCAAGTTTTTTTTATGTTTCCAACTTTTCTTTCTACTATGCGATCAGCAGCAAACCTTGTACCATTGCGTACACAGGAGAGAAGGTTGAGAGACTCGGTGACCGATTCTGTCAACATCGGCAAAGTATTTTAGAACTCTTGTTTCTAACCCAAAATAACACACCTTGCAAGATCAAAGTGAATGATATAGTATTAAAACAGGACCACTAATTCAAATATCTATGTACAATGATTACAGCAGATGGAAGAAGTTCAACAGAAATAAGATGCAGAATAGGACAGGCAAAAACAACATTCAGAAAAATATACTGTGTAATATGACCTTGTCATTAGAGGTGAGAAAAAGTGTTCTGATGTGCTATATAACCCCTATACTAACATATGGGTGTGAGTCTTGGACAAGAAACAAACTGGAAAGTGGGAAATTAGAGGCAACATAGATGTAGTTCTACAGAAGAATGCTAAGAATACCATGGACTGCCAGAAAAACTAATGTAGTGGTGTTGAAAGAATCAAATGCGAAACGGACCTTAATCAATAATATAAGAAAAATGCAATCTTCTTTTTTTGGCCACTTCATGAGACAGGCAGGTTTAGAGAACATAGTCACAACAGGCAAAAATGAAGGCAATAGAGACTGAGGGCGACAACGTGAGAAAATATTAGACAGTAAGACAACTTGGCACGGCAAGGAAATCAACGACTTTGATACATAATACTGTGGACAGAGAGCTGTGGAGCACCAGGATGTCCAAGTAATTGCAATTATGTCTGGACTGGGTATGCGCCCAATACCCGGTATATTCGCACATTTGGTTTTCTTAGCCTTTCGGTCATAAAACCCATCATTCCTATGTGTACATATTTCGTTGTCTTATGTTAATTTTCCATTCTTTTCCTGACGACTCTTTTCCGTCAGCTTTGCTTTACTTGTTGACATTCTACTCTTTCGAACTTCCGGCATGTACTCTCATTCATTAACTCTTGTGACATGATCGTCCACAGTGTTTTTTTTTCCATTTTACTCAACATATGCAATGTTGTATTCTCCATAAAGAGTTTCTTATGGAATCTTCAATGTGTGTCTGTTTTCCTATGTGTTTTCAGTAATTATCAACACTGCATTACCATGTTTTCGTCTACCGTATTACAGGTTTACTACTGATGTTGTTTGTTATCTGTATCTCTCTTATAGTTTCTAAGACTATCAGATATTCAATTTAAATTATTTTGTTTCGTTACATCGTCCTGCCATATATTTCTCACAGAAAAGTCATGATATTTTATAGCCTTCTAATATGAATAGTGACACTAAGACATCATTAGCAAATATCTCATGTTTTGGTGACCTAGTACATTCTTATTGTTGCTATATCAACTTACCGGATTTTCTTGCTTAACAGACATTTTTTATCCAAGAAATGACGTCCCTATTTCTTCCAAAGTTTTATGACTAATTTATGAGTTTTTTTCATGGCTAAATCTGCTGATCCATGAACGATGTGTTTTTTGTAGAATAAGTATGGGAAAATGTGATCGCTACACTACTGCGCCTTACCGACATCGTTTTAACCGTCGCTCTGTTGCTCGCTCAAGATTGAATTTGCACGCCCGTGTGTTGCCAGGGCCCGAAAGGGAGCAAAGAATAGCGACACTGTTTACCTTCCACGCATGTCGTAAAATGCGACTAAGAAGGTTATTGGATGGAGTTGACTGTCCTATCCCATATAGGGTCAGTGACCCAAAGCCATGCTGAAGTCGGATGTGTCAGGCGGAAAGGCGCAGATATCGCATCAATGCTGTAACCCGTGACACAGCGCATTCCGTTCTCCAGACTACATTCTGCTAATTTGCAGGAGTTTGAGAACGAACGCAGAAGAAGAAGAAGAATTCGCAAATGTCCTAGAACAACTACTCAGGATTGTTCTCTATGTGATGCTATCTTCTGCCAGCTTTTTTCACCTGTTGGTACCTACAACAACAGCATTCATTGATGTTTTATATATCTTTGCATCATAACTTTGATCTACCTCTTCTTCTAGCACACTGTGTGAGTTTTCTGTACAGTGTTTGTTTTGGGATACGGTTGTTGTTTATCGTTATCAGAGCACCATAGACCGCTTCTCAAAGGCCTGCAACAACTTTGGTCTCACTATTAACACCAAAAAAACAGAAGTCATGCACCAAGCAACATCAAATAGCCAACATACTGCTACTTCCATCATCGTCAATAAGGAAAAACTGCAGGTAGTCGACAATTTTACTTACCTTGGAAGCACTCTCTCTCGCGATGTCAACATTGATGTGGAAATTAACAAGAGACTGGCAAAAGCTAGTGCTGTATTTGGCGGATTACGCAAAAATGTATGGGACAGAAGAGGTATAAGAACAACCACCAAACTACAAGTATATCATGCTGCTGTTATACCAACCTTACTATACGCCTGCGAAACGTGGACAGTGTATGCTAGACATGCAAGAAAGTTAAATCATTTCCATCTTACCTGCCTACGTAAATTACTAAACATCCATTGGTGGGACAAAGTACCAGACTACGAGATCTTGGAAAAATCAACCTCAATAAGCATCCACACAATACTTATGAAGGCGCAGGCACGCTGGGCAGGCCATCTTGTGCGTATGGAGAACTCGCGATTGCCAAAACAAATATATTATGGAGAACTCAAGGCAGGATTTCGAAAAGCTGGTGGACAGAAAAAGCGTTTCAAAGACACGCTCAAGTCATCCTTGAAACATCTTAACATTGACGTAGGCGCTTGGGAGAGCCTCGCTCAGGATAGAACGGCTTGGCGTTACAGCATTAGAACGGGAGCACTAGCGGCAGAAGAATTCAGACAAGAAACTGCAAGACAGAAGCGGACACGTAGAAAAGAAAAAACATCTCAACCTCACACAGATACCTTCTATTGTTGTCAATTCTGTAAAAGAACATTTTGTGCGCGCATTGGACTTGCTAGTCATTTAAAAACGCACTATTAACTTTATTATTTTATTATTTATTGTTATTATTATTATGGTTGAGTTTTTGGTCATCGTCGATCACGACGGACGAACATCATCATCATCATCATCTTTAGAATATGCCCAAGCCGAGACATTCAACAGTAGAAGACCATCTTACATTATTAAATATTATCTCATTCATTGAGATTTTTTTATTATTGTCCCGATTTCAGTTTGTCACAATTTATATACTTGGAATCGTATGGCTAAATTAATCAGGCCACTCCAATTGATTAAACAAAATCGTAATGCACCAATCAGCACCTGACTTCCCCTACCTTCGATTACTGTTCTAGGTAAAAAATAATATACCAATCATTGTAAACAACATACATTTGCGTATCTCGGCAGAACTCTGTCAAATACCATAACAAATCAACGAAGATGTTTCTCTGATTATTGCTTGCATTAGTGCTGCTTTTGATAATCTTCGTGCGTCCATATTTGGGATTCGGCGTTCCCTGAAACTGAATACCAAACTAAAGGTTCACCATACAGGCCTTTAGTATTATATACAGCTGATTTATGGACTGTCTATGCTAATTACGCAAGACAGCTTAATTCTTTTCATTTTCTGTACCTGAGATAGATTCATGACGCGCAATTTCATGATCACATCTCTGAGACAAAGATCGTCGAAAAATCTAAGATGGAAAGCTTCTACGCTTTGTTTATCAAATCTCAAGCACGTTATGCCGGTTACGTCGCTCGAACATAGTGCTAGCGTTTTCCAAAAAAGACTGTTCAATGGTGAACTATGTGTAGATACCTATTTTAAGGACTACTGAAAGCAATCTCTAAAGCATTACAGGGTTCACCACCACTTCTGGGAAATCACAGCTAATACAGTACACAGAATTCGTTCTTTGTCATAGGGGCAATATACCATCGTATTTCTCCATTTCATCGCTAAGACCTTCGTCTCCACACTCCTTAAATTATAGTCTAGATAATCCTTACATCTGTCCATAGTGTTACTGTTCGTGTACGTTATAATAGATATGTCGACCGTTTCTGATAAATGGTGAAGATTCGCTTCTATTTCATTCTGACCATGGTCAGGACGATGTCAACACTTTTCATGTTAATTAGAACTAACAGGCGACTTCAAATAACGACATCGCTTTTCTACGTCTTCCGTATAATGTATCCTTTTTTACGGCTAAAATGACCACAGAAATATATACTTAGTTACGCGAGAAATTTTTTATTAGTCACTTTTTTTTCAAATGCTATTGTCATTGCTTTTATATATTTTGTATTCGACTTTTACGCGGACTAAAGACTTTTAAGAAATTTGTTATAGAAACGTATCACACTCTGCTTATAAACGGATTGGATTATTCAAGGTAATATTAAGTATTTCTTCACGATATTTCTATATTTAGATATTTCCAACCTATTCCTAGTATTTTTTATCGGCACATCGTGTATGTGCTTCTCTCTTCTTTCGATAATTTTCTGTGGTTTTTTTAAAACAGTACACGCAATTAAAATAAGCAGTTGTGGAAGTTAAAACCTTTAATAACGCATAAAAATGAATACACATGAATAATTCTATTGCATAAGATTTTCACAAAAATTATCGTTTACAAATATTTTTATCTGAACCACATATAGAAATTTATGCCAGAATTCCAGTAACAATAATGTGAATCTAGCTATTAAGTGCGTTGTTGGAACCTGAAAGGGAAGCAAAAAATAGATAGCCTATCAACACTGATCTAACGCATCTCGCAGATACACTAAAGAAATTTAGGATTTAATTGGCAGGTCACAAAGATTCCACGTGTCAAAAAGAACCATAAAGACACCACAGTTGGGTGTTTTATGATGACACAGCAGGTATAGAATCCAAACTTTAAACCATGATACAGTGCATTCTTTTCTTAACGGCAACATCCTGCTAACATATAGAAGAAGTATAAGAATTAATGACCGAGACGAAAGATGCCATACTGTTAAGTAATATTAATAATAATATTTTTCAGACGGTACTTGAAATTTTTGAAGCATTGAACATCAAAAAATCAATATCACTTTCCTCAGTAAAGAGAACAATATACCTTGAGATACCAAAAAAGATATGCGTATAATCTTCTGTAAGATTTAATACAATATTACAAAATCGACAGTGTGTAATAAAGAAATAAGTAAAAATATGAAATTGACGCTTGATAACACACGAAAATCGAAGTTTCAACCGAAAGGATTTTACCAAAACACATTCAAAACGTAACGACAAGTAAGAACAACACTGCCTACTGTCACAAAACACAGCAAAATATTGATAAACATTAAAAGAGTAAACGCTAGAAAGGTAGAGGTGAAAAAAAATATTTAAAAAAATTGACGGAAAAACAAACAAATATATATAAAACAAAACAAACTGAAATATTACCCAGTCTGCAGGACACATATATGGAGAACGACAAAAGGAAGAGCAGCTAGGTTGAATTTGAGTAACTTACAATTTGCTAATTTAAGTGAAAACATATTTAGTCATAGATTTTCATCACGCTAGATATTGTACCAGTTGATTGACCATTGTCTGAAACAAGCTTTTCCTTGGTCCTTTTACATATTCTTTGTGCTGCCAAACAATGAACATCGTACATAGTCACGGTCAGTCAATGGTTATGACCAGTTCGCAAGACATATATCTGGGGAAGGATTTGGTTTTATAGAACCCATGTGTACGAGTTATTACAACATGACCGTCTACAGTATAACCCCTATTTGTAAATAAGACATCTAAAATTCCTAATAAATAATTTTATTTTTCCCGTTATTGGCATTGGTTACTTTGAATATATTTTGTGCGCCAGCCAATGAAAATCAAGGAAATAGTCAAATGAGTTATTTTAGAAATCAAAATTTCCTATTAACCAACTGGTTATATATTTTTATATGGTTTTATATTGTAGATGGTCATGATAAAAATAAATATAACACAATGTCTAGATTCATTGTTTATCTCTCTGTTTACTAAACCCTTCAAGAAACTCTTCAAATTAATTATATGCCGTGCTTGACCCCTCAAGACGAACCAGTTCAGTCCAAATCGTTTGCGTTGTTTCATCGAATTACTGATCTAGACAGATACTCACTGCGTAAATTGATCTCAAATGCACTAGAATATCCCACGGATCTCTGCATACAAAGAAATGGTACGAATTGTCTACCTCACTGTCAGCGTTGGTTATAAACGCAAGCGTTCATAAATAGTACTTACAATGAGCTTTCTTATAAGTTTATGAACTATACTGGTAGAAATATGATAACAACTTAAGACATTTTTCACCAGTATAATTAGACACAGGCCGCCAAAGAGAACAATGAATAAGAAATGTCCCAGAATACTCAAACAGGTCATTGACTGCGGCAGTTAAATAGTTAGTTAGTCGTCGGATCATCATCACTGCAAACTGGACACGTCTATAGTTGCTCCGATCTCTCCTTGAGTGTATCCGCCATTACACTTCTGCTGACAGTACCGGTCCTATGCTGGTTGACCATCATTCTTCTGCGCCCTCCAAAATGTTCACTTCTAGCAACACCGCATTTCAATCGCTGATCTTTGATCCTAGCCATTGAAAAAGAATCATCATCCACATTAGTCTCACTCTCGCGTGTTATATCTCTTAAGGAATTCAAAACGTCAGCGCGATCCATTGCCCCATCGCCCTGTGTCACAATCGCACATGATGCCAGTTGATCTGCTCTTTCATTGCCTCGAACGCCCACATGTTCACAGTTAAATAGTGTTTTTGGTTAATTATACAGTCCTGATGACTCACTGGGGATAATTCTTATATTATAAAGTGGCGCATTCAACGTGATTTTCATTGGACACTTTTTGTATACTTTGTGTCGACAGCCAAGAAAATAATAGTAAATGTCAAATGCGACACTTTAAAGGATGATTTTCAATTTATCTCACTTAACTTATATTTGGCAATGGTCACGGGTCAACTCAAACTGAATCGGGATGGGTTAAGTACATTCATAAAGAAGACAACGTTCTGAAAAGAATATGATATCTACATAAATAAAACTTGAAACAGGATAATGACGTTTTGCTAATCACTCTAATACACATGATAAAACATACAAAATAATGTGTGTTACTAAAGATTAACAAAGCCTCATTACCCTGTTTCAAGTTTTGCCTGTGAGATTACAGTTTTTCTGCATTGATTGCCTATCATCGATTACTTACAAATATATATTAATTAAACAATATGTATACTGTACGGGAACTCACAGTAGCGTTAGTGTTTACAACCAACGCTTGCCGTGACGTCACACATCATTCTATCTGTTTAAACATTTTGTTTACTTACGATACAGTATTGTATACACACTGTAATATCTGTCGCAACGGCCCACGGATCGACCCAGCCTGAAATGGGTACCGGATTAATTCGGGAAATAAAGAATGCGAGGAAGAGGAGATGGTCACCGCCCTCATTTGCAGAGCCACTGAAATGTGAGATCGCTACTATCTCACACCCTTACGTCATTAATACATGTATGTGTTACTTTAATACTTACACACTGTAATATAAAGCTGAATACTACACACACGTCTTCTCTAGCGCAGTGGTGCTTAATCAGTTTATCATTTTCCGTTTTGGGACAATTGCATTCCCTGTCTCCCACTCCCACCACTTGGAAGCCAAAAATAACGGTCATCTTAATTTGTTTAGAGCATAGCAGGTTTAGTTATATTTATATTAGTATATAGCGTTTAAAATAAAGACAACGCTGAGATCCCCAAGACAGACCTGGGACCCTACAATTTCCCAACAATGTAACCTACTCCGCAGTTGTTCGTACTCACATGGGGGTCATATGACCCACTTTAAGAACCATTACTCTAGCACATTTATGTTACACACACACACACATACAGGCTTACACTATCCTGAAACATGCACGAGGTGTACACATATATGCTCACACTTTCTTGGCTACATGTATGAAGTGCACACACACACACACACACACAAATGACACTATCCTGGTCATATATATGATGTGTACACACACAATCACACACTGACACTATCCTGGTCATATATATGATGTGAACACACACAATCACACAATGACACTATCCTGGTCATATATATGATGTGAACACACACAATCACACACTGACACTATCCTGGTCATATATATGATGTGAACACACACAATCACACACTGACACTATCCTGGTCATATATGTGATGTGAACACACACAATCACACACTGACACTATCCTGGTCATATATATGATGTGAACACACACAATCACACACTGACACTATCCTGGTCATATATGTGATGTGAACACACACAATCACACACTGACACTATCCTGGTCATATATATGATGTGAACACACACAATCACACACTGACACTATCCTGGTCATATATATGATGTGAACACACACAATCACACACTGACACTATCCTGGTCACGTATATGAAATGAATATTTACTCACGTAACAATGACCTCTACTATTATTTCTAGCCTCCTCTAAAACTGGCTGAGCAGTGTGGAACAGTTTCTGTCAATTCATACGGTTGCAGAGGTGGGTGCTCATCTTACAGTCAAGTTGATCCTCGCAACGCCACCAATATCATTCACAGCTGCAGGTAACCCACAGTATATCCGCCTGTTTTTGCATAACTTCTGCATCATCTTAATTATCTGCGATCATTCTTACATTTTTGCAGATCATGTTTCAATCAAAAACCAATAAGTTCAGCAAAGAATATTAAAATTGTTATCTATCACGTGTGTCGTAAGAAGAGGAAATTGAAGTAGGTTTGTGAGTGAAGTTAGCTGTTCCATCTCGTTTATAAAAATAGGTTTGTGAGTGAAGTTAGCTGTTCCATCTCGTTTATAAAAGTAGGTTTGTGAGTGAAGTTAGCAGTTCCATCCCGTTTATAAAAGTAAGTTTTCTAGTGAAGTTAGCTGTTCCATCTCGTTTATAAAAGTAGGTTTGTAAGTGAAGTTAGCAGTTCCATCTCGTTTATAAAAGTAGGTTTTTGAGTGAAGTTAGCAGTTCCATCCCGTTTATAAAAGTAGGTTTGTGAGTGAAGTTAGCTATTACATCCCGTGTATAAAAGTAGGTTTGTGGGTGAAGTTGTCAGTTCCATCTCGTTTATAAACGTAGGTTTGTGAGGGAAGTTGGCAGTTCCATCCCGTCTATAAATGTAGATTTGTAAGTGAAGTTAGCTGCTCTATCTTGTTTATAAAAGTATGTTTGTGAGTGAAGTTAGCTGTTCCATCCCGTTCATAAAAGTAGGTTTGTGAGTGAAGTTAGCTGTTCCATCTCATTTATAAAAGTAGGTTTGTGAGTGAAGTTAGCTGTTCCATCCCGTTCATAAATGTAGATTTGTAAGTGAAGTTAGCTGCTCTATCTTGTTTATAAAAGTATGTTTGTGAGTGAAGTTAGCTGTTCCATCCCGTTCATAAAAGTAGGTTTGTGAGTGAAGTTAGCTGTTCCAACCCCTTTATAAAAGTAGATTTGCGAGTGAAGTTAGTTGTTCCATTCCGTTTATGAAAGTCACCAAAAAGCCTCCTTAAATCACCATAAAACTATCATAAAGCTACCTCATTAAGTGACTGCTGAAGTTGTATTTGTCATTCCAAAAAACATATATCGCAGCCTAGTTTCAATCTTGGCGTATTTTCACTCTTCGTTCTCCATCCTGCTAACCAACCAACAGGAGTTTGAGAACTCAAGCAGAAGACGAAATCGTATACGTTTCCTCTCTGTCTTTCTATTTTAATTCAAGCGAGCTCGTTTCCCTTGCCGTCTCTGCTATCATTTGTAGTGATGATATTTGAATTAACCCTTTACATGCTCTTCACAAAAAACTGCCATTACATATTCTCAACTATACTTGCCTTCATATCTGAAGGTCATGCAAAAATGTCATTATTTTTCCATTCATGTTCCTTAATACAGCCAGCGAGCAATATCTATACATCTGTTGCATCTCGTGAAACTGTAACCACTGCTCATGGGACATAGTCTTCAGCTAAGACACGAGACTACTTCTGTTTTGATTTGATATTTTTCACAATTTTTCTCCAATTTGCCACATCCACGCCGCATTACTTTGTATGTAGTTAGCTCTAGTCAGTGATCATTCTTGTAGTTTTAGATATTGATTGAAAATATATTAGGGTATTTATCTTCACTTTTTCTGTGTATTGTTCTTCTTTATGTTCAGGTGAACATGTCATGTTACATTATTAGAATTATTGCCGGGATTATTTTCATGATTTTTTTAAGGTTCCATGTGTATCTCAGTTCTGCATTATTTGGCCAGTATTTCCAATGTAGATCGTTGGAACTTTAACAGTCATTACATTGTAGATCGTTGGAACTTTAACAGTCATTACATTGTAGATCGTTGGAACTTTAGCGTGATTCTTGATTATAAGCCATCATTGCTGAGCAAGGGGCATTCCCGTAAATGCCCTGCTTGCGATTCTGTCAGATATGTAAAAGTTTATAAGCTCAGAGTTCCTGTAAGCTTATGGGTTGTTCTGGTCTTTCCAGTGGTGAGGGTGCACTTTCTCCATAATCCCATGGTCACTTCCATTTCAATCATTCTCTGAATATTTACATTGTTCTTTTAAGCATCATCTTCGTCCTTTTGTAGTGTATACATGCAGCCCGGTCTCTTCTCATCACTTTGTACATGCAATGTACATCACTTTGTACATCTTCTCATCACTTTGTACATATAGTTTTATCCGCCAATGTGTCAGCTCATTCATTGACCCTGGCTATCACATGACTAGGACTGTGGAACCACGTAATGAACTGGGTGTTGTTAAGAAGAGTGCTCCACTCTTTACTTATCATTAATTTTGCTATCTTGTATACTGTATACAGCATACTGTAGCAGTCTGATATAATCATACCGTCATCGTGTCTAAATGTCAGAATGTATCTACACCTGGGCTTTCTTTAGTGTGTGGTATATAACCTTCTTGTGGGCTCAACAATCTGCAGTAAGCAGAGAAAACGATGTGTTTTTTTTTAAAAATGGTTAAGTGTTAGTTCTCAAACTTCTGCTTTACAGATTCATCAGGGATATGTTGTTCAGAAATGATAATCAGCTGGTTTACAGTTTGACCGCGATATCGACACCTTTCAGCATGCCGCATCTGATGAGCATAGTATTTTGAGTCACTTTGACCTGTGAGATCGAACAGTAAGCTCATCACTCAAATTTCCTTCGTCGCTTTTACGACAAGCATAACATACACCGTGGTTCTATTCTTTGCTTCGCTTTTGGACTCAATGAATAATGTAATTAAGAAGCATCCAGGAATATAGAATAAATCAGAAGGTAGCAGACGAGATACACTGCTAACTTCTAATTTGATTTGTTCGCTTCCTATCAACACACAGTCGGTTCCTATGGATCTTGGTGTATGAGGTCACGTTTCTTGTGTCAAACAAGTCCAATGTATAAACATGACCGTCAACTTTACTATACATATTGGCTAACGGGAAATAAAGACTTCTTAATGACTCATTTGATTATCCACGTGAATTTCATTGGCAACTATGATTATACTTTGAGTGACAGATAATGAAAATCAAGGGAATAGTTAAACTAGACGTTTTACAAGGTTTTATTTCTCATTAGCCAATAGATTTTATATTATCGAGGGTCTCAATAGAAAAATAAAAAGAAGCAGAGGGACAGTGAACAGGGCTAATATAAGGAACTTATTACGATAAACAGCGAGCACAGACAAGTTGTTTAAACATAATTCATTTTACATTAGGCCTACCCAAATGAAAATCACTACAACCAATACAATCTTGGTTGATGGTTTCGTTCTGAATAGAATATGCTACCAATCTGTTTTAATTTAATGAAGACGATAAGTTTGGAAGTTGATGTCTCCAAATTCAGCATGTTTTAGGATTAGAAGAATTATCGTAAACTAAAATTAAACTGAAAAGGTAATGAACGTGTAATGGCAGAGATACTGGGGAATAGATCGGAACATATATGTTTATTTCCATAATGAAACGATGTTAATGATATAACAATTAACTTGGTTGACTGCTGTTTATGCAGAGCAAGTCTATATTGGTGTTCACGCCACTATCAGCTAATATCAATCTAAAACAACATGAGCACTGGAAATGATAGCTACCAAACTTCATTTATAGCTGCCAAAACAGAAGGACAAGCGTTCACGCCCCACCAAGTACTCTAATTACAGTAGATGTTCTATAGATAGCTGTTAAACTTCTGGTTGCAGTCGATACTCGCTAGATAGCTACTAAACCTCATTTATAACTACCTATAAACCTGAGGTTGTCAACCTATGTTACACTATACCAAGGGTGGTGCATTGCATGTACAAATTTCGTATTACACACAACTACAAATAATCAGAAAGACAGACATGGCCATTAAGTAATTAATTTCAATCATTAACTTGTTCAATGAAGTATAAGTTATATTACAATACTAAATATATCCATATGTACTTATTGGATATTGAACTGCATGTTTTTACAAATATATTTTGTAGTTTTGACATTTGACTTACTGCGTCATCTTTTCTTGTCGCGTTATACCACTTTATGCCGTGCAGCGTCAGGGGTAGAAGGTAGAAGAGTTCTCGGGACACAGCCTCTTTGTGTGCTTCATATATGTTTTTGTTGATTCTTGTATTTTTGTAATCCATTTTTTTGCATGGTCTGCCACTGGTTTTGCACCAATCGTGCCTGTATAGCACTGCTTTGGTGTGGGAGTGGGGGGAGGGGGTGCGTTCTGTCTGATGGTTGTTTTGGAAGCATGCGAAAGCCACTTAATCTGTATTCTGATGTAATCCAGGATTGACATTGTGTTTGCCAGTCGTCTCATATTTTTTTTCTGATTCTGTGTCTTATTGTTACTCGAAGTATTCTACGTAAACAATTCATTTCTGTTGTAACATGTCTTTTGCTATTAGTGTCGACTTTTGTCGTTGGTAGTATAGTGATGGTATGATGATTGTTTTATATAGTGCAGTTTTGGTGTTCATGTTCACATGTTTTTTTTGTGGTGAAAATATGAGACATCTGCCCTAGGATGTGGTATGCTATGTTGCATATATTTCCGATTGATTTGGTATTTTTTTCCATTTAATGATATAATGCTTCCAAGATAATTATATTATTTTACCTGTGTAAGTTTTTGGTCGTCGAAGAAAATAGTAATGAGTTCTGTGCTTTTTTTGTTTTTATCTTCATGTGAAAGTCCCTACATGTCGTGTGGAATCATTTTACATGCTGTTGTAGTTGTTCTTCTGATGTTGATATTATTGTTTGTTCGGTTGCAAATAAAGTTCGCTAACTAGGTTATTTAGTATGTCTTCTTCATTGGTGTTGGAAATTTTACATATGTAATTGATATATGTGATGAATAACAAGGGAGATAGAACACATTCTTGTCGAACGCCAGAGTGTATGTGGAATTTGTCTGAAAGCCCAATACTCGTTGTAACGGAACATTGATTACCAATGTAACTACTAGTGCGCATGTTGATAAGATAGTGTGGAACCCCATATTTTGATAGTATTTTTCATAGCTGTTGTCTCTCTACGCTGTCAAAGGTTATTTCTTGGTCGAAATACGCGATATACAATTCTTGGTTGTTTTCAGTTTTATTTTCTGACGGTTGTACGAGTATAAAAATGGCAACTGTACAGTTCTTATTCTTTTGGAATCTCGTTTAAGTGTTGTTATGCTGTGATTCGATGAATATTCGTAATCTTCTTCTAGAATTATGTTGAAAATTGTTTCCAAAGTAGCGTAGAAGTTAAATACTTCGGTATTTTGTACAATATCTTTTGCTGCTATTTTTTCTTCCAAATAGGTATTATTACAGAATTTTTCCAGTCTTCTTGTGTTTCTGTTTCTTCTGTATTCCATATTATGTAAAACAGTCTATGTAACAATTTTATCGTTACATCTGCTGCTGCCTTGATTAATTCGACGTGTATGTTATCGAGTCCTATAGCTTTGATTGATAGAGCTGTTTGTAGGACATTTCTATTTCTTCTTACAATATGTTTGGTTTTAATTATTCCGTTATATTGTTTACAGTGTTGTCGTCCCCACCGTCTTTTAGATTTGCCATTCTTTAAAATATGTTGCCACTTTTCCATGATTCTTTTCGGGTCATTTATTGTCTTTCTATTTTCATTTATTAATTCAGTTTGTTCATATTTATCTTCCCTGTTTCTCATGTTCTTAATTTTCGTGTAGAATTTCTTTGGGGCTTGTTTATACTTTATATGTAATTATTCTCCATATTCTTATTAAGCTTTGATTTTTGCATCTTTAACGATTTTCTTTGTTTTAATTTAGCTCAATATAATCTTCTTGGGCTTTATTTGCATGCCATTTCTTAAATATTTTTTTCAGACCTTAATGGCAATTTGACTTTCTCGTTCCACCATGGTGTTACTTAAGATTTTCTACCTCTATGGTTCATGTATTTGCTTTTCTCGCCATTTGCATTACTGTTTTATTTAATATTTTCCCATTTTTTCAATGGACTTGTTATTGTTTGTACCTTTTCAAATTTTTCTAAAATTCTGTGTTTATATTGCTCTCGTAATTTGGTATCTAAGAGGTTCTTGATTTTAGGTTGAACGTTTTTTGTAGCTATTTTGTAGCGTTCCCTATTGTTATTCTTTTTGTTTATTTTAAGTGATGTTATTACAACCTTATCGTAGGTGCATACACACATTTTTGGTGTTAATCTTCTGTCTCTCATAATACGTCATTTTGTTAGTATAAAGTATATTTGACTTTAACAATTAAGGTTATTCCATTTTTTACCACGTGTATATCTAAGATTCTCTGTGTTAAAGAATGTGTTTGTTATGAATATGTTGTATTGGTTGCGTCTCTAATAGTCTATATACATTGTAGTTTTTCTTGTTCGCTGTATCACCAAATGGTCCTAGATACTCTTCTATTCTGTCTCTGTACTTTCTTAAGTGTGCGTCGAAGTCTCCCATGACATAGAAATGTTTTTTCTTTTTATGTTGTTCACTGTGCCACTTAAGTTGTCAATATAATCTTCACATTAATCTTCATTGTTTGGGTTATCACATCGTGCGTGCGCTTGCATATATGTTGTATTTGCACCGTTCACTCTTACAACAACTATTACTATTCTTTCTAACTCGTAATTGGTATCTACGATGCATTGTGAAATAACTTGGTCAATTATAAAACCGACACCATGTTTAGGTCGTGTACTTCGATAAATTCCTGCATAGAGTAGTGTGTATTCTAGATGTAGTTTTTTGCAGACATTACCTTTAATTCAGGTGTCTGACAGACCTACGATTTGGATATTTCATTTCTTCTATAGACCTTCTGCTTTGTTTCTTAAGTCACAGATATTTTACGTGTTTACATTTTCATGCCACAGATTTACGTTTCATATTGATTATTGTCTTCTGAGAACTCTCCATGTTTCCTACAAAGAGTATTACTTCTGCACTGTCGGCTTTCTAGATCAGTCATAATTTTGTTTCCGAGCCTTCAAATGGTTAAACCGTGTTCTAATATATTACATCCAGAAAGGACATCACATATTCCATTTAGAAAGCACAAAAACACTAAATTTATTTCAATTTGGCAAGCAGGAATAGCAAACCGCCATCCCGCGCAATAACTGGAAGTCGAAATTACTGCATTTTAACTAAAGGGTGAAAAATTGACGGTTTTGAACATAAGCGTGAAACATTTTTCTAAGCTACAGCGTTTGCAGTGTACATTACAAGTACCCATGAAAAAGTATCTAATGAAAGTGCATATTGTGACACTGTCTGTTACAACTATGAGGCAGAATATTCATTGTAGCAAAGATGGCTATCACAGTGATCTAACATATTGAGCATGGTGAGATTAATGCCAATCATATAGTAGTCTTTTCTGACGCAAAATCTGCATTGCAGACACTAAACGGGCTTAAACACGTGGAATCAAGCTGAATTAAGTTAAACTGAATCATTGGTGTATACAATTGACAACATACTGTTCTCACACAACATCCATATTACCTTGTAACGGATCCAAAGACGCGCAGACATTCATGGACGAGAGAGATCTTCTGGGAGAAAAATAACATCCATACTGCAATTAATGAAGATCAAGGCAGTTGGGTGTCATACTTTAAAACAGAATATAGGCCCCTATTCCCTATATAAAAATGGTTGTATCACTGATCTATAGGGATGACTAGCCGAGCCATATATTCTGACATGATTGGGTCAAAATCAACAGATGATATAACCAGGGGTCAGAGGCAACGAAAAGAGCAGACTCACCGGCGAGAATTGATGTGGTTGATGGCAAAGCATTGAAAAGAGATAGGACCGACCTAACAAGCTCATTCATTGATTTGCTACAGTGTGAAGAAGACGACATTGGACGAAATATCCTGCACATAAAAGAATGACATAAATGACAGGGATGACCAAACGTCGGGTTGGGGGGGGGGGAGTGTGATATCTATATAAAGATGCAAAGATAACATAATCAGCATCTGATTGGGCCTTTGCGTCTGCATACTATGACACGGCTGTTGGAAAAGAGAGCAGAGCATTTGCGGAAATGTCGTGTGTGTCACGATGTTGATTTCTAATCAAGAATCAAGATCGCATAAACTCACTGCGAGTAAAAGATAAAATCACTATTTTTCAGCATTCTACGTGGCATACTGCATTGAACTACGTTCTGTACTGAATAAACCCAACTCGTCCACTTAACTATAGAAATTATAATATTCCATAAAACAGTGCAGCACACACCATTTGAGTGTGTATGACTACGTCCAGCTAGACCATTACTATTCCCATTATAATATAGATCCAAAAAAATGTATATTTGAGTCTATCCCATTTTCAACAAATATGCAGAGTTTACAGTCATGTATCGCCAAAGAATGGAAACTTTCAGCTCTGTATACAAGAAGATAATGACGATGAACTGGCAATGTTGGCACATAATTGTTGTGGAATAGTGGTTTTTTTAGGTTGTTATTGTTGCTGTTGTTGAGCTGAGAATAGTTATTTTTATATTTGAATAATTATTCGTGATTTGTTTTTAAAGAAGTTTTTCTTGTTCGTTTGTTGCTTGGTAAATACGGTATATGCCTCGGTAGGGGCGGGCATGCACTTTTCAACCTTAGATGATAGTTTATTATGAGTTTTTTCCACAGACCTCTAGATATAGAGAAGGACGAGCTACATGAGTCACAGAAAAGGTCGGTTTTCCACAATCAGTACAGGGATTTCCAGTACATTATTTACCAAGTCCTTCTCCAGAATAGCCTTGTGTAATGATCTCATAAATCGTCACTCATCTTGGCTGATGCGGTGAATCATTTGCCACATTGTGTATACTTTGCAAAGCAAGGCAATGATAAGCATGGAGAAGTAAGATGTACCAAGTAAAGTGATGCTTCATGAGAGCAGCGCGCAAGATTTTTCAGAAGAAGGACTTGTTTTTTAACAAAGCTATTGTGAATTAGTTCAAAACGTAAAGTTCCAATGAAAACACCATTAGAGACACTGATAGGGATGAGACGCTGCAGTTTCTCATTTGCTAATATATCTAGTCCGGGATATTTTGCATTTTGATATGGCAGACTATTATATAGTGTATAAATCCGTGAGTGTAAGTAGTGCACGCATATTACAACTCAAATCGTACGTGTTTAAATTACCATAAAGCCATTTAACACATATTATTTTCTTATATTTCAGCTGCTGTCAACCTCTACGTTTTATGGTATCTATAGCGCTACTACCGTGTCGGAATGGCATCAACATGAGGGTACCTTTCAAGGAGGTTTTAGCATGCTCGTGTCGGCCCTGTTATGCGGAAGAGGCTCCGAAAGACTACATAAAATTTGACGATCTTCTTTCAAAACCTGCTGTTGATACGCCTTTACCGATTGGATGACTTGGATCATTATTACATAGTTGCTATGTAATCAGGTCCTAGGCACTGTATGAATAATTACATTATTGTTAAATATTTCGTTTTCGTTAGTAGAGTTGACAGCGTTAATATTCTCAACTTTTCACTATTAAAATTCAAGTATGTCACAACTTGTGTACTCAGAATAGCTATTTTCTAGTAATAAAAACCTATATAATTAGACAATATATTGCTGGAGGGTGTAATCTAGTCGGCGAAGAGCTCTAACAATTTATCATCGCAAACAGACATCTTGAAACAAAGTCGATAACCAGGTCCTGACTATGCTGTAAGTTTACCCTAAACAATTATCAGACTACAATCAAATACTGTGTCTCTCAGTTTTTACATTAAAGTATATGTGTTTTGATTGTGTTTCTAAACACAGATAAAAATAAGGCGGATAATACGCATGCCTGCTAAATTTATGCAAATGAAAAAAGATGTTCTGACTTTTGTTCCAACAAACAGTTTATGGCAGTGTGTTCAGTTCATTGACATATATTCTCTCTTTTCATTAAACAGGTCAGGGTAAGAATACTGAAAAAAAACTGTTCCGTGTTTGATTGAAATGTTGTATGTGTTCTCAGACATATCCATGTATGTTATACACGCAGGGCGTGTGGTAGATTTTCTCAGTATGATACAAGTCTTTGAAATGCTACCCCGCCCCCCGTAAAAAGGTTTTTCTTCAAAATGCCGCCATTTAAATATATTTTCATTTGTGCAGACTAATCCGACTGGCTTCTCTATCACACAGCCTTGTATGAACGCTCAATATGCAATAGTGCGCGAAGCTTTTACTACGTGCAACAGTTTACAATGAGGTAGAGATAATGATGATGATGATGGCTATGACGAGAAGCGATGATAATTATGGCGGTGGTGGTGGTGACAATGCTGATGAGGGTGGTGGTTATGATAGTGTTGATGGTATTGATGATGTTGATAATAATGGTGGTGGTAATGATGTTGATAATAATGGTGGTGGTAATGATGTTGATAATAATGGTGGTGGTAATGATGTTGATAATAATGGTGGTGGTAATGATGTTGATAATAATGGTGGTGGTAATGATGTTGATAATAATGGTGGTGGTAATGATGTTGATAATAATGGTGGTGGTAATGATGTTGATAATAATGGTGATGGTAATGATGTTGATAATAATGGTGGTGGTAATAATTTTGATAATAATGGTGGTGGTAATGATGTTGATAATAATGGTGGTGGTAATGATGTTGATAATAATGGTGGTGGTAATGATGTTGATAATAATGGTGGTGGTAATGATGTTGATAATAATGGTGGTGGTAATGATGTTGATAATAATGGTGGTGGTAATGATCTTGATAATAATGGTGGTGGTAATGATGTTGATAATAATGGTGGTGGTAATGATGTTGATAATAATGGTGGTGGTAATAATTTTGATAATAATGGTGGTGGTAATGATGTTGATAATAATGGTGGTGGTAATGATGTTGATAATAATGGTGGTGGTAATGATGTTGATAATAATGGTGGTGGTAATGATGTTGATAATAATGGTGGTGGTAATGATGTTGATAATAATGGTGGTGGTAATGATGCTGCTGACGGCGGTGATGATGAAGATATTGATAGTGATGATAATAATTATGAATTTGGTGATGATGATGGTGGTGGGATTGGTAATGCTGATGGTGATTATCTTTACCATCATCGCCATCCATGAATTTTACTTTCAGCCGTAGATGTGTTTTTTTAAAACATTATTTTTGATTATAGGTCACTTGGAAGCCCAGCAGGAGTTTTATTACTTATGGCTGTCAGCAGGAGTTTTATTACTATGGCTGTCAGCAGGAGTTTTATTACTATGGCTGTCAGCAGAAGTTTTATTACTATGGCTGTCAGCAGGAATTTTATTACTATGGCTGTCAGCAGGAGTTTTATTACTATGGCTGTCAGCAGGAGTTTTATTACTATGGCTGTCAGCAGAAGATTTATTACTATGGCTGTCAGCAGGAGTTTTATTACTATGGCTGTCAGCAGGAGTTTTATTACTATGGCTGTCAGCAGGAGTTTTATTACTATGGTGTCAGCAGGAGTTTTATTACTATGGCTGTGAGCAGGAGTTTTATTACTATGGCTGTCAGCAGGAGTTTTATTACTATGGCTGTCAGCAGGAGTTTTATTACTATGGCTGTCAGCAGGAGTTTTATTACTATGATGTCAGCAGGAGTTTTATTACTATGGCTGTCAGAAGGAGTTTTATTATTATGGCTGTCAGCAGGAGTTTTATTACTATGGCTGTCAGCAGGAGTTTTATTACTATGGTGTCAGCAGGAGTTTTATTACTATGGCTGTCAGCAGGAGTTTTATTACTATGTCTGTCAGAAGGAGTTTTATTATTATGGCTGTCAGCAGGAGTTTTATTACTATGGCTGTCAGCGGGAGTTTTATTACTATGGTGTCAGCAGGAGTTTTATTACTATGGCTGTCAGAAGGAATTTTATTACTATGGCTGTCAGCAGGAGTTTTATTACTATGGCTGTAGGAATATCATCAACTGTCATCTCAGCAGCGAAGGTTGGCAGCAGCGAAGGTTGGCAGCAGCGAAGGTTGGCAGCAGCGGACCTCCAATATCCTCTTTCATGTGTCTTGGTAGTGCAGTTGCTGGACTGTAGCATGTCATCTCATGATGTTTCCCTTCCACTTCCCACATTCTGCCTATCTCTTGCTCGCCTTCTCTTAACTCTACCTTCAAGTAAAGTTTTCAACAAGGTGTCATATGTTTTAATATGTTTAAAATATGTCATTGTTGGATTTTACTATATTAACAGTTTCTTTTTTTAAACATGACCTAAAAGGCTTATTTTCCATTATTTCCGTATATTTCGTTACTCGGCCATGGTTTATTTTTATTTTGCCACGCGTCTCCAAATATATAAATAGTGATAAACAAAATCCACGACATTAATCAAAATCGTAACGAATGAAGGATTGTTTAATTTCTGTAAAGAGGTCTTTACTACCGACTGTCTCTGCCGAGTTCAACATACTGTGGAACTGAAACAAGGACTACCTACACAAAACATGAGAGGAGACTAAACATCTTTCACATAAGATCTCTCTGCAAAATCTTCCATGTGTGGTAACGTCGTTTTAGTTTGGGATCCAAGTCGATCTGCCATTTTCACTTATCTTCTTCTCTTTCACTTCATCATTTACCCCCTTTTCGTTTTCCTTCCTTCTCTCAGCCCTCTTTATCTCTTTGTATCTGTTATTATAGGCCAGTTTGTTCGAGCCATGTTTACAGATTCCTGCACCTTTTAGCAACTACGACCTGCCTTACACTTAGGTTCTTGTTTGCCACGCATTCTCTATACTCCATTTCTGTGGTTCATCGGACCTTTGTTAACTCAAGTTTAATTGCCTCTTTTAGCCCACGTATAGTCTTTCTGCCTCTGCGTCCTTGAACTCGTGATAACAGGTCACAATTTGCTATTTAACGTGTCTCCATTTCCCATTCTCGTTTGACCGCAAATTACTACTGAGCTAAGTCATTTTTATTTTAATTTTATTTGCATTATATCTTATCTATTTCCCCTTGTTATGTGCACTTACTTATCACTTTCATCTTCCATCCACACTCTCGTTTTCCCTGTTATGCTGTCCTATCTTTGCTTCCTCCGCTGTCTCCTCATTACGTCCCTCTTTCTCTTTTTTCCTTCCTATCAACATCATGTGTGTCTCTATGTAAGATTTGTTCCCTGTTGTCCTTTGTCCTGATGAAGGATTTGTATGCGAAACGTCGTCCGGCACTGTTTCCTGTTCTTATGTTGTTTTATTACTTATTTTGATAACACTTATACCTATTTTTGATCATTTTTATTTATCCAGCTGTATTTCTTTAGCTATATTGTATTGAGTCAGAAGGATTTTTTTAGCCAGATTTCATTTATCCAGATTTGTTAGTCAGAACTTTGTGGAAAAAGACGTGGTTCAATAAATACTTTAGTACTTCCGTTCTACCATCTCCCAGTGTTTAGAGTTGTCCAGCCCCCAAAGCACCGCAGGCAAACACACTAATGATGGGAGCCCTCCATCACTGATATCATTAGAATAAAAATGTGAAGTATCATTGTTTCTTTAATCATCAATATAAGGCTGAAGTTAAACTACTGCAATTAGGATGTTTTCTAGAATGGAAAAGTGTTCGAAACTCATATTTCTTCTTCAGTGTACATTCTCAAACTCCCGCTGGATCTCTCTTTTAGCAGGACAATGGCCCTACTAGATTTCTAACAGGATGTAGTCTAGAGAATGGAAATGCGTTGTGTCGCCATTTTGATTGCGTCAATGGTCCGACACATCCGTCTTCGACAGGAAACTCATATTTGATAAACTATTCTTTCCTTCGTCATTTATGTAGTTATTTCTTTCACACACTCTTTCTTACCCTTTCCAATCCACTCTTTCGTCTTATACACCACAATTTGTAGTTAAATGTATGAAAGGTCTGAAGGAAATACCTATTTTTCTTTGTTTTTTGCATAGAAAACAGTGTCTTCGGTCTAATTCAGAGATGGGCAACTTTGAAAGTTGGCGGACCGGATCGAACATGTTCTGCTTGTTATTGAACCTGCAAGTTCTATTATTTTAGGAAGATCTATATTGTATAATGTCATATTAGTTGCCTATAAGAGCCATAAGCTAACTTGGAAAAGGAGGGGGAGTATATAGTCATTTAAATTAATTCTGGTGGGCCAATAAAAAAGACTTGGTTGGGTTTAATTTACCAGCTAGCCGTAACTTCCCTACTCTTGTTTTAATCCCTGGAAATAAAACATGCCTGAAAAGGATGAAACTATAACGTTGAGAAACGCCATATTCTAAAATCTGTTCTCTGCTACATCAACACTTGCTAGTTAATAGACAGGTATGGCAAGATAATAATTGACAGTAAGAGATTCGCCTAAAGAGTATTTTCACATCATAATTCACTTGTTGTAACATAATTCAAAAAACTGTGGATCGTCCTTATAGATTTGTTACAATCTTCCTGCCACAGTTGGCCGACATGGTGGGAAGGAAATCGAATATCATATAAATAACACAGCAAAGCAGTCTGCTTGATTCTCTGTTCCGCTCCATCACATATCTGGACACACACGTACACACATACATAAATTTCACCCTTTCTGTCTTCGCTAAACAATGAACATCAAGTGGTAGAATACAATAACAAACGCAAAGTAACCAGGAATAATGGGAACACTCAACATTAGACGACTAAGATGGCTGGGTTATGTGAGAAGAATGAACAACAACAACCGTATTATACAGCAGATATTGTTCGGCGCCGCCGAAGACGGATGTGTCGGGCCATTGGCGCAAATCAAACGGCGACACAACGCATTTCCATTCTCTAGACTACATCCTGCTGGAAATCTAGTACGGCCATTGTTCTGCTACAAGAGAGATCTGGCAGGAGTTTGAGAATGAACGCTGAAGAAGAAGAAGTTTGGCGAAGTATCGGAAGGAAAGATTTAGAGGCAGTGTCCATCTGAGATATATACAAGGCCTTAAAAAATGAAAAACACATTTCTATTGATACAATACTTGAGAAAACGTAGCCAACGACATGGGTGCATGGATGTCGATATTACTCGAAGACCGAGGTACATGGATGTCGGCATTACTCGAAGACCGAGGTACATGGATGTCGGCATTACTCGAAGACCGCGGTACATGGATGTCGGCATTACCCGACGACTGCGGTGCATGGATGACGGCATTAGACAAAAGTGCCGAAACTTTTGAAACACTTCTGTGGGACAGAACTCAACACACACACACAGCAAAGGTCACTGCAACACTGAAATGTCTGATTTATTCTACAACAAACTCTATCTTCTTCATTTACGACTTTTCTATGCTAAGAAGTCTATACATGCATGAAGACCGATTCCCTGAATGAATTCAGTCGTCCGCAGAAATTCCTCATAGTTTCCACACAGTTTCACTTACAGATTGGTCTCTTGAGTCCAGGTTTTAGTCCTCAAGTCGCCAAAAAGTGCACATGTCTGCAGGGTGTGGTCTGAACACATTTCAACATTTACCTTCGACAATATAGGAGACATATGCACATAATTAATTAGGCCTTTATTTGTTACTTTTTTATTATTGTTGCTATTTCCGTTGGTCACTATTTATATACTTGGAATCTCCTTGGCTATTTTTGGCATGCGATTCCAAGTATATGAATAATGACCAATGGAATTTGCTATAATAATAAAAAAAGTAACGAACGAAGGCCTAATTACTTCTGCGATGAAGTCTTCTATTGCAGACGGTCATGTATGGAGTCTGCATACCCGTTTCACATGGACATTGGTAAGTTTTAACAACCTTTATATTGCATAGATGTGCTTGTAGTCTACAGTTTCCTTCTAGGGGCAAAAACATAGTAGTTTGCTGTAATCTTTTCAGCTGTAGGCTGGAATTTTGTGGACGTTTGCTGCCTGTTCTCTGACTACATGTATGTTTACATTTTATTTTGATGAGATTTTTTGCTTCAGTCGGCGATATTCTGTGATGGAATTGTTCCTTTTCACAATCTGCCTTTGTTAGTCTGTCAGCTGCATCCTTTCCTACAATCCGGTAGGATTCAGGAATCCACTGCAGCTCCATTTTGTTGATAGTAGACAGTTGATTTACATGTTCTACAGTTGTTTTTATTAGATCTTTAGATTTCTTTTAAGAGTATGGAGAACTGACATACAGTCACACAAGAAAACTATATTTGATTCTTTGAGTCTCTGTTACTCCGGTTTCTTTGATGCTTCTAAGATTGCTTGTAGCTCTGTCCTGAAATTTGTTCATTAGCGATTGAGAGTTCTAGTTTTGGGATGTTTGGTATAAGCAATAGTATCCCAGCTCCTCCTTCCGTAATTGTATCCTCTGGTGATCCGTAGGTGAAGACATGAATCCGCTGTCAGCTGGATTATTGAATTATCAAGTGTTTTTGCCTTTGAGAGCTGTAGGAGTTTCTTGCTTCCAATGCCTGGGATTGTAAGTTTTGCAGTATATGTGGGTGAGGTGTTTGCGATGTTGAAATATGTTTCTAGCTGTTCCCATTCCATTGGGTTGTTGCTGATTACTTCTTTGTTAGTTTTCTTAACCTTTTTGATAGGTGATTGAGGCTTGGTCTTTTTAGATGCATTTTTTTTAGCTCATTTGTTTTCTCGTGCATATGGTTATGTTTCAGGCGTTTTATTTTCAGTAATTATTATTTTTTCTATATCTAAACACGTGAAATTGTTAAATTAACGGTCTACAAGACGAAAAGATATATATATATATATACATATATATATATATATTTATATGCATGCATACATGCACAAACACACATCAAAATACATGCATTAGGGGAAAAAAAACTAAAAATTATTAGCAAATCAACCACTAAAATATAATTAGCTCACTTGTGACCTTCACCTTGCTTTCTAATTGGTCCTAAAGTAAACAACGGTTATAATTATCTGCAAAGAATTGAATATTATTGAAGAATTATGCCATTACATGGAATATAAAGATGGCTGTTTGCAAAAAAAAAAAAACCAATAACAGCGTATAGTGTGAATCGTCAACAGCGAATAAGATATTTGACCATGTCAGATGCATTACGTATCAAGAGAATGGTGAAGGAAATACGTTTCACATGTGAATATTTCATATATTTTATTACTTTGTGTGTTACATTTTTTAAAGTTCGTTCTTAAACTCTCACTGGATGTCTCTGATAGGAGGATAATGGTCCTACTACATTTTTTCCAAGATGTAGTCAAGATATTGGAAATGTATTTTGTCCACGTTTCGTATTAAGGACGGCGGGGGGGGGGGATGTTAGCTCGTACATTGTTTCTTCAATGTCCTGTTCAACATAGTGCTTTTTCTCCTTTCCTTCTTGAAATCTGTATATCCTTCTTGTCAGATATTATAATATAGTTCCCGTAGTAGTATCCTTCGATAACAGTTACCATGTTGTTCCAACAGGCCGACCTTGTGCTTGAACTAGTTACAGGCACGATGTAGGTGGCCGGAACAACAAAGAAACCTGAAGCAAGGGCCAGAGTTGTGCCCTGATGTCGACGTCTGTTTCGGCAGCATTGGACTTGAAACACCATCGAGTCGAATGGCTGCTTGTACAGAGGGCGGATCACTTATGGGAATGCCCCACGTGCTGTGATGACAGTTTCTAATTAAGAATAAACCTACATCCTTTCTTACTTTGTGTATTATAATTTCATAGTTATCTTCTTTATTGTCTTCCTTAATTGTTGGTTTTGTTGATGTTATGGACCGTGGTTCATCTTCTTCCTTCTCAGTATTGTGGTTTGCAAATATGGAATTTCTGTTAGCGTTATAAGTACGCCTTCTGATGTTCGTTGTACGACTGTGATCTAGGTGAGGTTAATCCCATCTGAAACCTTAACTAAGTCTTAGCTTCTAAAAGAAATGAAACTAATCCACATAGATATCTTTAATAACAACTTTGTTTCATTGACCGCCCTTGTGTTGCCGGGCCCGAAAGGGGAGCAAAGAATAGCAACACTGTTTACCTTCCACGCATGTCGTAAAAGGCGACTGAGGAGGTTATGGGATGGAGTTGGCTGTCCCATCCCATATAGGGTCAGCGACCCAAAAGCTATGCTGAAGTCGGATGTGTCAGGCCGAAAGGCGCAGATATCGCAGCAATGCTGTAAACCATTTTACAACGCATACCGTTCTCCGGACTACATCCTGCTAATCTGCAGGAGTTTGAGAACGAATGCAGAAGAAGAAGAAGAAGTTTCATTGACATCAGTTACATGAGAACAGTCTATGTTATGACATATAACACATCATTTCAGTCTTTATACTCACAGAAAAGGAGGCAATTGATTCCCGGCTATAGGCTGAATGCCTATTGGTTCTAACATCAAATCAGGTGATCTACCACACCTATCAGACACAGCTAATTATGACTAAAAAACAGTTAAAACATTTATTGACACTCACTATAAACCTGTCGATCAAGTCAATAGTTCGCAGTTGTCTAGGTTAATTATATGATTGATCGGGCTATCCAAATTAGACCGAAAATAAAGTTTTTAGTGACATTGATAACGTAGTGTTCACTGTTCAACTTGTCGAATCCATTAGTTAGTGAATGTATACACTTTACCAAAGGGTGTGACTTTTATAACGTAATATTCACAGTTTATTCATTAAGCTATCCCATTGACTCGAAATGAACATCTCCCACTCCCGAAGGTAATGCTTCCACCTTCCACGGTAACGATGACTGGTTGAATCTTCAAGAAAAGACAGCATGTTCATTCTTCTTCCTCAGTGTTCATTCTCAAACTCCCGCTGGATCTCCCTTATAGCAGGACTATGATTCTACTAGATTTCCAGCAGGATGTAGTCCAGAGAATGGAAATGCGTTGTGTCGCCGTTTTATTTGCGCCAATGGCCCGACACATCCGTCTTCGGTGGGAGAATGTTCATTCAAATTCAAGGTCTACGAATGGTTGTATACCAGAACAGGCCCGAAAGTTGAGTAACCTTTCATATATGTAGATTAAAATGACTTTTTTGGTCCGTTTGTTGAATGGAGGGCTTACGTGAAGGAAAGGAGATACCATATTCTTAAAAAAAAATAAGTTCGTTATGACTATTTAACTCAGTACGATTGTACAGTGAAATAATGCTTTGTACAGAAATTATCTAATACTGAAGGGATTTTGCTGTGGAATTCTAGAAATCTCCAATCCTACCGCAGATAAAAGGGTTGATTCCTTCCTAATGCAAGCGTTGCATATTCTGATTTGTTAAACTAAACTAGTCTCTGATATTGGGTTTCTATCAAGTTAATGTACACGTACATCGCACAGACTCCACTAAATACTACGAGTAACAATTCTTCTTCTTCTTCTGCGTTCGTTCTCAAACTCCTGCAGATTAGCAGGATGTAGTCCAGAAAACGGAATGCGTTGTGTCATGATTTACAGCATTTCTGCGATATCTGCGCCTTTCCGCATGACACATCCGACTTCAGCATGGCTTTGGGTCACTGACCCTATATGGGATGGAATATCCAACTCCATCCCATAACCTCCGTAGTCGCCTCGTACGACATGCATGGAAGGTAAACAGTGTTGCTATTCTTTGCTCCCCTTTCGGACCCCGACAACACACAAGCGGTAACAATTAAAATAGCGCAATGTTGCCAGGCCCGAATATCGAAACATGACTATTAGTACTAGTAACTTGGCTAAAAGTCAGCACCCCCTCAACCCCCCCCCCCTCCACCACCAACATAGCGTTTTTCAAACAAGGTTCATAAATATATCATCAACATAAATATAAATAAATAAAGTTCTGACACATAAACCTACGCCCCCCTCCTCCTCACAATTATGAAGAACGTATCTACTTCCCTGAGTGTTACGACTGATGTAAATGTACATGTACAGTAACTTTGCATGTGGTTGCGTCTGTGGGTCTCACCAATGGCTCACTAGACAAACCAACCATGCAACAGAAAACCTTAGTAGATGACATGCTTTTATATTGAGGTTATCTTCTTATAGAAGCTTCATGGTACGTCATCTATACAATCCCGTAGTCGTATCCTTCGATAACAGTTACCATGTTGTTCTGACAGACTGACGTTGTGCTTGAACTAGTTACGGGCACGGCGTGGGTGGGCAGAACAACAAAGAAACTTGTCGCAAGGGCCAGAGATGTGCCCCGATGTCGACGTCTGTTTAGGTGGCATTAGACTCGAAACACCATCGAGCCGTATGGCTACTGGAACAGAGGGTGGAGCACTTATGGGAATGCCCCACGTGCTGCGAGGTCAGTTTATAATCAAGAATCAAGAATGTACAGTAACTTTGTAGACATCCGGTATAAACAAAGTAAAATCCTAAAGCAACTGTGTATTGATATAACCTGAAAGGGTAACAACAAAGTAAAATCCTAAAGTGCCCGTGTATTGATTGATATTGCCTAAGAGGGTAGCAACAAAGCATAGCATCACTGTGTCCTGCAATCGATGTCGTAAGTGAAGAACATTTTAGGGATGGAGTTGGCTGCCCCATCTAATAGTGGGACAAAGTAACCCAACGGCCATGCTGAATTCAGATGTGCAGGGCCGAAATGTGCATATATCGCAAAAAAGCTATAGAACGTGACGTGATGAGGTCCGTTCTTCGGATTAAATACTGCGAATCTAGAGAAGTTTGAGAATGAGAGCTGAAATCTTTGACGTCAATGTTATAAGGGCCATAACCACATAAAATATAAATCTAAGCAGTCAAGAAGAGTTATCTTTAAAATATTTTTCGTTTCTTTCAAAGAAACGCAGAACTAGCTATCTACAAAATGTGCAACTATTTTGTAACATTTGTTTTTTTAACCCTATTTTGTTGTCGTCCTCCCTTTTCATGATATTTTAGTCGAATTATTGAAGTCATAATGGGCCATCTACCTCACAGAACAGACGCAATCCAAATTTCACCCCTCAAATTATTAAAGCCCTCTAGTCATTATCCTGTAATTGATAATTTCATACCTCAAGTATCAAGTCTCTATATTGTCTGATTTTTCCTTTTTGCTGTAAGACATTGTAGAACTGAATGACTATCGGTTTGTACATTTGCTCACTTGATATGCAGTAATATTGTGACGTCTCAGAATGTTGTTAACTCCTTTAATCCACCTTCTTGATCTTCCTGTGTCTCTTGTTCTTTCCATTTTCATAATAGCTGCTGGGCAACATGAGTTCATTTTCTTTAAATGGCCGAGCCATTTCAGTCTCCGTTTGTTAATATATGTGACTACATATGTTGTTCTCATAGTTCTTGTAATCTCTTCACATGATCTCTTCTAGTTATGTTTTCTGCTATTATTATACATCTCATTCACATGTAGTAATCACACGTAATTTCTAACAACAACGATGGTATAAAGATTAATTTTATGATTTGTCTTTTCGCTTCCAAGTATCTACTCACCATCTTGTAATTATGTTTTTAATACCATTCCAATCATCAAGTATATAATCATCTTGTAATTGTTTTGTTTTATAATTTCATTCCTCAAGTATCTGGCCATCATCTTGTAATTGTTGTATTCCAAATTTTTAAAATATTAGTCATATGTGTGCTTGTATTTCCTTTGTCTCATTAGAAAGACAGTAACTAGCAAACAGCATTATGGTGCGCCATCAATCCATCTTTTATACCTCCACTTACAAGTGTCTCTTTATGCAGTCGAAGTCTGCCTACACAGTCATTATGGTGTAACACCAATGTTTTCGAAATGCTACTGCTTTCCATACTTTCACTACAAGGAGATGTGCATTGATATTTGCAGGCTTGTCCATAGGAATGTTATTCCCATGGGAAACGTCCCATGAGATGGGATAGGATGTGACAGCACATATTTGTATTTCCCATGTATTTAAAGGCTTGTCTAGGTTTTTCTCAATTTGACGAGCGGTAACACTAAAATTTACGGCGAAAAATTACGGCGACCAACTTCACAACCATTAAATTATTGGAAAAATGAACATAGGTTTCCACTGTTAAAAGCAAGTGCGAAAATTGTTTTGGCCATACCAGCGTCATCGGCAGCAGTAGAGCGCTTATTTAGTGCGGCCGGATTGTTGTTGAGTAAGTTACGAAAACGGATGTCACCAGCTCTCGTTATAAAGTCTGTGTACATCAGATTTGCATGTAAGATGAACATTATGGAAATGGTTCGCGAATTACCCGAATTAACTGAATTAGTAGGAGCAGTCGATCAGCGGGAAATCGATAATGGGCTGAATGAGCAGAGTGACTCAGAAATGGTCTAATAAAATGAGGGTGTCAGATTGATACTGAATTGTCATAAAGTTAATAAATTTTGTCGTTTTGCATTACTCTTTGTATATGTAGTCCTATTTAGTAGACACTAAACCTAAACTTTCATAAATTTCATAATTTTATTTTAAATGTATTCCATATTAATATTATAATAGTAATCCCATGGGATGAGATAGACATAAATTGCCATGGGATGGGACAGAAAAATATGGATCATGCTGGATATTTGCATAGCTTCCAATGTGTCAATTTACTCATGAAAGTGTATACTCATATCGCCTGTTTAATTACTTTTAATACCAGTCACGCCCGTCTACATGTATGTTTTCTCAAAACTGTTGCGTAGAACATTGTTACATGTGCTTCGTTCTTCTTTGTTTCATAAAAAAACATTGTCAACACTTCAACGAATTTCAGAGTCGTTGTTATAGGATTACCAACCATTATATTTACGTGGTCACAAAGCTCTGACATAACCACATTATTCGAAACATGTCCTTGACCAGAAGTAGCTTACCTTGACCACAAGGGGTACACAAATAAAACGCCAACACAACGCATTGCCTTTCTTTGGACTACATCCTGCTGGAAATCTAGTAGGACCATGGTTCTGCTACAAGGGAGATCCAGCGGGAGTTTGAGAATGACGTTGAAAAGAAGAATTATAGGTCTATATGTAATTAAAGCTAAATAGAGAAATAGTTACCTAGTTATAATTGACGTCGTAAGCGTCTATTGAGAATAGTTAAGTGAGGGGTTGCGACTCAGTTCAATAGAATAATATAATTGGTTCATATATACTATCTAGTGTTTCAACTATTGCTGAAAGTTTTAGTTCCAGATATACGTTCAGGGGCGTGGCCAGTGTAACTAGAACTGCAAACTTTCGCTGCATTCGAATCTTAACCTAGTCCGATGAGATTATAAGCATGTCTAATAACTCTTCTGTCACAGAAGCCGCTTATGTCATATGGTAAATTGAATACAAAAGCTAAAAATTGGCAAAAAGG
The DNA here is from genome assembly GCA_034231615.1 of Meghimatium bilineatum. Classification (NCBI taxonomy): domain Eukaryota; kingdom Metazoa; phylum Mollusca; class Gastropoda; order Stylommatophora; family Philomycidae; genus Meghimatium; species Meghimatium bilineatum. The sequence continues at coordinate 81,104,708 of CM067298.1, read as the reverse complement.
TATCAGCTAATCTGGAAACACAAATATCGCAGCTTCACTAGAGGTTAACAACATATACTACTTACCCGAAAGCAGGGCCGGATTTAGACTTGATAAGATCCTAAGCTATTTAATATATGGGGCCCTTTACACGTCCATTATATATTAATATATGACAATTGCTCACTCTGACAATTTTTTGGGGGGAACCTCAAGAACGTGGTTATAAGCTATAGCTTGTGTAGCTTATACGTAAATCCTGCACTAAATATATATATATATATATATATATATATATATATATATATTATATATATATATATATATATATATATATATATATATATATATATATATATAATATATATATATATATATATATATAAAATTACAGTATCCATCATGAGATATATTGATAGTTGAAATAAAAATATTCACATAATTACTGTTTCTAATCTTGAGGAAAACAATTAAACCTTCTATCTCAGATTTGAGTCTCTCTTTAGATGCATCAATTATAAATTAGAATTGGAAGAATCCTAACGCCAGCTTTAAATCCAACCGACATAAGCACACGAAATACAATAACAGTGTGAAAACAAAATGAAATCAGTTGAGATATATTAGTGTATCAGTTCAAAACTGGGTTATGCAACAATCACCACACGGACATTGAAGCAATTAAACTCAAATGTTGTAAACTAGAAACATGATTGGAGGCAAACAGCAACGAAATAAAATGGTTGTGAACATACAGACGGAAGAATACAGGAAGATAAATTAGAAACAACCAGACAGAAATACTAGATAGACAAAAAAACAGGCAGTTAGACGGACAAATAGACTGATGAAGATATACCGACACACAAACAGATATACAGACAAACACAGATATATATAGCCATTGCTACAGACAGATGTACATATCTTTTGTTGCCTAAGTGAATAATGAAGCATACAAAAATACAGCGAATTAAAAAATCTATATACCGCCGAAGCCAGAATCTCTGTGAGCACTGTCTAACAAATCACAGAGGAGGCAATCTATGGTTCAAGTCTGTGTGTGGAAAAAATCTATGGTTCAAGTCTGTGTGTGGACGCAAGCTGTGGTTCAAGTCTGTGTGTGGAAGCAATCTATGATTCATGTCTGTGTGTTGGTTTGATCGTCTAATTCCTTTTATACAGATGATCTAAACAAATTGATACGTTCTCTATTTACGGAGCCTGGAAAGTTGTTTAAAGTGTTGTCTTATACCTCGGTTATACAGACCCTCTATAAACTCACATGTTGTATTCCAAAGAGTTCGTATATTCTGTTCCTAACACTGAAACCGAGTAGAGCTTTATATTATTGGATAAAATGTATTTGAAACTGATTCTTGATTAGAAACTGACCTCACAGCACGTGGGGCATTCCCATAAGTGCTCCGCCCTCTGTTCCAGCAGCCTTCCGACTCGATGGTGTTTCGAGTCTAATGCCACTGAAACAGACGTTGACATCAGGGCACAACTCTGGCCCTTGCGACAGTTTTCTTTGTTGTTCTGCCCACCCACGCCGTGCCCGTAGCTAGTTCAAGCACAAAAATCGGCCAGCCGATTTAGCATGGTAACTGTTATCGAAAGTTACGACTACGGGATTGTATAGATGACGTGCCATGAAGCTTCTATAAGAAGATAACCTCAATATAAAGGCATGTCATCTACTAAGGTTTTCTGTTATATGGGTGATTTGTCTAGTGAGCCATTGGTGAGACCCACAAATGCAACCAGATGAGTTAAAACTGGCACGAGATCAGTACTGGTCTTTATGAGAGCTAACCGCGGTCATGCATGCGTGACCTTACGCCTATTTACATAGCCACAGATGCCCATGACCAAAAGCAAAGTTAAAATGTTAAACATAAAGAAAGTTTGAAGAAAAGTCATCCTATTTCGAAGATTCTATTTGATGTAACTCGATTTGTTCGTGCACTTCTTGTTCTAGGTAATATCTTTTTTGATTCATATCTTGTTTGGTAATATCTTGTTTGATTCATATCTTGTTTGGTAATATCTTGTTTGATTCATATCTTGTTTGGTAATATCTTGTTTGATTCATATCTTGTTTGGTAATATCTTGTTTGATTCATATCTTGTTTGGTAATATCTTGTTTGATTCATATCTTGTTTGGTAATATCTTGTTTGATTCATATCTTGTTTGGTAATATCTTGTTTGATTCATATCTTGTTTGGTAATATCTTGTTTGATTCATATCTTGTTTGGTAATATCTTGTTTGATTCATATCTTGTTTGGTAATATCTTGTTTGATTCATATCTTGTTTGGTAATATCTTGTTTGATTCATATCTTGTTTGGTAATATCTTGTTTGATTCATATCTTGTTTGGTAATATCTTGTTTGATTCATATCTTGTTTGGTAATATCTTGTTTGATTCACATACAGCTTTGAACATAGACAACTCGCACGCCAGGTCATGAAAATGCAATAGTCAATACCATTCTGTGAAATAAAATTAGGTAGCGCGATATTTATTGTGTGGTTAGAAAACCCATCCTGTAGAAATAAATGCTTACAAAATACAGCCATCAGGCTTGGAGTAGTACAATTTTGAGAAAACATAACAGTCATTCCAAGCAGTAGGTCTGTGAATGGTGAAGAATTATGACTCATTTAGAGAATGCCGCAAGGAAATGGGTTGCCGTCATTCTTTTATGTTGTGCGAAAAAGTTGAAGATGACTGCTCGAATGTCATAAAATGACAGAAGTAGTGATGGCTATGATGAGTCGATATTATTGCGCTTTGAACAAACACATAGGTGCTCAGTCTTCCCTAGTATATGACGAAGGGTATGCGTTCTGGTGGTTTCTTTGGCTAGCTAGTTAAACATTCTTCTCAGTGCAGGATTTAACTATAAGCTAAACAAGCTAGCTATAGCCCACTTTCTTGGTCCCCCACCCCCCACAATTTTTTTATTTCACTATTTATATATTCGTAATCGTTAAAGGGCCCCATATCTCAAATAGCTTAGGGCCCCATATCTCAAATAGATTATGGTCCTATCAAGTTTAAATCAGGCCCTAATACTTCTCATTCCTTCCTGCAGGCGTCCAGTTCCTGTACTACCAAACTCATTTTCCAAATTCCTCAAATGTCATACTAGATGTGTCATCAATAGTCCACATCAAGAAGGCAATCATGAGCAGTTTAAGAGCGCCGCTACTATACATTATTGATGAATGAAACAATGAATGACAGCTCAAGTAAAGTGGTAAAATATTGACATTCTTCTGAAAACCACACGGGAAGAGCAAAGCATGGCTATTTGGAAACATCTGGGAAGTCGTGTTAGAAACTTAGTAAAAAGGGGTTGTTTGAGCTCTTGTTTCAAATCCAAAACGTTATTAATAATGAAGATCTGGATATTTATGTGCATATTCGTGGGAGGTGTTTTACTCCGCATCATTATTCCATATATAGGCGACTCAAAATCTCAGCGGTATGCGTTGCTTTGAAGCCTCCTGCTCCGGGAAAGAAGGAAAAGGTGGAAATATATGCGTGTATGTAGAACGCATGTTCCACCCTTATATATACAACCATTACAAAGTTGAATGTACATGTCGTATGTACAAGTGAAATCAGTATGACATTGTTGAATTTCATATGTCTTATGTACAAGTGAATTCAGTATGTACCTGTCGTATGTACAACTGAAATCAGTATTACACACATATACTCAACAAGGAAGAGACCTATTACATACATATACTCCACAAGGGAGAGACCTATTATATACATATACTCCACAAGGGAGAGACCTATTATATACATATACTCCACAAGGGAGAGACCTATTATATACATATACTCCACAAGGGAGAGACCTATTACATACATATACTCCACAAGGGAGACACCTATTATATACATTTGTCCATTCTCTGCATGGACTACATCCTGCTGGAAATCTAGTAGGACAATGGCCCTGCTACAAAAGAGGATCCAGCAGGAGTTTGAGAATGAACGCTGAAGAAGAAGAAAATATCAAGTGACCAAACCTCCTGCAGCACGAAAACCGATCGTCATTCAATCCCGAGTCTGCTTATTGGCAGACAAAGCAACGGCTGTGAAAAAGCAACGTACGACATCACCTATTGCACGAAAACAAAACAAAAAAGGTATTGCTTGCGTAACATGACCATATCATTAATTAATAGCTGGCAACGTTTTTTGTTTTGTTGTTAGTAGTTTCCTGTAGCTTATAGTAATATGTGAGATATATTTAGATTTTCGAACTCAATAACATTAATTGTTAATTATGCGCTAAAACATAATAGGTTTGTTAGAAATTAATTTAATTTATTGAAAGATATCAGGCTATAGACCTCTCACAACTATATATTATGGTGCACTGCACGTCCGTGGATAAGGAAATGGGGGATGTGAAAACACCCCTTTCGCACTCCCCGTAGGAAATCAGAAAATGAAATTTGGTTCTAAGAATTTAACCAAGAGGTTGATAAACACACCCCCTCCCTCCATTATCGATTTTTCTCAAAAAGTTCATTCAATTTTTCATTAAGGAGATGGAATTGCGCATGAAGTTACACCAGTGTGGTTTTTTTTAAATTTTATTTTATGGTAATCTCTCTTCCCCTTGACTAAAGATGTATCTACGGCCCTGATCAAACAGTGTCCTTAGAAAATATGCACTGACCACTGGCCGTAGATAAATACTTGTAGATTGAATGACGTCTCACCCATAGATTTGGCCTACGTGCGGCTTTGCATGTGGCTGATTCAAATTTGTGGACGTGACAAGTAATTTTTGTTTCTGTAGAACATTGATAGTAACCAGAACTCACAACCGGGACGCCAGAACAACACTTCAAACCGGGACGTATGTCAGTCATATAAATATATATGTATAATCATATCTTCACGTAGAGAAATGTCTGTAATTATTTCCAATAGGATTACAGCGTGAACTCTATTAGAATAGAACAGAGTACTAACCCATTTACGTCACTCATATAGTCAATCCCAGTAATATTGTGCTTTTCATTTTTCGTAAAAACAAAAGTAAAGCACAGTCACGGAACAGGTGTTAAACATAAAAATACATGAAGAGAAACTACAACAAGTAGAACATTTTCAATAACTCGGACATATAATCACAAATGATGACAGATGTGAAACAGAAGTTGAAAGGAGGATAGGAATGGCTAAAATTACTTTAAAAACACGAGGAAAATATTAACATCTAAAGGAATTACTATATATGTTCCCTAAACCCTTTGTTGCCTTTCAGCGTCAGGGGTAGAAGAGTTTTTTGGAGATGGCCCTCGTGTGTGCTGAGTATATTGTGGAATTTGTCGCCTCTTTAATTTCGGTGGTCCATAGTTTTCGTTGCCGGCCTATAGGTCTGCCTTCACTGTATCTGTGTAGCAGCTTGCTGTGGTATGCTGTCTGGTGGTAGTCTGCTGATGTGTGGAAAACATTTTATCTGTTGTTTCTTAATATATTCCAAGATTGGGGTGGTGTCAGTTCTTTGTCTAATGTCCTCATTCCTCACTCTGTCTCTTAGCTATATTCATAGATTCTGCGTAAGTATGCCATTTCGACTGTCACAAGTTTACGTTTGTCTAGTGCTGTCGTTGTCCATATTTGACTTTTGTAGCACAGCGTTGGCATACTAATCGTTTTGAATAATGTTATTTTTGGTGTTTAAATATACAATTTTGTTCCTGAAGATTGGTGTCATTTATCCTAGGGCATGGTATGCTTTACTGAATCTATTGTGTATTTCTTTGCTGCTCTTGCCGTCTGTTGTTACATTGCTTCCTAGGTTTGTGAATTATGTCACTTGTTTAAGATTCCTGTTTCCAATATATACATTGGTGTTTCTTTATGTTCTTCCTAGCTTCATTACTTCGGTTTCTTCTATATTTATCTTCATGTTAAAGGTTTGATTTAATCTGTCTATTTGTCTTTGTAGTTGCTCTTCTGATGATGCTACTAGTGTTTGTTCGTATGCAAATAGCATTTCGTTATCCTTCCGGTTGTTTTCTTCCGTTGTCTTTGCTACTTTGTAGAAAAATTACAAACAAGCTAAATATGATAATTATTAAGTGATATCTATTCTATATTCATGTGTGGTTCAGAAACATGGATAATAAAAAATAATTATAAGGCAGAATTGGTGCCTTATTGATGTGAATATATATAGAATAGAATTCTCGTCATGTAAAGAGAAGAAAATAAACAAAGAATCTTCGTATGAACAACACTTTGTATGAAGAATGAATTAGTAAAAAAAAAAAGATCAAATAAATAAAATATTTTGGACATATTCAAAGACCTTGTTGAAGACATTACTTGAAGGTTAAATCGAGGGGAGATGAACAAGAGGGAATTAAGTAGGATACAAGAAATAACAGTGGAGAGAGACATCACGAGATGTACAGGTTACAGTCTGGTAGGGTGCACCAGAAAAACAAGAGACATGGGATGTTGGAGGTATGTTGCAGCCTACCTTCGTTGCGGAGACGACACTTGATGATGACAATATTTTGGTTACTTTATGAAAAGCCTTCCAAAATTATTCATGTGACTTTTCGGTGATTTCCATTACTCACTATGATTATACTTTGTGGTCGCAGTCAAGAAAATTACGGGAAGTCAAGGAGTAATTTTAGAAGGCTGTTTTCCAATTATCCAGCATATCTTCTAACCGACGGTCACGAGCCGATTTATTGTCTAGCTAGTTTAAATATTGTTATAATTTACAATGCCTGTGTTATCCAATCTTACGATTTATATATACAGTCCTGTGGACTCTTTAGAAAACACTCACTTCTGACGCTACATGAATTTTCCCTTTATTTACATTGGCTGTCAAATAAAACGTACCCATTGAAAATAACGGGATAAGGCACCCGTCGCCTATGAGCAATAAATCGATTACTCCACTGGATTGTAAGTAACTAGGAGTCTTGGTTCTTAGACCTTTATTCTATTTTTAAATTAGGAAAATCCGTTAGTGACGTCAACACGTGCTGGTAGGCTGGGATGGATAAGGAATTCCTCTTCAGTTAGTCACTAGCTCTAACACGAATTGTGGGTGAATCTTTCTAGGTCGTCAGGCAGTACTAAAGCTGCTCTACTTCGCTTCTAAGTTATTTAAAACCACATCTGTGATGTATAATACATAACAATATGTTTTCTACAGGTACGTATTTTTCTAACTATTTAGTCAGATTATAGTAGCGATATTCATTTTCAAAGGCTGAAACTGTATTTATAAATATAGGCCTATATAGGCCTAGTACACACAGTGTGAGCCTTGTAAGGAATGAACACTGAATGCAGAATATTTAAGTTAATAATAACTTAAATAAGTACATAAAATCTTATTATAACAATTTTGTCAGACGGACGAAATATAAGTTTATATGTAATAATGGAAATTATTTATACTTAGGCTACAGTATAAATAATAAATATAATTGGAGATATTGCTAGTGTTAAACTAGTTAAAGTGACGTTTCTTATAACATGATGCGCTATAGGGGGATTTTACTGTGTTGGTTTTTGTGAGTTTTGATAAGCGTAAATTGCGTTACAAGTATACAAGGTTTTCCTGCTGTAATGTTTCATATATATATATATATATATATATATATATATATATATATATATATATATATATATATATGTGTGTGTAACGTAGAGTATTAAAATAATCTTTAATAAAATAGGGCACATACTATAATCCTAAAACCAGTTTATTTTAGTATTTTTAGTCTTAAGCAGAGCTTGTCGCCGTGTCTAATTGTGACTAAATATTGTGAAACTAGTTATGATTGCTAATATGCATGTAATTATTGTTAATAAAAGAGTCGTGGTGATAGGTGTGACTTTGAGCAATTTTCTTAGGCATGTATGGTGAGCTGTGTTACTTATACCAGGTATCTACAAAGTAAATTTTCAGTAACTTTTATTGGTGCTGACTCGATGTCATATGAATTGTTAGTACTTGCTGTAGATCAGTGTAAAGTTAGTGCAAAGCGACTTTATAGACACCCAATATGTGTGTGTGTTAATCCCTAAACATTACGACCAATATATCTCGTGTCTCGCGTTGGGAATAGATTGAGGGTGGACAAGAAAGGAAGTGTTGAGTAAGAGACGAGACCATCTCTTCTCGAATGGCAATCATCATCATTCACTTTTATGCCGTTGGTTATAGAGAAAAATAGCTGTCATTTGTGAGTTAAAGCCCCTTTAGACGAAAGCGTATCTTTTTTACATAAAACTGGTATTTTTCGGTTATATCAGGGCGTTTCAACCTTTCAACATATGTGACCTTACGGTCTGAGACTATCCATGAAAATGGCTACTTACTCATGTTTCTCTTTGTGTGTTGAGTTGTACTGTACAACCTTACTAGTTATGCATTGACTCAGCAAGACAGCTGTTGCTCGGAAATAGTATATTTATTGCTAGCAATACGGATAAAACTGGCGTCCTGTGTATATTATCCAGTGCTATAAATATGTACACCGCTAAACGTACGAAATAATAAGTATATTTTTTTTAAAGTTGATTAAATAACAGTTTTACTACGAGTAACCAAATCAAGATAGAATGAATCATCTTTTCGATCAAAAAGTATTTATCAAAATATAGACAGACATATACACACAGAGACTTGAAAACAGTCTGAATAAGCTCTGGACAACTTGGAATGATACATTATTATTTTTCTTATTACGTAATTTCGCCAAATAGTATTTTTTCCCCCTTTTTGTTACTCTGTTATCATATCGGATGAAAAAAAATCATTATTGTTACATCCTGTCTCCATTTCTTACTTGTGTTCTGTATCAAATAATCCCAATGGATGACGAAAAGATAGATTCAGGACAGCGGACAATGTTGTCCTTTCGTGGCAGACTCCTATGTGACCGGGAATGATAGACGTGCCATCACTGCGGATTGATCAACACATCTGACAGAAGAATGATATATTTATCACAGAAGTGTGTTCCCTGCTCCTGGCATGAATTACTAATCCTGGGACACTTGCACAATGGAATGTCACCCTTCCGGGACTCAATATGCATTCATAAACATTACACATCCATGCTTTTCAGACAACCTTATTTGAGTCCGGTCGTTGTCTTAGTTGTCTAACTAAAATTAATTTGTACTATTGTCAGAAAGAATATGGGACGTCAAGAGCTACCTGCTCACTGCTAAATGGATTACTTCATCAATAATGATTTTTTCACAGGTTGTCAGCTTATCCCCCACCTCTCTAGTCGCCTCCTACGACATATCTGGAAAGAACACACCCTAACAAAACTAGAATTCCAGGCCCTGGTTGCGACATGGGTGCTCATTTCTGATAGTTTTATGTACAATTTATAATTCCATGTAATCCTAAGTTGATTGCGCCTTCAATGCTGTGTGTGTGTGTCTATCATGATAGTAAAAACATTTTGGTCAATAATCCATTAATTTTATCTAAGTTTGAACCTTTTAAAACCATTCTATTTGTTTGGGTATTGTACACATTTATATATATTATATATATTTTGGTAGCGTATCCTAGTCAGGACGTAACCATCAACCAGAAGTTTTTGGGGCTGTGTTGATTTTCTAGGCAATATAAGTACATTCCGTATGCATAGGTTCGGATGCACAAATGCCTACGGCGGGATTCGAAACCGGTACCTTGGCCGTCACAGACGAAACCTTGTACACGCCACCACAGAGCAAGATATATATTTATTCATAAAGAACACTACGTTCTGGAAAGAATACGTCACATGACACACACTCTCATTCATTCTAATCGCACTAATTGTAATGTAATTGAAAATAGCAATCATTTATTGGTTGAAATATTTATAGTGTGTGTATTAAGTCGATTCGTACTGTAGTCATATAGATCAGCCCTAAATACTGACCATTCACAGGACGTGGTGTCACCACCAACATAAATGAATGAAAAGTACTTTCTCCCAGGGCCGGATTTAGATTTGATAAGGCCCTAATCTATTTGAGATATGGGGGCCCTTTAACAATTAAAAAGTATATAGATAGTGAAATAATAAATCTTCAACAAGAAAGTGGGGGCATTAAGCTAAATCTTGTGTAGCTTATACATAAATTATGCTTGTTCCTCTTTAATCTATGGATAATAATCCCAGTTTGTAGCTATCTTCTTCTGCGTTCGTTCTCAAACTCCTGCAGATTAGCAGGATGTAGTCCGGAGAACGGAATGCGCTGCGTCATGGTTTACAGCATTGTTGCGATATCTGCGCCTTTCGGTCCTACACATCCGACTTGAGCATGGCTTTGGGTCACTGACCCTATATGGGATGGGACAGCCAACTCCATCCCATAACCTCCTTAGTCGCCTTTTACGACATGCACGGAAGGTAAACAGTTTTGCTATTCTTTGCTCCCCTTTCGGGCCCGGCAACACACGAGCATTGTAGCTACCTGAACTGAACATCATCGCAGTTGGAGGATCACCCGATAGAATGTGATAACAACAAATTATGTTACTATGTGCAGCTCAGGTTCAGGGATAAGCGCAAGTGTTAAATATAGCGCAAGTTTTGATATAGACTTACTTTTTCTTCGTTCCTTCTCCGACTTCTGCAGAATAGCAGGAAGTAGTCCGAAGAACGGAATCCGGTGTGTCATGTGTTGCAGATCTGCTGTAATATCTGCTGCTTTCGGCGTGACACATTCGACGTCAGCATGGTTTCTTAGTAACTTTGACCCTATATGGGATGAGACAGCCAATTCCATCCCATAACCTCCTTAGGTGCTTCTTACGACATGCATGGAAGGTAAACAGTGTTCTTATTCTATGCGCTCCTTTCGGCCTTGCTGACAGAACTTATTCAATGGAAGAACATTATGGCGAGGATTAAGAATTTATGCGAATGTTAGAAGTCTAACACAACTGTAAGATTTCTTTTGTTTACTTCTGCACTGATCAGTAGAAGTGTGATCGCTGAAAGATTTCTTCTGTATATTCCTGCACTGCACAGTTAGAAGTGTGACAGCCGTAAGATTTCGTATGTTTACTTCTGCACTGATCAGTTAAGTGTGATAGCTGAAAGATTTCTTCTGTATTTTTCTGCACTGTACAGTTAGAAGTGTGACAGCCGTAAGATTTCGTATGTTTACTTCTGCACTGATCAGTAGAAGTGTGATCGCTGAAAGATTTCTTCTGTATATTTCTGCACTGCACAGCTAGAAGTGTGACAGTCGTAAGATTTCGTATGTTTACTTCTGGACTGATCAGTAGAAGTGTGATCGCTGAAAGATTTCTTCTGTATATTTCTGCACTGCACAGCTAGAAGTGTTACAGCCGTAAGATTTCGTATGTTTACTTCTGCACTGATCAGTAGAAGTGTGATCGCTGAAAGATTTCTTCTGTATATTTCTGCACTGCACAGCTAGAAGTGTGACAGTCGTAAGATTTCGTATGTTTACTTCTGGACTGATCAATAGAAGTGTGATCGCTGAAAGATTTCTTCTGTATATTTCTGCACTGCACAGCTAGAAGTGTTACAGCCGTAAGATTTCGTATGTTTACTTCTGCACTGATCAGTAGAAGTGTGATCGCTGAAAGATTTCTTCTGTATATTTCTGCACTGCACAGCTAGAAGTGTTACAGCCGTAAGATTTCGTATGTTTACTTCTGCACTGATCAGTAGAAGTGTGATCGCTGAAAGATTTCTTCTGTATATTTCTTCACTGCACAGCTAGAAGTGTTACAGCCGTAAGATTTCGTATGTTTACTTCTGCACTGTGCAGTAGAAATTGTACTGATAATTGTTCAGTTGGCCGTCTATCAAGATACACTTTATGTAAATTATACGCTAACGTCTTACAAGTAGTTATAAGAGGGTGTTTTACGGATCTGCGCAAGTTACATGAGGCTTAAATTAATATGAATGCCAGAAAGCTTACAAATAGGGATATTATATATAAATTACGCCCGTGTGATGCCGAGGCCCAAAAGGGGAGCAAAGAATAGCAACACCGTTTACCTTTCACGCATGTCGTAAAAGGCGACTAAGAAGGTTATGGGATAGAGTTGGCTGTCCCATCCCATATAGGATCAGTGACCCAAAGCCATGCTGAAGTCGGATGTGCCAGGTCGAAAGGCGCAGATATCGCAGTAATGATTAAACCATGACACAACGTATTCCGTTCTCCGGACTACATCTTGCTAATCTACAGGAGTTTGAGAACGAACGCAGAAGAAGAAGAAGAATATATAAACTAAAGAGGTGCAAAAAAAGTAACACCCATTCAACTATTTTGGGAGAAAGTCAATAAAATATTGTGAGGCAAGCGAAGAAATATTAACCGGCATAGTTTTGGCAGCATTATCATTTACAAAGCTGTCAAATACATGGCACTCGCAAGAATTAACAATATTACAAAACTTAGATTGTTTAATGCATGCATACTACATACATTATTATTTTAATTGCTGAATATTCACACCAGAAACATACACTAAACTAGTCTTCTTTTAAGCCAAGTACACAAAAAATTAAACATAAAATTGACATAATGTAAATAAACCAATTCAATGAGAGATGAAACAAGTTAATAATTTTCGTCAAGCTTTATAAAAAAACAAAGACGTGGAATTATGTCCGTCATGTACTTACAATGAATGAAAACATACTTCCTAAATAAACATTCATGTGTAATAAGGCAGAGAGAACAAGAAAAGTAGGTGGCGCAAAAGAAACTTTACGAGAACAAGCAACACTGAAAGCTCAATATAAGAACTTACAACTTACAACGAGGCACTCAACATGAAATGAAATGACTGTTGTTCTATCTGCCATATTTTGCCCATAAGGAACTAACTAATGAACTAAAACTACAACTTGATCTGCTATATATATCATAAGAGGTAACTAAGTACAGTTGGACATTGATTTGACTACCCCATCCCGTATAAAGTCGAAATGAACAAACCAATAGCAGAGATGCAGAAAATGGGAAGAATGCAAACACTTGGCGAACGCAGAGACACAAAAATACTAACTCAAGCAGAAAAGTTTCAGTGTATGCCAAGTCATCCAATGAAGGAAAGATTCCAAAATCTAGCAATGGGGCGACTGAAAAGGAGCAGCTTTATCCACCAAGCTAAACGGCTCCGTAGACAACTTACAGACCTACCTGAAGTTGACAGCCCCTTAACGTCTGTACCGGAACAAACCCCGTGGAGTGAAAGACATGGAATGCCAATATATATTCAGACCCATGTGAAAGGAATACTAAGCGAGGACGAACAGAACAGTGTGCAGCGAATGACAGTCACACTCAGTTTCCTGGATGAGGAATATCCACAAGATATATGGGTCAGAGTGTACACAGATGGGTCAGCACAGAATGCTGTGAGGAATGGAGGTGCAGGTGTATATATAGAATATCCACACAAGCCTAGAGATACAATCAGAACACCGACAGGAAAATTCTGCAATAATTATGATGCAGAAATCCAGGCAATTAGTGTGGCAGCTAAAAAATTGCTGAACTCCAACTCTGGCCTACAGCCTGTGGTATTCCTGACAGATGCAAGGTCAGTGCTTCAAGCTCTCCAGTCTGGAAAACTAACAGACTTAAAAAAACTACTTAGCGAATTGTCTTACCAGTATAGGGTAACCATGCAGTGGATACCCTCTCACTGTGGAATACCAGGAAATGAAAAAGCAGACCAACTGGCTAAGGAAGGTGCTGCCGAAGACCAACCAGATATACCAATCACCTACCATCAGAAGAAACAGATGATCAAGTCAATAAGAAAGCCACAAACACCAACACAAGATGACTATCACATTATGAACAGATCAGAACAAGTTGTAATTCTACGTCTCAGAACAGGACACAACCGACTCCGCAGTCACATGTATACAAAGTTCAAGATTGGCAACACGGCCATGTGTACATGTGGACAAGCAGCACAGAGTGCCAAACATATACTTCAAGAGTGTTCTGAGCATGAAACGCTGAGGCAGACATATTGGCCAGAGGAAACAACACTGGAATCAAAACTCTATGGGACACTGTATGAACTACAAAAGACAGTGAGTTTTATTAAGGAGACAGAATTACAGATATAGACATGTTTCAAGTGAACGAAAGAAGAAGAAGAAGAAATGAACAAAACATTCCGAGCTGACGTTGGATTACAGGTCCGAAAGAGGCGGAAACCGCAGCTAAACTATAAATCAGAAGTAACGAATTCAGTTCCCCAGACTATATTCTTTCACCGATAGTAGTTTCATAACTATCGCAGAAATAAACCGAAGAATAAAGGATTCCATTAATAAACAGCAACGAGAGAAACAGACTAGATTTTCACAGAACAAATTATGCACAGACCAAAAAGTACAAATTCCTTTGACGGTATAGATTGGGCTGTGAAACCTATTGAATAAATATGCGCAGAGTTTCAACGCTGCATACATAATACAGAAAATATATAAAGGAATGAAATGTGGAGCTCTCTATAACAGACCTCAGACTCAATGGACAATATGGCTTCCCAGGCAGAGAGGGCGAAGGATGAAATGACGAGGAGGCACAAAGAAGAAATGCAAAATGGTGAGAACACAGATCCGTTATGGAAGGGAGAGGGGTACATAAATGTAACTATTTGACTGAGATTTATTAAGATATACGGTTATGAACCTTGAAACTCTCATGTGTTGCTAGGTGGTTCGAAAGGAGAGCAAGGAATAACAACACTGTATAATTTCCATACATGTCGTAAGAGTCGATTAAGGAGGTATTGGGGTGGAGTTGGTTGATCCATCCCATATAGGGTCAAAGTGGCACATAAGTCATGCTGCAGTCAAATGAGAGGCTGAAAGGCGCAGATATCACAGCTAAGCTGTGAATTATAACGACGTATTTCGCTAATCTGCATGAGGTTGAAAACGAATGCAGAAGAAGAAGAGCTTGAAGGAAAATTTTTTTTGAGTTAAAACTGGGTTCTTATCAAAGGTGTCATCATTTGCTAGCAATATATTGCATTACGAAATTAGTAGGAGGAAACAACAAATATGAAATATTGCAACCAATTTGAAAAAAAAAAAACCACACTATTGTTTCGTTATTGCAAGACCATCAAAATTATAAGACATTTTGGCTAATAGGAAAACTGCCTTCTAAAACGATCCATTTAACTTCTCCCGTGATTTCATTGGCCATTGTTTATACTTTGTGGCGACAACCAATGAACGTCACGAGAAAAATCGAATGAATTATTTTTGAAGGGCGTTGCAACATGTTTTATATTTACGATGGTCAAGATTGTTGTGACCTAGTTATGCACAATCAAAAAGGGAAAATTGAGCATTCCAAAAATAAGTCACAAAAAATAAACGTGAATATAAACTGTAGAAAGGAAAAGATTATGAAAACGAAGTATATTAATGAAAACCAGATTGCACAAGATGAAACATTTCTGCGTGATGTATACTCATGCACAAACATTGGCAACCAAATACTGATCGCCTATCTAAAGTACAAAATGCAGGACTTCGACGTATCTCAGGAGGGATGAAAACCACTCCAATCCATGCAATGGAAAAACATGTAAACACCCGCCCACTGAATGACAGAAGAGAAGAAAGAGTGCTTGTTCAAAGGGAGAACATTAAGCGCATGCCAAACCATCCGATGTATGCGCAAATTTTTAGATCAACCACAAGCAGGTTGAAGAGAACCAGCTTTTGTCACATCTCCAAAGATCTCCATGAACAACATAAAGAAATCCTCACAAACCTCCCAAATGAAATTGAAACACTAACGCACTTTAAAGAGTCAGGCAATATTCTCCAGAATGTCTCCATAATAACACAGGTTCCTGGAGTAATTAATAAGGAATACCAAACTCCACCTCAACTAAAAGCATTGGCACTGGAGATGATAGAAATAAAATACAATCCCAAAGAATGGACACATGTCTACACAGATGAATCGGCAGAAGGAGCAGTAAGGAATGGAGGAGGTGGAATTTTTATAAGACTCAAAGATGGGAAGACAATATCAAAAGCTTTTCCAACCGAGAAATACTCTTCTAATTTTAGAGCAGAAGCAGTTGCACTCCATCAAGCACTGAAAGCCTTCACCGAACCAGGACTGCCAAGACCAAAGAAGATGGCCATATTCACAGATTGCAGATCCCTACTGGAATCAATCCAGAGCAACAGAAACGAAAGCCTTCTGCACAACATCAGACATGAACTAAGACAGATCCAAAAATCAACAGCTATTGCCCTTCAGTGGATACCATCACACTGTGGAATCATGGGAAATGAGAAAGCGGATGCTCTGTCAAAGGCAGGAAGCGAAATGGAGCAACACTGACACCCACTGTCTTACGGAGAAGCAAAAACAATAATCCACAACACATACACAGCAAAGTGAAAGAAACGAATCGTAGGGGAATGCGAACATGATGCAATACATCGCATCCAAAGATATCAACAAACCACAATATTTCGCCTTAGAACAGGCCACTGCAGACTGTTGGGTCACCGTTACCGATTAAGGATCTCATACACAGAGGAATGTCCATGTGAATCCGGAACCCAGACCCCGGAACACATACTTCAGGACTGCCTAACATACAAAGAGCAGACACAGCAGACCTGGCCAGAGGATACAGACTTGAGGCAAAAGCTATGGGGCCTGGAGAAGACAGTAGACTTCGTCCTGACGACAGGCCTGACGGTATAGCATGACCACAGATGCTGATGCAGAAGAAGAAACATTGGCAACACTGATAGAAAAGGCGCGGATTTTTTTTTACAAAGAGTACAAAAGATAAATTTACTTGTGAATAAACAGATATACAAACAGGCATCCATGCACAAAATATATCGATAGGTTGGCGGGTAGATAGGTAGGTAGATGGAATGAGTGATGGATGGATGAATAGATAGATACATGGATTGATTCTTTCGTGGATAGAAGACTGGATGGATATATTTATTAGACATATCGATCATTTGTTACGTAGTGTAGAAAGATGGGTGGATAAACCGATGGAAAGATATATAGACATACAGACAGACAGAAGCATGTATTGACGGACGAACAGACACACGTTAAGAATTGATTAAAATAATTGGTGTATGAGACAAACATTACTATTATTTTGCATTGTTGGAGATTTGCGAACTAGTCTAAACAATAATTCTTACTAAAGTTTCCGGGAATTATCCAGTTCTAGCACACTGTACAGCTATGTTACAGATTTGAGACAATATGGGATTTGTAAGCTATGTAAAAATATAACGATAAATTGTGCACGTGTTTCAGAAACATAACTCAGGAACAATTGAGTCTGTGTCTTCATTATTTCCTGTTTGTTTTTCACCCATTTTATAACTTACAATTTTGCTAATAATCAAGCTTAAATAATCGTCAAGTGCTTCTTGATTTTCTGAGTTTTATAGAAATTAAGAATATTCGCCGAATATTGTACAACATAACAAATGAACATTAGACAAGAATCATAACAACGTGCTAATATTTGCTGAAAATGTCGTGTGAAACGAGCTCTGCCCAGATACCACCAATTCAACTAACTTTTCATTATATTAGTGAGAATATCAATGATTTTGTCACCAGTGTGTTGCAGGAGTCCGAAAAGAGGGGGAGTATAAAATAGCAACACTGTTTACCTTCAATATATGTCATAAAAGGCGATTAAGAAGGTTTTTGGATGTAGTTTTCTGTTCCATCCCACATAGAGTCAGTGACCCAGAATCCAAGCTGAAATTTAATGTGTCAGGCTGAAAGTCGCAGATATCACAGCTAAGCTGTAAACCATGACACGGCGCATTGCGCTCTCCGGCCTACATTCTGCTAATATGCAGGAGTTTGAGAGCAAACACAAAAGAAGAAAAAATAGAAATGTTCATATCATAATTGTATCATACATTTTCATACTTGTATTAATATGATATAGCAAGTAGCATTTAACATAGACGTACACTAGTTCATGCTTGACAATTAATTAATATATAGGGTGTCTATAAAGTCGTATGCACTGAATTTGAAATGCAATGCATTTGCTAACTATAACGAAATTAGAAGTTCTTAATTTCCAATGTCCAGTGGACTGCGTGATTCAAGCAGATTCTTGTTAGTTGCAGAGTTAACTTTTATTCCATGACTATGAATGGTGCTAACCACTGAACAAGCAATAATTGTGTTGGAACAAATAGTGCGGGTAAATGTACGGAAGATGTTATTATAAATATCGTGCAGAAGTTTAGTGATACGCACGTTCCTCACCGTAATGTGATTAGAAATTTAATAAACATGTTTCCTGATAGGGGTAGTGTGCAAGGTGCGCAGCACACTGACATGGACTTTCTACGAATTTAGAAGAAATGTGTACCAATATAGAAGAAATATCCATATTCCAAACAAAATAACACAAAAGCCAATGTAATTCTTTACGACATGCATTGAGAACAAACTTCCTGTTAAGTCGATTTCAAAGTAGTCCCATACATTCAAATAGGACACATCCCATCCCATCCCATTGATAAGTGCTGTTTGGAAGAGGGGGGGGGGGTTAGGTGTTCAACTATTACTCCTAACAAATCAGAGCATGACTTTTAATGACTTTTAGTTGTAAGATTTTATTTAATAGTGGTGGGTGGGGACCACTCCTTTAACAATTTTTCAAATAAAAATATCTTCAAATTTCTCATTAAAATGAGGGGCATACACTAAAAACCGTGCAAATGACATTTAAAAAGAAAGATATACAGTCCTGAATAGGACATGTTGCATTATTTTATATGGGTCATTGAAAGTGTTACAATCAGGTTCAGTGTAATCTTAATAGGACATGTTTCACTGTGTCATCCATAACATCCATAAACCAGTAACCCGTCAGGATCTAGGGGGTACCAGATTAGTTGCTTCAGCACACAGAGTCATCCTGCGATTTCTATCTTCAGCGATGCGGATGAGTGAGGAAAAATCGTGTCCTGTCTATTGCTTGATGTTGTCTGTCCATATCTTCATTCGCCAACTCCTGAAATCAAGAACTATTTCATATGGATGATTGAAAAAAGGACAGGCAAAAACAACATTCAGAAAAATATACTGTGTAATATGACCTTGTCATTAGAGGTGAGAAAGAGAGTTCTGCAGTGCTATATAACCCCTATACTAACATATGGGTGCGAGTCTTGGACAATAAAGAAACTGGAAAGTGGGAAATTAGAGGCAACAGAGATGTTGTTCTACAGAAGAATGCTGAGAATACCATGGACTGCCAGAAAAACTAATGTAGAGGCATTGAAAGAGTTAAATGCGAAACGGACCTTAATCAACAATATAAGAAAAAGCCAATCTTCTTTTTTTGGCCACTTCATGAGACAGGCAGGTTTAGAGAACATAGTCACAACAGACAAAATTAAAGGCAACAGAGACAGAGGGGACAACGTGATAAAATATTAGACAGTTTGACAGCCTGGCACGGCAAGGAAACAATAACGACCTTGATACATAATACTGTGGACAGAGAGCTGTGGAGAGCCATGACCGCCTACGCCAGCCGGCAATGCACCTGATGATGATTGAAAATTGTACAATAAGGTTAGCACAATATACAAAGTTCTCAGCTGGAAATGTTTCTTTTATTTGTTCGCAGTGAGTTTATGCTTCCCTTTGGTATTTGACACGAAGAGATAGTCGCTTTGCGATCAAGTTTGTGTGTTCCTTTTGCGATAAAGGGGTCGCATGCACGAAAACGACTGGCAGCGTTTTTTTTATATAATGTGATTTTTTTTCCAGAGACCCCCAGCTGGATTATCGCTAGGGAGTTTGTGATATGAGTAGTCTTCTTCTTCTTTTGCGTTCGTTCTCGAACTCGTGCAGATTTGCAGGATGTAGTCCGGAGAACGAAATGCGTTGTGTCATGGTTTGCAGCATTGCTGCGATATCTGCGACTTTCGACCTCACACATCCGACTTCAGCATGGCTTTGGATCACTGACGCTATATGGGATGGGACAGCCAATTCCATCCCATAACATCCTTAGTCGCCTATTACGACATGCATGGAATGTAAACATTTGCTTTTCTCTGCTCCTCATTCGGGTCCCGGCAACACACGGGCGAATATGAGTAGTATTCTAAGCAAGTGACGTGCCTTTTTGTTGAAAGGGATTGAGTACCTGTGGGGTAACACAAGTACAATTAAGTCAATCCTCTACGCCTTTTGAGCCATTGTGGCATATGTATAGGCAAGACAAGGAAATGAATGAAAAGTATCAGCTAACGACCGACATTTAGGGAAGTATTGTGTGTGTGTCAAAGAACTCTGCTACACTCAGAGTTGAAAAGTGAATGATGGTGAATGACATTCCAGAAGTGGTGGTTTCGTCTCTTATTCATCACCTCCTTTCTTTAGCATCCCAATCCATTCCCAACATTCCAAACGATACAATCCTAATTTTAAATGATTATTTAAACAAATTAGCTTATGACATTATGACTTAAATCACGATATAGACCAGCTCGTACATTGTGCGCAGAACTTCCATACGTCATAAATGAATTGAAATCGCAAGTTGTGAACTTCAATACATGCCTTCCTTGTGTTACAAAATAGAACGGGCACAAACTATAAGCCAAAGAAGGGCTATTTTTGCATATATAAATACTGTGCTGTGTCCCTCCTTACCTAACAGGGAACAGCCGCGACGCTTGCTTTTCAGCAAACTTTTGGTTACAGTTCAGATTTAGTAGAACAGCAGTCTGGTTTGTGTTCTTTACTGAAACTGGTAAGGAAATCGACGTGTAGTAATTTTAAACTGCGTATGTGTGCTTTAAAACATGTATAGAAATTGTGCCGCGAAGTTGCTCATTCCTGACAAATAAACACAATCGTTTCCTCCACCTTGTATCCAGTGTCTGCACTGCAATGCTGCAAACTGTTGCTATTTTTATCATGTGTATGCTGTATTTGTATTTCCGGAGTAAAAATAATCTCTCCATGATCAAGTTAAACAATCTATTATATTTAACCATTTTAGTACAAGCATATATATTTTTATATTTGCTTAAATGTATCAATTCAGATTGATAGAACGTTTTTAATCTGTGTAAAAATAGTGAAACTAATCGTATACTTCTCAATAAACGAAGCAGAAATTAAATAGGCCATAGTGCGTTGAAGTTGAACCCGCTTTCACATATACAGCCATACATTCTTGGTTTAAATAGTGTCAGTGGTAAACGGTGCAACTCTACCATCCCATATCTAGTGTAACAACGTAGCCTATATACTATATATATTACACGCAGTCAATGTGCTTTTAATCCGTACGGACGGTTGTATTAGCAGATGTGTGGTGAAACTTGTAAACCAATTCTGTTTATTTACTAGTTGTGTTACAAGTTGGTAGTTCTTAATTCTGTGGGTGTGTGCTTATTTTAGTTAATGTAAATTGATGTTTCATTTATATTACCATGGTGATTTTTTTCGTTCGTAAATACTTAGACTGTTTGATTTCTGAGCTGATTGTTTTTATAGTGGAAACAATATTTGTGTTCTGGTGATATATAGTATACAGTTATGGAAATAACATATAATTAATCGTGGTTCATGGATATACAACTGAACAAGAGGAATTGAGAATATGAAAATAATTATAGACTGATTTTATAATTCCAGAGATGTGTGTAGGACCTTAACTCTCGGCGATTTAAGATATATGTGTGTGGTCATCGGTATAAAAGTGATATTGGCTAATTAGTTATCAAGCCTTCTAAAAATCACTAATTTCACTATTCCCTTGATTATCATTATAGTGACTAATAAAGATCACGGTTTAATCAAATGAGTCATTAAGAAAGCTTGTTTGTATTAGCCAAAAGGTCAAGTGATGTCGACGATTACGGTTGAACGACAGACACGCCTCTATTGAAATGGTTGGAGAGTGTGGAAGAACACTGTCATCAATACGTCTTTTCTTCCCCGTTCGTTCTCAAACTCATGTAGATTAGTATAGTGCAGTCCAGAGAACGGAATCCATTGTTTCATAGTTCGATCTTTCTGCGACATCTGTGTCTTTCGGTCTGACACATTCGGCTTCAGCATGGCTTCTGTGCCACTTTGATCCTATATGGGATAGGACAGCCAACTCTAGCCCATAACCCCCGTAGTCGCCTCTTATGACATGCATGTAAAGTAAACAGTCTTGCTATTCTGTGTTCCCATTTCGAAGCCCGTATCATACAGGCGAGTTATATATATATATATATATATATATATATATTGATGATATGGCCTCACAGAAAGAGTCGGATGTTACTAAAATTGCCGGGATTTTTCTCCCAGGAAACCACGACCTTCTGAATAGAACTACATGCCGATCTCACGTGATGGACGTGGTTAAAATCGTTTGGAATTCAAGGATAAACAGAACAATAAACAGAAGCAAGCAAACACAATAAAAGGACAAAATTCTCAAACCTTAATATGAATCTCGTATTCTGTTTCAAGTAATACAAGAATATGCTTGAAAGCATCTTATTTCGTTAGGCCTATATCAGGGTTGTGACCATAAAAAGTGATAGAGGTCGTGGTTAATCCACGATCTATAAAGTGTATAATATACTTAGAACTCCAACATGCTGTGTTCAAATGCACCAAAAGCCAATTATGCTTCCTCACCTTGAAAAAAACCAGACAAAGTACTAAACGTAAATACTGCCTAGAACTAGAATCAAAAACACTGGTTTGATCGACATATCTGAACTGGATATGCTATTAATTAATTTAAAAATTATAACAGAATATATCTTTCCTAGCATTTCATTACATCTTATTTTAAGATATGTTTTCTCTTATTTTTCTAGTATTATTTTCACAATTATTTTCGAATCTATTTTAATAGACGATTCTAACTACAGACAGTGAGAAAGTCTTGTTACTGCTAATCAGCCATGGATCCTGCAGAGAACTCATTGCAATCTGCTTTAAACTGCAGGCTTCCATCGATTTCAACAGTTCACGACAACAGAAACGGGAGCAATAGAATTTCCCCAATTACTGCTGTTAACAAACGTTGCATATGTTGTTCTGTGTTAACTTCTGTTTCTGTGGAAAACAACATGAATCATCTGACATCATTCAATCAAGTTCTGTTTGGAAAGTTAGCTTTATCTTCATCATCATTACTCATTATTCTGTTGGTGATTGCATTAGCAATGGTACCTGCAGCCGTAGCCTTCAATATTGATGTAGAGAGAGCCCTGGTCATCAAGGGGGCTAATGACAGCATGTTTGGATACGCAGTGGCACAACATATTGATCAGTCTATGAACTGGTAAGTAATATAACATGGTACTTAGTGTTTTATAAACAGTATAAACATGTGGTTTGTATAATAATCAATATATGGATAAAAATATATTACTTTCACTGAAAATAAACAAACTTAATTTATAACGTTTGTAATATATAAAAATATATAAATTTAGTTTACAAAATGAACCAATATTTTCTGTAATGAAGCAGAATTAAACGAGATTGGTTTGGTCATGTAACGAGACACACATGACCAACATGCTGAAACTGTCAAAAAACAAGGAATAGTTGGGGGTAGAAGAAAATCTTGGATTTAAAAAAAGAAAATCAAGGAATGGTCCGGGGATTATTTTTCTATACTCGACCAGATGCATGAGGACAGACGTTTGGAAGGGTATTTTGTTGATTTCTCCAATGTGACACCTTTGCTATCCTGGCAAGTTAGTCTAATTATTATATTATTGTTATATTTGTAAAATATTAGAAGTGTGCTATCTTGAGTGAATATATCGCCCACATGTTCAGGGGAGCAAGGATAGCAGGGAAGTGACCTGCCATGAGTGTCATGAGATGTGACTAAGGAGATCTAATGTGAAGTTGAACGTTCCTTCCAATATCTGACCCACAAGCTATTTTGAAGTAGATGTATCACGGCGAAAGGCGCATATATCACAGTAAAGCTGTCAACCATGACACAAAGAATTCTTTTATCTGGACTACATCCTGCTAATCAGCATGGTGTGTGTGAGAGAGAGAACAAAACAGTGCAAGTGTCACTAACATACTCGTAGTCATAGTTTAGTAATGTCTATATGTATGAGAACAAAGCAGTGACAGTGTCACTAACATACTCGTAGTCATAGTTTAGTGATGTCTATATGTATGAGAACAAAACAGTGCAAGTGTCACTAACATACTCGTAGTCATAGTTTTGTACTGCTCATATTGTATGTTCTTTAATCAGAAACGAAGCAGAATTTATTATTCTGTGTTCGTTTTCAAACTCCCCAGTTTTATAGGGTTTATTTGGGAGAGTGCAATATATTGTGTCATGATTTACGTCTAGAGTATGATATCTGCGTTTCTTAGTCTAACACGTCCAACTTTAGCATGACATATAAGATATACTTTTACCTATAAGATATGACAACCAACTCCGTACTCAAACCTCCCTAATCACCTCTTACAACATGCATGGTAGGTCAGAGTGGGTTATTCTGTGCTCCCTTTTCGCCCGGAAAACATAGGGGTTAGGAAGTATTGCAAATTTACATAACTACAGTAATGATTAGTACACTTATGTCAGATTGGTTATTGGGCCAGACCCTACTCGAAGTTTGAACGCAGTAGGTATCGTTCAGTTCCTGTTACACTGGTCATGTTATTAAACCTATATGGGGTTTAACAATAGTCAACAGGACTTCCATAGAAGCTTTCTTGAGACTATAGTCATTTTACTTAAGTACAGTAAAAATTATTGATGGCAGTCTACTTTCAATTAGCAGGACGTCATCAAATGTAGGGGATAAGAAACATTGACACATTACAAACAATAGGTAGAAAACTGGCGTTTATAAGGCACAGTCTTGTCGAGCATGACACTGTCAACAATTTGTGCCGAACGGCAGTTTCAGAACAATGAGGCTTTTGATTCAAACCACGGTTAATACTGTGGCACACACAATTCTTCGAGTACACATTATGGTGACTGCTATACGAAGCTGTCTTTATTTTCACTGCCTATTAATTAAAAGCCTTGCTGCATTACTTAACAGGAAAACATGCAGTAACTTTTTTTATTTAAATGGCAGTGTTCCTTGAACATATTATTGTTTTATGGCAATTAGTTAATTTTGGCGGCCATATTATCCTGTTTCGGTTCAAGATGGAAGTAGTTGTTTGTGTTTTACGTACCTGCTGTGGTCGGTTGATCTGTGCTTCTAATAAGCAGAATCGTAAAATTATTCATTATCCTGAAACAGAGGTTTATGTGATTCTTTATGTGATTGATGCGCATGCGGTTGCGTCTGTGGTTCTCACCAATGGCTCACTAGACAAACCAACCATGCAACAGAAAACATTAGTAGATGACATGCCTTTATATTTGGTTATCTACTTATAGAAGTTTCATGGCATGTAATCTATACAATCCCGTAGTTGTAACCTTCGATGACAGTTACCATGTTGTTCCGACAGGCCGACGTTGTGCTTGAACTAGTTACGGGCACGGCGTGGGTGGGCGGAACAACAAAGATTCCTGTCGCAAGGGCCAGAGTTGTGCCCTGATGTCGACGTCTGTTTCGGCAACATTAGACTTGAAACACCATAAAGTCGAATGGCTGCTGGAACAGAGGGCGGAGCACTTATGGGAATGCCACACGTGCTGTGAGGCCAGTTTCTAATCAAGAATCAAGAATTATGTGATGGAGGTCTGTTCTAGCGGACCGCAATGCATAGAGAATAAAAACCTTGCCCTACGTGCGCCTGTGACACGAAAGGAACACACTAACTAACCAATATACAGCAGAGATGTATAAGTATCAGAATTACACTTTTTTTCTATGTTCTGGTCTATGTTCTAGTCAATGTTCTGGTCTATGTTCTATACATTCTAGTTCAAGAATATAATTCATATGAACAACTGAAAGAGATGTTTTATATTTAATATACATTAGGTGTCTACATTGTTCATAATATTTAGTAACTGCAAATTATAGGTATTTTTTATGTGTTGTTCTCAAACTATCGCTGAATCTCTCTGATAGCAGGAAATCAAAAATCGGCGAATCTAACGATTTATATGTGAACTTGGACCATGCCGTTTCTTTCTTACTCATGTGTTTTGTTATGTTCTTGATAAAGACCTTTTTCGTCGAAACTTCGATTTTTGTGTGTTATCAGTGATTTGCTTTACACCTTTCGAAGTTTCGCCTTTCCTGCCAGCAGGACAAAGGGTCTTACTTGATTTCCAGCAGGATGTTGTCCAGATAATGGAGAAAGCGTTGTGTCGCCGTTTTATTTCCGCCAATAACTCGACAGATCCGACTTCAGCGACATTTGTAGATTAATTTGTTGTTACCTTGACTAATATCTCTTTTTTGTACATATTGTTAAAGTAGGAACAATCAATTTTTAACTGTCACTTTGAGAGATAGAGGACAGAAAGTATGGGGAGGGGGAAAAAGAAAAAGAAA
This sequence comes from Meghimatium bilineatum, assembly GCA_034231615.1. NCBI lineage: Eukaryota > Metazoa > Mollusca > Gastropoda > Stylommatophora > Philomycidae > Meghimatium > Meghimatium bilineatum. The sequence goes on along the minus strand of CM067298.1, from coordinate 81,078,122 downwards.
TGATTAGAGTGAGCAAGAGACAAAGAGATCGAAATGGCGAGAGATAGAAATGACAGGAGATAGAAGTTTTGAAAGAGTGAAATGACGAGAGAGAGAGAGAGAGAGAAATGACGCGAGAAATAAGATGAAGTGAAATGGCAAAAGAGAGAGGGAAAGCGAGATGACTTCTGTAAAGCTTGAAAGATCAGGAAGTCTGATCCCCTTTCAGTCTACCTTAGATCTTACCATTATAAAACAGAGATGGCACACATGTTTTCTGAGAAAGACGATACCAAGAATTATTTTCCTATCGTGGAGTCACGTTATTTTCCATGTCTGGATAATCGACCTGTTATTCATGTTCATAGACGTTGCAATTTTCTGTGTATTGTCCATTATAGACCCCATTTTTCTGTAGTTTAATCTTCACGCGCTATCTCTGCGTGTTTTTTATCACTAATTTCCCCCAAGATTGTACAAAGATAAAATTCGTGTCCAAAAATCGATTATTTTTCATTTGCTAATCAAATGTATGTAATTCGCCTCACTGATGCCATGAATTAAATGAGAGATTGATTGAGAACCCCGGGAATTTTGAGATATTAGCTCTTACTTCCTATGTGTAGTGATGCGGGGTTTTTTTTTCTGAGCTTTATTTCATGCCCAGGAGCTTCAGCTTTCTGTTTAGTGCTTTGCCTATTGAAGGAGCCTTCTACACAGAGGGGGTATATATTTGTATAGATGGCATGATACGAAACTTCCATAAGAGAGCATCAATATAATGGCATGTCGTCTACTGAGGTTTTCAGTTGCATCGTTGGTGAGGCTAGTGGGTCATTGGTCAGAACCACAGACGCAACCGCATGCGTTAAATGAGAGAAAACTGCAGTAAAATTGAATGCTATAAGATAATAAATATAAGAACAAATAAGAAAAAGAATGAAATAACAGTTTTACCTTTCACAAATACATATGATCGACGTTTTGATTAAGTGATCTTTATAAAGATAGGGACATAAAAACAATGAATGAAAAAAAACAAATTAGCCCAACGACAACATTGAATTATGTAATGAAAACTGACAGATATGGGAATAAGAGAGTAGTAAAAAAAACATACAAGGAGAATATGTGAAGTTACATGCAGCACAAGAAAAGAACACATCTATACAAATGTATAATTGTATTGATAATTGAGCATTCTTTCATCTCCCACTTACAGCTCGTAAATGGACATGTACAAGACAACAATTTGTTCCTATGTATGTTACCATCTAGATTAAAATAATTGGCCTGAATTTGTCAGGAGAGGACGTATATCATCTAAGGCAGGGTCGTAGTTAAGTCTTCAGTAAGGAAAGAGGGGGGGGGGGAATTCCCTAAGAAATGGTCATTTACAAAATGTGTGTGTAATTCGATCATTGTCATGAGATTTATATTTTTTTTTAAATCGTTAAAAAGGGATGGTGGGTCACTCACATTTTGGCAAAATTCCTAATACTAAAAGTTATTTTCTGGTTAACAAGGGGGCTGGGAGCGGGGAATTTTGAACCCCACACCCTCACTTTATCTTCAGACACGTTCTATTAAAGCTATGATGAATGTGCCTTGTCCTCAGAATGTTGTAATGCTGAAATTTTATTCATTTGGCCAAGTCTGCAGTGATAAACAGAATAAGTGAAGATTTACCTATAATATATATATATATATATATATATAGTTTTACACGGATGTAAGAGTTGGAAACTTACAGCATACATGGATAAATAAGAGTACAGAAGTTTGAGAGCAAATGTTACAGGCGAGTAGTATGCATCCATTTAACCCAGAGCATAAAACCAACATATACGGGAGAAACATTATAAAGTCTCTTGCAGGTCAACAAGAAGATCTCCTAACAGCGATGAAATGTCTCAAACTTGTGTGGTTCCTGCACATGATAAGGCACGATTCATTTTTCAAAACAATCCTGTAGATAAAGTTGAGGATGATAACAGGAAGACAGAAAAGTTTGGAATGATAACATTAAAGATTGGGGGCATGATTTGGATTCGCCAAACTCAAACATGGAACTGAGTAAATGCGGAAATTGTGTGTTGGTGTTTCCAAAAGGACACTACTATGATCCTGAAAAGTTATGGGTTTAATGAATGAGGGATTGACCTGTAAATATATATATATAATTTATAAGAAATGAATTAAATAACCATACTAGTATATACATATATGTATATATACTTCAAATATAACGATACACATATTTGACTGCAAAATGTCTAGTGGTTAGAATTTCGCATTCTTACAGTGCATGCCGAGTTTCAATTCCCGTCTTGGGAACCATCTGCTAAGAGTAGAGTAACTCACGAGCAATTGGGTATTGACAACAGCAACATTGCTAAAATGTATAATTAAATATCCTGAACTTGCTTTTCGTCTGGCCTATTCAATTATATATTGACTTGCCATACATATACTATACCCTATACTATACAATAAACACGCACAGTTCACATTTCGGCTTCATGTGGAGCACACATCTTCAACGAATAATCTTTCTTTTTTACCTGTATATAACCCAGTCACTTCAACAAACCTCTAATCTTTTTTTCTGCCTGTATATAACCCAGTCACTTCAACAAACCTATAATCTTTTTTTTTCTGCCTGTATATAACCCAGTCACTTCAGCAAAACTCGAATTGTTTTTCTACCTGTATATAATCCAGTCACTTCAGCAAACCTCGTTTTTTTTTCTTGTATATAACACAGTCACTTCAACAAACCACTTCCATTCTGTCATTTACTCTTTTCCCTGTCATTTACTCTTTTCCCTGTTATTTTCTCTGTACTGCAAATGTTTTCTCTGTCTACGTCGTTTCCTCTTTCCGTGCGATCTCCATAAAAATTCCCACCTTGCAGTGCTTTCTATTGATCTTCTGAAAATATATCCATTTACAGCTCTAGTTCTCAAGCTCTCTCTCTCTCTCTCTCTCGCCTTTCTATTAAGTTTCATTAGTTATTTTCCCTATACTTATATGTTTCTAGTTCCCATACAAAAGTGTATCAAGTACATATGTGTCAAGTACTCGATAAACTTCTGATGATCAATACGCGCCTGTCTTTAACTCGGTACGTACAGGTCATTGCCGTAATACAGTAGAGGGTGTTCTTCCTCTCAACTGTTTAGTAATATCTATACAGTAATTCAGGTTCTCTTCATAAACACTGTTGCATTTGACAGTATTTCAAGATTTCTAAACATTATACATTATTCTGAAAAGTGTGTTTTCTTAGGTCTGTGCTTTAGCCATGTGATAATTTTATGAGTTTAAAATATCATTTTCTGGAAAGTCTAAATGACTCATCTTGATGTCGAATGGGCTCTACTCAAAGAATCTGCTATCGCACTGAAGCTGTAAATGATGAAACAAAGCTTTCCATTCTCTGAACTACCTTTCTCAAAACAAGTTTGATAATGAACTTTAAAAGAAGATGATGAAGAACTAACGATAATTAGAATTTTAGACAAAATTAGAGACAAAAGATTGAAAAGAAACAAATTAGTGAACATAGAAGTAATTTTGTGTTACAGAAACCGTCTCCCAGCTAACACACAAATCAAAAAGGCACAAAACTATACACAAGCTATATTGCTTCTTCTTCTTCGTCTTTAGTTCGCTTGGAACATACACGTGGAACAAGCTCATATCTGAAGTTGTGTTGCTTCTATAAACTTGACTAAGTTCTGTAACTCGTACAGAGGCACGTATAGTTTTCCTTCCACTGTTGTTTTTCCGGACCAGTGTATTTGTCTCAGCATTTCATATTCTTGGCATTCCTAAAGAATATTATCTGCTGTCTGAGATGCCTTTCTACATGTACACATGGCTGTGTTGCCAATCTTGAATTGTGTATACATATGGCTGCCGGGTTGGTTGTGTCCTGTTATTAGTCACAGAATGACAACTTGTTCTGGTCGCTCATAATTTGGTAGTCATCTTGTATTGGAGTTGACTTTCTAATTACCTTGATCATCAGTTTCTTTTGATGGTACGATATTGTCACATCTGGTTGATCATCAGCAGCTCCCTCCTTAGTCAGACAATCTGCTATTTCGTTTCCAGTTATTCCACAGTGTAATGTTATCCACTGCATATCTACTTTAGCTGTACTGCTCATTTCTGAGGGGGGAGGTGGGGGGGGGGAAGCGTCCGAACTAATAAAGAAAAATTTTTTACAAGCCATGCCATTTATAATGAAATCGTGATATTTCTACATATGTCATTTAATGTTAATTATGATTTTTTTTAAAAATAATATTTTAATTCAATAGAAGAATTCAAGAGCAGTCTGACTTCATAAAAGAATGAAAAGGAAAACAAAAATATACAAATTGAACAACACTTTGCGCTTGAAAAATTAGAACATAAATTAGAATATTATTCTAAATGGAAGGCTTGGCTGTTATTCACATAGCGATTGTGTATAACTGGAAATTATTTAGCTGTTTATTTATAAATATGCAAAGGATACCCGGATACATGTTCAGCAATTAGTTAGTCATCAAAACCAGGATATGATGTTTCTTAAAAATGATGTATCTTAAAAAAGAGAACACCGTTTTAATATTATGCACACATCACTTATATTCACTGTTCACAATCAGACATTTGTCATGAACGGTAACCTAAACATGCGGAACTATATGAGAGTAACTTAGACCACCGTGTGTAGGTAGGTAGGTGATGAGTTTACCTCTCCATTGGAGAAGCGCGATCATTTCAACCAGCAGACAATTTCCAAGTAGGCTATACCAGGACGCGCAACCAATAATTACTTGAGTTCACAAGGTCCGTTAAAAGAAAAGCTATGTCATGTGTGTCTTTTCTGGATGTTGATAACAATATAGACGCGGGTAATATTTATGGTACAGTACAAGTACACGCCACCACATAGTCGAGTTATTTCCCTTATCTATGTTTGTAGATTTCATGTTCATTATTTCATAATTTAAATATTTATTTATTTTAGTGTTTGGGTTAGGATTATGATAGCTGTGTTTTACATAACCCAACCATAAATAAATAAATATTTCTATTATTAAATGATGAACATGAAATTTACAAACATAGACAAGGGAAATAATTAAACATGTGGCTTGTACTGTACTTATTTATATTACGCTCCGAGTTCTAGTTAAGCCATGCCAATCCTTTAATAAGTCCCAGATAAACTGAGAGAAAGGTAAATGTGTATGATATAGATGGGCGTGCTGGGAGTGCTGCCACACCTTAATAAATAATCAATTGATTCATATTCTGGATGGGACATTGAATTGATATTTTGTGTGGTACCTTCGTACTTTATGGGTATATGTGATCTCTAATACTTTTGTGATTGTGCGTCCTGATGTAGTCTACTTGGTCATTGTCCGCTGGGTGAAACGCCGCTCCTCTACAAAGGAGAGGTAAACTCATCACCTACCTACCTACGTAGTGTGTATGGTGCCTATACTCTGCAATGAATTTGAAATAAAATATGTGTGCTCAGTATGAAGTCATTGAAAGTTGTGTAGTTCTGTTGTCATTAGTACTTTTCATTACTATACACCGTGACTCAGCAGATTCCAGTTAGCTGCAGGGTTAATTATCAGAGTTTCATTCGCTGTCCAAGAAATAACTGTGTTGTGATATAGCCACTTTACCCAATACATGATTGACATGAGCAGTAGTGGTTTGTTTTTTTCGTAAATACTGTAGCATTAATGATGTCACACAGATCCTCATTAAATACCTACAATTCACGTGTATGACACAGTGAAACATGAAGTGTGATGAGTGCACAGCGACGTTGTGGATGCCCTATATTATGTGTATTGTCGGAGCCCGAGTAGGGAGTAAAGAATAGCAACACTATTTACCTTTCATGCATGTCGTAAGAGGCGACTAAGGATGTTATGTGATGGAATTGTCTGCCCCGTCCCATATAGGGCCAACATGACTCAAAGTCATGCTAAAGTCGGATGTATCAGGCCGAAAGGTTCAGATATCGCAGCATTACTGTAAACCATGACACAACGCATTCCGTTTTCTGTACTACGTCTTGCTAATCTGGAGGAGTTTGAGAACGTACGAAGAAGAAGAAAATAAATATGTATGTGCTGCTAATACGCCCACACTATAGTCAGTACAATGTGGGCGATTGGTATCTGAACCACGCGCTAATTCGACCGAGTTAACATTTGAACGGCGTGCTCACTTACCACAGTACCTCCGCTGACATTGCCACACCTTAAGTATAAACTTTATAAAAATATTGTTTACTGCATAAATAGTAATATTGAATGGTAGGTAGATTGCATTACATCTATGCACCGTACAGCAAATGGGTTTACATAATAGGTTAAAATGTAGTTTTCTATTACACAAATACAGAAAAACGAGTTTCAATCAATATATTTATATCAAGATAGAAAGAAAATACAGGAACCAATTATCGCATCTACTGAAACACGGATATAAAAAAACCCAATATAAACACATTTCCCTATATATATATATATATATATATATATATATATATATATATATATATATATATATATATATATATATATATATATATATATATATATATATATATATATATATATATATATATATATATATATATATATATATATATATATATATATACACAGGGAAATGTGTTTATATTGTTTTCTTTTTTTCATAATGTCACTCAATTCAATATATACACCGGGAAAATTATTGTATATATGACATTTTTTGCAATAATTGAAATGGCCAGATATGGGAATCAGAAAATAGAAACATAGAATACGTCAAATATATGCTGCTAATTGTCTAGAAAATGTAGTATACAAGGGGAAAATAAAGTAAAATAACGTTTTACGCCACTTCCCACGATAATTCCGTGATGAAATCCGATAGCCCAGTTGATGTCTCGTACAAGCTATAAACTACTTTCTCACAAACAATCATGTGCTCGGGAAAACACCTAGTTAACCAACAGGAATTAGAGAAGACATTGGAAAAGAATAATAATGTGCATATATACATTTACCACTACATTCTCGTCTAGATGTGTAGTTATTGTATCCTACTTTAGAACATGTTCAGTTACTGTGTCCTACTTAAGAATATATTCAGTTACTGTGTCCTATTTTAGAACATACTCAGTTACTGTGTCCTACTTAAAATATATTCAGTTACTGTGTCCTATTTTAGAACATACTCAGTTACTGTGTCCTACTTAAAATATATTCAGTTACTGTGTCCTACTTAAAATATATTCAGTTACTGTGTCCTACTTTAGAGCATATTCAGTTACTGTGTCCTATTTTAGACTATATTTAGTTTATGTGTCATAATTTAAAACATATTTAGTTAATGTGTCCTATTTTATGACACATTTAGTTGTTGTGTCCTATTTTCTTTCAAACACGACATTTTTTTGGTATTAAATTCAACAGGTTGTTGATAGGAGCCCCACGCGCTCAAACATCTCAGAGTGGGGTGGTGAGGGGTGGCGCAGTGTTCAGATGTAAAACTGACACGGCAACAGCATGTCAAGAGATACCCTTTGATGATACAGGTGAGTCACCGTGTACCTGTTCCATCTGTCTGTTAGTTTGCATAAATTGATGTGAACGTTTATGGAACAAAGGAAAGATACGTTGAGATGCTTATAGTTACAGTTGTGAAAGCTCATAGTTGAACAGCTCACACAGTTAACGCTTTCACAATCATAAAGCAGTATCATTTGTACACGTTTCTTTTGTTACACATTACATAATATCGTGGTTACATGCATTCACAAATCCATACTTCCCATATGCACACTTCCACAGATATATTCTTTCATAGATACACACTTCCACGTATACAAATTTTTTCACAGATACACACTTTCACATATACACACTTTCACATATACACACTTCCACATATACACACTTTCACATATACACACTTTCACATATACACACTTTCACATATACACACTTTCACATATACACACTTTCACATATACACACTTTCACATATACACACTTTCACATATACATACTTTCACAGATACAAACTTTCACAGATACAAACTTTCACAGATACAAACTTTCACAGATATACATTTTCACAGATACACCTTTTCACAGATACATGCTTTCACAGATACACACTTTCACAGTTACATATGTTATTGTTCGTACACTACAAGTGATGATGACGACCGTGTGTTACCGTGGCTCTAAAGGGGAGCAAAGAATAGCAACACTACATTCCACGCATGTCGTAAAATGCGACTAAGGAGGCTATGGGATGGAGTTGGCTGTCCTATCCCATATAGGGTCAGTGACCCAAATCCATGCTGAAGTCGGATGTGTCATGCCGAAAGGCGCAGATATCGCATCAGTGCTGTAAACCATGACACAACGCAATCCGTTCTCCGGACTACATCCTGCTAATCTGCAGGAGTTTGAGAACGAACGAAGGAGAAGTGATAATGATCATTTGTTACATCCACTTTTGAAATTCAGTTATAGTTATGTCCATGCCTATGAATTCGTAGATTGCTAATAAGCCCTATTGGAGTCGCAAATGGTTTCGGGCAGTCTGTACATGGAATTACCAATGTGGACGATTTTTGGTCTATCCGTGACTTTAGAGCTGATCTCCTCATTTTGACTTTAGAGCTCCATGTAGATCTATTTTGTGCAAGTTCTTCCCATGCATCTTGGTATATTTCAGATGCTTTCAGTGAGGTATTTAACGAGTCCTTGTAGCGCTTCTTTTGACCAAATTGAAATGTGTACCATTCTCCAGCTCACCATAGAGAAATATCTTTGGCACGCGATGATCTGACGTACGTACGAGATGCACACATATGCAGGTCTCCCAACGAATATGTGCCTGTATCAGAATAGTGTCAATTCTAGGGATGTCAGATCTATCAAGGACAGTTATATATACTTCCACAGATTGATATACTTCCACAAATACACATACTTTTACGGGCACACATACTTGTACAGATACATATATTTCTACAGATACATAAACGTCCAGAGATACACATGCTTCCATTTACACATTTTCGGAGCAAAACACTGACAAAAACAATCTTGAGTTAACCAAACGTAGTGCGTGTGTATATATAATAACCGACACACTCCCGTGTTTTAAATATATTTACACTTTAGAAAAACCATTGCTCTATCTGCATTTAACACATGAAAACATGCACTAACACATCTGCAAGCAATTGCAGTCTCATGTAAGTACCTACTCATGTACACGCATACCATACGTTTACACATTCCATTGAAGTTAAAAGGAGAATAGGAATGGCTAAAAGTGCCTTCAATGACATGAGGAAATTATTAATATCTAAACAAATTACAAACAAGTTAAAAATGAGAGTTATAAAATGCTACATCTATTCCATATTAATATATGGCTCAGAAACATGGACACTAAATAAACAATTAGAAGACAAAATTGATGCCTTTGAGATGGGGGTATATAGAAGAATAGGGAGAACATCATGGAAAGAGAAGAAAACAAATAAAGAGGTGCTAAAGACACTTAATATGAAGAAAGAACTACTAAGAGAAATAAAGATCAGGCAAATAAAATACTTTGGACACATTAAAAGACATGACACCTTATCATGACACCAAAGTCAAAGGGAAGCGAGCAAGAGGTAGGCAGAGATACAAGTGGGAAAGTAACATCACACGATGGACAGGTTACAGTCTAGCAGAGTGCACCACCAAGACAAGAGATGTTGGAGATACGTTGCAGCCAACCTTCGTTGCGGAGACGGCACTTCATGATGATGAAACACGAGTGCACTAATATACACGTAAGACTTCAGATCACACCCATTTTTACATTGGTGATATATCAAAATTAGCTAACATTTGTATATAGAATAGAATAGACTAGAATTAGTATAGGAGATTATCGCTACCTAAATCGCGACTACCACTACTTTTGGTAGTCGTAGTTTCTCACACAATAAAAGTATACTCACGTTCGTAGTTGAAATGGGTTTCCTTGAACATACGATGTAAATTGTTGCATTTTAAGAAATATACTGGAACGGAATTCATAGAAAAAGTGGATTGTAAGCTAGTTTGTTTGGTTGATATGTAGTTAAGAAGATAGACACAGAGTGGGCTAAACATTGTGGAGATCACTAGGCTTTCAAATATCGCCCTTTCCTCACACTTAGTAATAAGCAATAGTAGTAAACCGGCGTTATAAAATAAATTTATACGCTGTCACGGGTTACTTGTAAAGCGCGGTGTCAACATGACACAATATATCAACCTATTTATTAACTATTTCAAGCCGAAGTTAAAGCCGGTTTTCGAGCAGGAAGACGAACAACGGCCACATATTCAACATAAGGAATATAATAGATATATTTAGAGAATACAGCTTAAATCTACATATGTGTTTCATAGACTACACCAAGGTGTTTGATTGTGTTAAACATCACCAAATGTGGTCCATCACGGGAGACATGGTGTTCCCCAAACATCTAATACATCTTATTGAAACACTATATCACGAACAAGAAGCAGCAGTAAGAGTGGAGGGAGAAACATCTGAATGGTTCGCTGTTCAAAGTGGAGTGGCAGTGGTGCACTCTATCCCCTTATCTTTTTAACATCTATGCAGATAATATAATGCGAAATGTAAGAGAAGAACTAGAGGAAAGTGAGTTTTATCCAATAAATATCGGTGGGTACAAGACTCCAGAAATAAGGTATGCAGATGACACAGTCCTCCTTATTACACATCCTGAGGGACTGAAATAGCTAATCACAACAACACAAAATACAGCGACATCCAAAATCTACATCTAAACGCACAGAAAACAAAGATTTTGACAAGAGACAAAACAAAGATCAAACCAATAATCAACATAATCAATATAGAACTAGAATGTATACACACATTCAAATATCTTGGAGCAAATATCAACAGTTCTGGAGAGAAAAAATAAGCAGTTCCGGAGATTGTTCAGTCATGATTAGAAAAAGACTCGCAATTGCAACAATTAAATTAACACAGATGAGAAAGCTATGGCAAAGTAGTGATAACGACACTAAATTAACCCTTTTAAGATCATATGTTTTCCCAGTGGCAACACATGGATGTAAGACTTGGACTTTAAACAAGACAATATTTAAAAGAATAAATTCATTTGAAATGATATGCTACAGAAAGATCCTATGAATATCATGGATATAGAAAAAGAAGAACATTGAAGTTTTGAAAGTACTGAAACTAAATGAAGGGTGGCTTCTAAATACCATCATAAGAAGGAAGCTACAGTATTTTGGACACTTAAAGGGACATGATGCTATGAAAGACTGAATGTTGAGGGCAGAGTGCCGGGTAGGGAGAAGAAGAGGAGGGCCAAGAAGACGATGGGCCAGCGACATCGAAGAATGTATGCACATGTCTTTGGCCAATGCAGGCCTGCTTGTCCGGAACAGAGAGACGTTCAGAGTATTCACGGCGAAGACAACGTTCTGGAAAGAATATGTCACTTGTTATAATTATTAACCTGATTAATTGCTATGTAGGTAGATAGATGTATAGTTGGATGGATAGACAGACCGATAGGTTGCATATCTGACAGACATATATAGATAAGGACGGGATGCACATTGCATCGTTGTGCATTCCAGTATCTTACCATTAACGAAGACTTTAAAAGTACCTTCACTAAGTGCATGTCTTAAACATAGATTCAATACTAGAGAATTGCATGAACAATGCATTAAATATCTTACCGTGACTGTCGAATCTGCAGATTTTATTTCACCCACACTAATAATATATTCCAGCATTACCTATCAGTGGTTACATCCGTGACGAACGGCTTTCAAAAGTGACATGTGATTTTTACCGGAATCTTAATTAATCACTTTGCGTAAACTTTGTTTCAACAGTCAATGATAATTACGGAAACATACAAATGAGTCACATTAAAACAATTTCTAATGAGACCATCGATCTTATATTGTTGATTGGGAGAGGAGATGCATGGGAGATCACAGTTTTGCTATTTTTTGATCTCCTGTCATTGCATATTCTTGGTGAGGAAACCATTGTCCCAGACATCTTGGTTATAATGTTTTTATGGTTGTGTTTTCTTAACCGTTATTTCTTTCTTGATAAAGGTCCCAATAGGACCGATACGTTGATAATTATCTTTGTTCTATGTTTTAATATTATTTATTATTATTTTATATCGATAGTTAGGTACCTACAGTAACCTTTTACTTTATTTAGTATTTATCTCTTATTTGTCTGGTTACTGCGACACTTTCCATTTTGTCGGACATCTTCCGATATTTTGGTTATTTATATGTATCTTTAGTCAGTGTCCATGCCAGACATTGATAACATAATGCTGGCATGAAAATTGAATTTATGATTTTCCTTTCGATTTCCATTGGAATAGAGCAGTAATAATTAATACTGACATAAATTATCAAATATTTTCTTTAATAGTGTAACCCATCTAGTGTCATCATCATCAGGTAGCATATCCTAAACAGGATGTAGCAGTCATTACAGCGTTTCGAAACTTTTATCGATCTTATGCCAGTCTTCCTGCTTCTGTTACTGTCATGTTCATGTGGTTTTTGATGTCTTGCTTCCATCTTCCACTTGGTCTGCCTCTATTCTTCTCCCTAGCATCATCCCCTCCATTATGGTGTTCTCTAAGCTGTTATGGCGTTTGATATGGTCAAAATATTGTAGTTTTATGGAAAGAACCTTGATGTTTAGCAAGTTTTCTTTTATATTGATTTCTCTCAGGATGGCTACATTGGTGATCTTTTTAGTCCAAGTTATTCTTAGGATTTTTCTGTAACATTTTATTCCAAATGCTATTTTATTTTTCACTTTGTTGGTGATTGTCCAGGATTCACACCCATATATTGCCATTGGGAATATGCAAGCTCTTAGGAATATTAGTTTTGTTGTTTAGCAGCATATGTTTTTATTTATATCAACTTATTTGACGCGAAAGCCAACCTCCTTCTGACTTCTTTATAGCAATCATCATTACTGTGGATAGGAGAACCAGGGTATTCAAAACGGGTGACTTTCTAATTCGCTGTTGTTGATACTGATGAAATTATACTGATAAATCTAGCATATCCAATGACTTGTATTTAATTTTCTGCAACAGGAAACACTTTGAAGTACGTGCAAAAACTGAATCAATATGTGCCTATTGAAGAAAAATCTGGACAGTGGTTTGGGTCAACTGTGAAAAGCTCTGGAGAAAACGGAGTCATTGTTGTAAGTAGCTTTATTTATCACATTGTCAGAGCTGCATTCAATCATTGGTTCTCATTTTTTAATTCTTGCCCCTTTATGGTACAAATTTTCTTCCTTGGTCTCATGAAAAATAAAAAAAATTTATCTCAAGTATCTTTATGACTTATTATTACATAGTTTTTATGGCTGCTGCGCAGTGTGAGCAAAGATTGTTATTTCTTTTGTACCAGGGTTTGGTTGTGGCTGTGGTGGAATATGCACTGGCAATTCTGACTCTTAGCCAAACTCAGATCGAAAGATTGGATAGAGTCCAGAATGCAGCAATGCGTATCATTCTGGGATGCACAAGAGACACATCGACAAGAGCTATGCGATACCTACTTGACTGCCCAACAGCTGAGCATAGATTACAGTATTGCCGTGCACGGGCGTACCTTCAAATACATGCAGATAAGGAACACCCGTTGCATTCCGAAATACAGAAAGTTAAAGGCAGCAGACTCAAGAGAGGAAGGTCGTGGATGGGACGTGCTGAGGATGTAATACAAAGCGTGTGCCGATTACAGGATGTGGCAGCTGGTGCGGAATGGATAGGTTTACCCACAGATTTCGAAACTTGTTTGAGAGTAGTAATATCACTTAGCAGGGAATGCAGAGAATGGTGTCCCGCAGCTGTGGAGAAAGAAGTGCAGGCTTTAATCAGTGAGAATAACAAAGAGGGGGATGTGATTATATACACTGATGGATCTGTAATTAGGCATGTTCGCAGTGCTTGGGCCTTTACAGCTCAGTGCGCAGTTAAAACGATCAAGGAGGAAAGTGATGCCTTTGCGGTCACTACGAGTAGTATGACCATGGAGACTATGGCGGTGACCAAGGCATTTGAGTGGCTACGCACACAGAAAGTAACGCAGGTCTGCACCTTGAGTGACTCTATGAGTATGATTAAGAAGGTACAAGTGGGTCTCGTTCGCGAATAGTGGATTGAGGCCTTGAGAAATGCGAGCTTGAAAGCGGTTACATTTATTTTCGTGCCGGGACATGTGGGCGTTCGAGGCAATGAAAGAGCGGATCAACTGGCATCGTGTGCGATTGTGGCAAAGGGCGATGGGGCAATGGATCGCGCTGACGTTTTGAACTCCTTAAGAGATATAACACGCGAGAGTGAGACGAATGTGGATGATGATTCCTTTTCAATGGCTAGGATTAAAGATCAGGGATTGAGATGCGGTGTTGCTAGAGGTGAACATTTTGGAGGGCGCAGAAGAATGATGGTCAACCAGCATAGGACCGGTACTGTCAGCAGAAGTGTGATGGCGGATACACTCAAGGAGAGATCGGAGCAACTATGGATGTGTCCAGTTTGCAGTGATGATGATCCGACGACTAACTAACTAACTAACTAACTATTACATAGTTTATTAAAAAATACGGGAATGTCAACAATATGATGAGGAACATTCGTATGAGCTCGGGTGAGGCCTGGTAGCCCGTCTCATACAGAATGTAGTAGTTATTACAGCCTTTCAAAATTTTTCTATCATCGTTTTTATCACCGTACAGAGTATTCCATACTTGAGCTTGATTATTGGTAGTGACTTCACCGGAGCCATCTTATTACTCCTATGATATGAAGTATTGTAATTATACATCAATGACTATATCACATCTAGGAAATGAAGCGCATTAGTTTTGGTGAAATAACGCCACATCTTTTTCCTTTTACATACGATTGAATTTCTCGACAGTGGCCGCTGTGATATCTTCAGTTTCAGTGGTTAAGAAATTAACTTCGTTGCCTAAGAAACATGAGAAAAGTTCTATTGGTAAATTCTGAATTTTGTTTGAAATTTTATCGGTTTCCTCTGTTGAAAAATATCGCCCAGTACCTTGACTAGAATGTTTCACGTCTTGGTTTTTATCGGGGCGGCTCTTGTGTATTTACTAAAGACATCTGTACATATCACAAGATACGAATATCCATTGTTGTAATGTCTTAATTTTGTCAGGTCGATTGAATCTGCTTGAAATTGTAGATTTATTCCTTCCTTTATTATGGCTCGCCTCTTTTAATGACGACGAATAGGTTTATGTAGAGCAGGGGTGGGCAAACTACGGCCCGCATGCGGCCCGCCATTGGATATTTTGCGGCCCTCAAACACATTTTTAAATACACGAACATTGTTAAAATATTTGCAAAACCTTTTATCCATATTAGAAAATATACTGTTATAGTGTAAGTCTGTTAGAAATGTAATTTATTTCAGAAGTTATCTACATTATGTAAAACTACCTTTCTTTACAATAAAAATATTTAATTGATTACTTACCGAGAATTTTAAACAAAAACATACATAATATTATATGCGGCCCTCCAATATCTTTACAATTTTCAATGCGGCCCTCTGCACTAAAAGTTTGCCCACCCCTGATGTAGAGTATAAGTATCCTGATGACCTAGCCACTCTTTATGGCTTAAGTTTACTTGTATGTTGTAATCCGCTAACTCCTCTATATGCACCATCTCTATTAGGATTGTAATAATGATGAGTCATTTTCACTTCTGACTCCCACATAGGTCTTTCACTTTTTGATCTTTTCAATCTGAGATTGTGTACAGGAGATTCAGGACTAATTTCAATCTTATCTGGAACTCTCCCATTGGTTGGTATTTCGTCTTTATATATCTGGGGTGGCGCATTTATTAATCTACTAAATCTAACGGTCTGTTTTTATATTGGTCGAGTCAATTCAGATAATGTTGTAGTGCATGATGGTAAAGTCTGGCTTTATCTGCATTGGTCTGGTAATCCAAATCACGCACGTTATATGTTAGCGTGTCAGATTGTGTATAGTTTGATTTCTGAGGTAACATATCTATCAATTTTGGATCAATCTGCATCATTTTCTGGGTCATGACTACACACAGAAAATACTTCTCAACAGACTCAAGACAGGTTTCAACAATGCACCTATGAAACCAACTTGTTGAAGAATATAATCACGTCTTTTCACTGTGGTCTTCTTTAGCGTACGCTCTCTTAGGTTGTTCTTGTGATGACACAATAACCTCTTCTGATGTCATGTAAGTCAAACATTCTCTTTTAATTTGTTGAGGAAACATTCACACAGGTTTACGTATGAGTTCGGGTGAGGCCGTTTTTATTATCGAATTTCTATCGAAGGTTCGCTACAACGGACCTCCAACATCGTCTGTCTCTTGCCTTGGCAGTACATTCAGCTAGACTATCTTGTCCTACATGGATAGATGAACAGATGGACAAGCAGATACGTAGACTGACTGACATAGAAAGGGATGGTTGGTTGGTTGGTTGCTGATCCAGCGGTCCATGAGCTCATGCCCTTTGACCTAATGCCATTAAATGGCATTATATTGCTGGGAAGTCTGTGGATTTTCGGCCCACCCCGGGACAGAGCCAGAGAATAACTCACACCTCCAGGAAGGTAGGATTCAACCTATGCACTGCTCCTAGCCACTTTAGCACAGATAGAGTTCACTGTGCTCATTCTCCGCCACCAATTGACTACTGGTTATGCCGAGCTTCTCTATTGCTCCAGGCATGCAACCAAATGTTCAAGTCAAAAGGATTGTCACGTCCTGAGTCACTTTGCCTCTATGATGGGTTTCAGCCATAGGAAAAAACAGTGCTGTCAGTTTCCTCATCCCCAGTGCTGCACAGTACATCTCTGGCTCCCTCCCAACCTCAGAGGGTGCATACATATACATTAGGGTAAACAAGAAACACATTTCAACAACAAAATAAAAGCGTAATTGTATAGATGACGTACCATGAAGCTTCTCTAAGAAGATAGATAACCTCAATATAACGGCATGTCATCCACTAAGGTTTTCAGTTGCATTGATGGTATGTCTAGTGGACAATTGGTGAGACCCACAGACGCAACCACATGCGTAGTATAGAAAGGGATATATTAGATAAAGTTAGAAGACTTAAATAATACAATACAATTATATATATATATATATATGGATAAGTGAATGGATAAATAGCAGGATCTGTATAAATGAGTTGGGTGAGTTCAATATATACAGTTATAAATATATGAAATGACGACATACATTTATATAATTACGCGGCATTTAGAAAATAAATTCCCCATTTGTAATATACTTTAGATTCATTGTAGAAAAAAAAGCAAGCGTGAGCACGCACGGTTCTGTAATTCTGCTTTTCTCACACATTCAATCATGTCAAAGTTCAAAGTCTATTATTAGATACTGCTACTTACTCCCTCTTGCAACTTGGCGCCCGTTTCAATGGTTTGCTGATTGCACGAAGTCCCCGCTGTGTTTTTTAAAAACTCATATTTCGTAACTCTATTACGTTCTCTCACCTCCAAATCGTGGAAGCATTCTTTGTTTCCATGACAACCATTACCGTTGCTTAGAAATTTACCTGGTAAATTTTAGACCTACCTATATCAGGTGCCAGCGTTAAGCTTTATAGCCGTGTTACCAAATAGCGGAAAATTTGTGTGGACTGGGGTGAGGTGTATACGACCTAGTTAGAAAATACTTTAGTAACACTGGGCTCCGTCTTTTGGATATGAAAACAGTTAGATATAGACGTCTGGGCGACTTTTGACGTGCCATAGGGGACTTAGGTAAATCCACATAATACAGAAATGACTGCAGTTTTAGCATTTGTCATCGTGTCTTTCAAGTGGAGCTTAAGTGCATGCAAAATATTATAACTAGTTTGAGAAATGGCGCAGTATGATGGAGTTATTGGTAACACATTCAGGACGTAGCGATCAACTATGACCAATCGTTAATATAAGACGTATGTGGTCTCATAGGTAAATAGCCTTCATAGGTTGGCTGCTGATCCAGCGGTCCATCATAGGTAAATAGACTTCATAGGTAAATAGGTCAATTTGCAGTATCAACTTCTCTTTGAATTAAGGTTTAGCTATTAACCCTTAGAGTGAACAAGTTCAAACTACGTTTACAGGCAGAAACATTCTAGAGACCAACGGGAATTAAACCAGTCCGTTCCGCGACACCGAATCGCCTTGCAATTCGGGTACACGGGTTTTTCCGTACCTGAGATGCGATTTTGTAAAGACATTCACACTGTGCACTCAAGTCACTAAGAACAGACCAATCGAGATAAGGACTATTGCAACAACAACGAACATCCCGTACACGTATTGAAGTATCCTCAGTTCTATATACAAATACGGGTGTTATATTTTTGTGTTACTAAGGATTCTTGTACGGGATGTTTTTTGTTATTGTTATAGTCCTTGTCTCGATTTGTCAGTTCTCAGTGACTTGAGTATACAGTTTGAATGTCTTTACAAAATTGTATATTCTTTTTGGAAGTCAAATACGGACAAAAACCCGCGTACCCTAGTTGCTAGGCGATTCGGTGCCGTTGAACGGGCTGGTTCAATTCCCGTTGTCTCTAGAATTTTTCATCTATCCTCTGGCTTCCTACTTTAATGTATTTGTTTTCACGCTTGGCCAATTGTTCCACACAGTGGCTCGTTCCCGCGACATAAAAGACAATTATAGTCCCGTGTTTGTTTTGATTTTTAAGGATTCATAGTGTTAAATATTATCCCTTGAACTCAATTTCTATGAACATACTCATATCTGATTACTTAAAAAGATTACAGCGAGTAAAGTTTGTAAAGTCTTTTTTTCACACTTATTTTCTGGTACCAATATATTGAGGATGCTTGACTTTGTTTGATAGACGAAAACTCTACTTCAACAGAGAATCGTAGTCTGAACTGTACGACTAATCAGCGAGAGTACTCTTCACTGAACTACATGGGCTATCATAATAAATGCAATTGTATGTTTAAAAAAAAAGATGTTCATACTTAGACAGCAAAACAACACAATGGGGATATACAACACACAAGAAATCTCTACTTGAAATGCGTTGGCATCAAGTACGTTCAATCATTCAACAAACATCTGGAAATTAAAAAAAGAAGTAAATGTACCAAATAACGACTGTTCAACTCCAATGTAATATCTGTATTAATATGTGGTTGCGGAAATTGGAAAATAATAAAAGCTCCGACGAAGACGTTAAATTCATTTGAAAATAAATGTTTTAGAAAACTCTTAAATATTGGTTGTCAAAACTTTAAGTCAAACAAGCAAGTTAAGAGAAGACACACCAAACAGTAATGTTTCCACAAAAAATAAGAATAAAACGATGAAAGTATATCGAACATGTACTTAGAATGAGTGAAAACAGACTGCCACTACACGCATTAAAATGAGTACGAGATGGCAAATCACAAAGATGAAGATCAACAGAGGATCATCGCAGAACTACTATCAAAGAAGGCATGACTATGAGACTCAACAACATACAAGAATTACATACAATAGCATCACATAAACTGGCGAACTGTGGTTTCTGTCATATGCACCGTGGCAGGCGCTGAAGGAATATAGATTTATATATAGATGAAGTCTAGGGCAGTACTTCTCAACCTTTGTAAGACCGTAGCCTGGAAAAACATGAAAGAAATTGTAAGACCTGGGTAGAATGGAAGAAAATTGTATCTATTCATAAATAACATTACAATTTGATTTAAGGAGAAGCTCTTTCGGTTAGGTAGGCATGTAATCGCGACTCGATCGTTGAGAAGCAATGCTCCAGCTCATCTCAAAACACATTGTCGCCCGTGTGTTGCCGGGGCCCGAAAGGGGAGCAAAGAATAGCAATACTGTTTACCTTCCAGGCATGTCGTAAAAGGCGACTAAGGAGGTTATGGGATGGGGTTGGCTGTCCCATTCCATATAGGGTCAGTGACCCAAAGTCATGCTGAAGTCAGATGTGTCGAGCCGAAATGCGCAGATATCGCAACAATGCTGTAAACCATGACACAACGCATTCCGTTCTCCGGACTACATCCTGCTAATCTGCAGGAGTTTGAGAACGAACGAAGAAGAAAACACATTGTTGCTATTCATTCTATCTTCTACACACATTCCTACAGGTTAGCAGGAGGCAGTTCAAAGATCGAAACACATCGTGTAGCGATTTAGAGATTTGGCTGACATAGTTGTGTCCTATAATCTGACACATCTAATGTCAACATAACTGAATTTCTTTGACCTTCTGATGGTTGGTTAAACACAATTGGTTGCCTCTAATGACATGCATGGGCAAGTCACAGTATTGCTATTTATTGCTTTCCTTTTGGGCCCGTCAACACACTTGCCGCTTTTCTTATATTATTATAATAACCAAAAGAATATTTCAGGAGAAATAAACATCATGAATCAAGAAATATCAGTGTATGAGCATCAGTACTGCAAATGTTGAGTACACGAATAGCCATGAATATCAATATCTTAACGGTTGTATTGTACTGATTTGAAATGTAGACTATAAATAACAAGGAGTTATGCAAGAAGTACTGTGAGATTTGGAGTTATCGATGCATGGCTTGGGTGACATACACATAAACAAGGTGATATATTTAATGCTATCGATGGATGCTTAGGTAACATGGGTAGAAACAAGGTGATATATTTGGTGCTATTGATGGATGCTTGAGTGACATGCACAGAAACAATGTGATATAATTAAGCTCTAAAGGGCACTGTGTTCAAACCCGTAGATAAAGGTGTAGAGCTTTAACCACCCTCCCCCATCTTAGCAAGTTGAAACTTGACATTTAGTACTAGGAAGTGAATGACGTCAAAGAAACAACTTTATCACATAATACCCCTACGTCGCTGGCGATGACAACGCATTCTGTTGTTGCATCTTTTTGGTGCTTGCCGAGATGACTGAAAAGTCTGTATGTGACATAGATTCCTTTGCCACATTTCGGACACTTGCATTTAGAGTTAGACACCCGTATGTTTGTTTTTCTATCCTTTCTCGCTTTACGTTTTCTTTGTATTTGTGAGATATGATGCTTCTCAGCAGTGATACTAGCACCTTTGCAAGTGTTTCTGCTCTACAATGGGCTATTCTGAGCACTAGTTTTCAAGTAACATGTTGAAGCTCTTTAGAGACAGTTTGCGAGAGTCATCGAAACGTTTTTTCTTTCCTTCTGCTAATCGGTTTATGCTTTCATTACATAAATGTGCAGAAATATGTGGTCTAGATTTACGCTTAACTCGTGCCACTGAGAAAATTGACAAGTGAAGGAACACGATCTGACTATTTAAGAATCAATCTACTTATTAACATGCTGATGATAGTTAGTTCTGATGAGGTACTGGAAACTCAAATTCATTTAAACTAACCAACTGTAGTCCTGTAGTCTGACGTTTTGAACTCCTTAAGAGATATAACACGCGAGAGTGAGACTAATGTGGATGATGATTCCTTTTCAATGGCTAGGATTAAAGATCAGGGATTGAGATGCGGTGTTGCTAGAGGTGAACATTTTGGAGGGCGCAGAAGAATGATGGTCAACCAGCATAGGACCGGTACTGTCAGCAAAAGTGTGATGGCGGATACACTCAAGGAGAGATCGGAGCAACTATGGATGTGTCCAGTTTGCAGTGATGATGATCCGACGACTAACTAACTAACTAACTAACTGTAGTCCTGTTACTGAAAACTCTCAGAATCATGTCAACTAATGTCCTGTTACTGGAATCTCAAATTCGTGTCAACTAACGGACTGTAGTCCTGTTACTTGAAACTCTCAGAATCATGTCAACTAATGAACAGTAATCCTGTTACTGAAAACTCTCAGAATCATGTCAACTAATGAAGTATAGTCCTGTTACTACCGGAAACTATCAAACTCATCAACTAATGAGGAATAATCCTCAGTGGTTTACAGCTTTGCATCGAATTTTCACTGTGTAGTGCAACAGATCCGACATCAACTGTACATTTAAGTCATGAATAAATATCACTCGTGGATATGAACGCATAGGATTCATTGATATGAATAAATCTCCGTCAAGTGGATGTATGGGCATTTGTGAGGAACATCATTAGGGATGGGGGATGCTAACCTCATTATAGCCTACTTTCTAGTACTAAATGTCATGTTCCAACTTCCTAATATGAGGGGGTGGGGTTGTACCCCTACCTCTTTATCTACAGACTTGAATGCATACATTTTAACACTTAATTATATCACCTTGTTTCTGTCCATGTCACTCAAGCATCCATCCATAGCACCAAATATATCACATTGTTTCTGTCCTGTCACTCAAGCATCCATCCATAGCACCAAATATATCACATTGTTTCTGTCCATGTCACTTAAGCATCCATCCATAGCACCAAATATATCACATTGTTTCTGTCCATGTCACTCAAGCATCCATCCATAGCACCAAATATATCACCTTGTTTCTGTCCATGTCACTTAAGCATCCATCCATAGCACCAAATATATCACATTGTTTCTGTCCATGTCACTCAAGCATCCATCCATAGCACCAAATATATCACCTTGTTTCTGTCCATGTCACTTAAGCATCCATCCATATCACCAAATGTATCACATTGTTTCTGTCCATGTCAATCAAGCATCCATCCATAGCACCAAATATATCACATTGTTTCTGTCCATGTCAATTAAGCATCCATCCATAGCACCAAATATATCACATTGTTTCTGTCCATGTCACTCAAGCATCCATCCATATCACCAAATATATCACATTGTTTCTGTCCATGTCACTCAAGCATCCATCCATAGCACCAAATATATCACATTGTTTCTGTCCATGTCACTCAAGCATCCATCCATATCACCAAATATATCACATTGTTTCTGTCCATGTCACTCAAGCATCCATCCATATCACCAAATATATCACATTGTTTCTGTCCATGTCACTCAAGCATCCATCCATAGCACCAAATATATCACCTTGTTTCTACCCATGTCAATCAAGCATTCCTTGATAACAACAGATATATCAGCGTGTTTTTGTCAATGTCACTCAAGCATCCATCAATAGCAGCAAATCTCACAAAGTTCTTCCTTTATGCTTCTTCGTTATTCATTCTTATTCCCTGTGCCAGTGATAGATTGTTATTGTTATATCTTCGATGTATTGTTAGATGTGAAGTTTTACTTAAAGATTTTAAGTCACAATAACATTATACGAGATAGTGCTGCCGAAATTAACATCCAACTTTCCTTAGTCGCCTCGAACAACATAACTGACAAATCACAATCTTCCATTTCTTGGCCCCACTTTCTATATCTGTAAACAATTCTTAACACATTATTTATATTCACAAGGAGATGCTAAACATTCGTTCCCGAAGATGTATCTATTTGTATTCATTCATTTTAGTGAGGAGGTTAAGATTATAGCTTATGCAGATACTCCCAGAGGTTACAGAGACTTGGAGTACAGTATCGATATGGCCCTCCCCTCAATGATTGCAGCATTAAAAACAATCTCGTGAGAGAATAGTATTGATCCAGGATCTGGACTGAACAGTTTCACTGTCCAAGATGTAGGTCGATTGATTCAGTAACAAATGTAGCATATTTGACATTACAATAGTGGGTATACAATATAGCATATTTGACATTACAATACTGGATATACAATGTAGCACATTTGACATTACAATACTGGATATACAATGTAGCACATTTAACATTACAATAATGGATATACAATGTAGCACATTAAATAATACAATACTTGATATATAGACATATAAAGAGGTCCATGTATTACGTAATAAATTGTTTTGCCCAATTATTAACCCCACCCCCCCCCAACTCCCTGTCAACAAGTTTCAAGAATTCAGAGGGCCCGCCCCCCGCTATACTATTGAAACTGTTTATTCCCCACCTCCCACCTCAACTTCTAAAATAATGTTGCATAAAAAGTGGGAAAGAAATGTTTTTTTCAGATTTTAGAAAAATGTTTCTAATTCATCAATAAATTGGTCTGTTAAAAATGGTATTATTGACGTCACCTTTTGGCAAGGCTCCCCTCCCTTCCTTCTTGCCAGCAACATTTTTCAGATCCCCTTTGCCTCCTAATTTTGGACGTATAATGGACACACGTTTTAATAAGTACTTTTTTTAAAAAGGAAACAAGAATAAGTAACAACTATAAATAATTTTTCCTAAGATCTCATTAACTCAAATTACCCAACTCTACATACTTTTTATTGTGACCTCATTAACGCTCACTACTCTGTCATGGTTGTTCTTTTCCAATACTAATATATTTAGACATCATGTTAAAAATGTGTGAGCTATCAGCTTGCTGGCACTGTGATTGAGTGTAAGTGAAAGTTGAGCTATCGGCTTGCCGGCACTATGATTGAGTGTAAGTGAAAGTTGTGCTATCAGCTTGCCGGCACTATGATTGAGTGTAAGTGAAAGTTGAGCTATCGGCTTGCCGGCACTATGATTGAGTGTTTCACGTGAAAGTTGAGCTATCAGCTTGCCGGCACTATAATTGAGTGTAAGTGAATGTTGAGCTATCGGCTTGCCGGCAATATGATTGAGTGTAAGTGAAAGTTGTGCTATCGGCTTGCCGGCACTATGATTGAGTGTAAGTGAAAGTTGAGCTATCGGCTTGCCGGCACTATGATTGAGTGTTTCACGTGAAAGTTGAGCTATCGGCTTGCCGGCACTATGATTGAGTGTAAGTGAAAGTTGAGCTATCGGCTTGCCGGCACTATGATTGAGTATAAGTGAAAGTTGAGCTATCGCCTTGTCGGCACTATGATTGAGTGTAAGTGAAAGTTGAGCTATTGCCTTGTCGGCACTATGATTGAGTGTAAGTGAAAGTTGAGCTATTGCCTTGCCGGCACTATGATTGAGTGTAAGTGAAAGTTGAGCTATCGCCTTGCGGGCACTATGATTGAGTGTAAGTGAAAGTTGAGCTATCAGCTTGCCGGCACTATGATTGAGTGTAAGTGAAAGTTGAGCTATCGCCTTGCGGGCACTATGATTGAGTGTAAGTGAAAGTTGAGCTATCAGCTTGCCGGCACTGTGATTGAGTGTAAGTGAAAGTTGAGCTATTGCCTTTCGCACTGTGATTGAGTGTAAGTTAAAGTTTTAACGTCATCGGAGATTTTTTTAAAAGTTAATGAGTAGAGAGAGCGGGACTATGGAAGTAATTGTAATGAGTATAAAGCAACAGACGTTCATTAACATTCATATCATTAAGTGAACAAGAGTGAAATTAAATGATAATAGAACACCAAGCTAGTATGAGCAAGAATAGAAGTATATGCTGTTAGAACCCCGATCTAGTTGAACAATAATAGAAGTAAATGATGAGAGAACCCCAAGCTAGCTTGTGAACATGTAAATTCTAGTAATGGAAATAAATAATGGTTGGTGAAAACATAATTGTTTTGTTTTTTTAAATGATGCAGCTGTTCTGCTTTCACTTGATAATAGTTGCAATCGCATGTATACTTCTGACAAATCTTTGCAGCAGAATAACCTGAACTTTCAAATGCCATACCCTTTAATAGTCATTCTCCTTGATCAGGGTTTCTCAAAATGGATTATATCGCCTCCAGGGTGCAATAAGACACGTAAAGGGTCCAAATGGGTCAGAATGAAATTACGCCCGCCCGTACCAAGTAACGATGATAAAACTAGATTTAAAACGAACCAACCGAGACCCAAAAACATATTGAAATTACTTGCTACTTTGTAAGTACAAAAACGAAGACAGAATATGGCAGCAATGTTGATGCTAGGGAAACTTCAGCTCATAATTTCTCAATGTGAGCGAACATTTATGCTGTGAGGCTATGTAGAATCAAGGGAACGACAGGGGGAGCACACCATATTGTACTCAAGATATTGAAAGTTCGTCTATCTATCTTCGTCTTCTTGATAACACCAGGAATTCCAAGCGATTATCTCTTACTTCCATCTATCTATCACCTATACTCTTTCTATAAACCGATAATCCGCGAGAATCGCAGCAGTACGTATTGAATTCATCAACATTCAAGAGTCCTCCTGCAATTATCTTCAACAATGCTGACGAGTGAGGAAATATGATTTTGTGTCCATTTCTTGATGTTGTCTATCCATGCTTTTCTTTCACACCTTCTGCTTCTTCCACCTTCGACTTTTCTCTGTATTATCATTTTTGACAAGGAATTATGTAAAGTAGATACAACTTTATAATTTACAATAAGACAAGAAGTGCAATTCTGTTACTATTTATTGAAATCTATCTGAAAACTTGCCCAACTAGGATTATTGAAACCAGTGTCAAAATTTGGTTGAATATAAAAAACTTTTTTAGCGATATTAAAATGAAAATAATATAAAACATTTCAACAACCACAATTTTTGTTTTACATTCACAGTTGAAACCTGAACATTTTCCCAGTAGGAAAAAGTGTTCTGCATATACGTTTCACCGTTTGTTTGTTATTGTCTTTCTTGAAAAACAGTTATATTTTGGTACCTTTTATGTAGCTATTCTGACAATATGTTGCTTCATACGATTGTGTCTGTATGTATGTATGGCATTTTGCGTCTTGCAAACGGTCATTTAGCAATAAGAAGAAGTTATCCATTGAATGTTCTCTTAGAAATGGTGATTTTTCAAGCCATCATATCACAGAAACAGATATTGTTTGAGCCTTTCTCTATTTCTTCCATATCTTTAAACACATTATTTCTGAACAATGCTGATCCGCACGCAGGTTCTGCTTCCAGACATCCCGAGTTTCGACCGTGTTTTACCAGTTTTTCGATTCTATGTGGAAGCTTTTCATTGAGGATTTACATATTATGTACACTTCAGCATTGGCCTGCCGCTGGCTCGATGTCCTTCATCCATTTACCCGAATAATACTTGTTTTTAGGTTGCAGCTATTCATACAATTTAGTAATAGCATAAAATAGTAGTATCTATTTATCATATTGTTTGCATAATTTCTATCCTCAACAATGAATCATTTATTATCC
Source organism: Meghimatium bilineatum (assembly GCA_034231615.1). Lineage (NCBI taxonomy): Eukaryota > Metazoa > Mollusca > Gastropoda > Stylommatophora > Philomycidae > Meghimatium > Meghimatium bilineatum. Next base: position 81,050,879 of record CM067298.1, on the reverse strand, counting down.
TTATAAAAATACGATTCACATTATGCTTGATTTGTAAAAATAAATTTTTAATTAGGATGTGTAGTTATTGAGATTCAGGGACTGATTCGTGAAATATGTAACCAAAATAAAACAAACGGTGATCGTAGATAATGTTTGATACGGGGGAGTTTACCTGAAAATAGATAACTTCTTCATTTTCATGAGATATTTGATGACATTTTATTTGGGAACAACATTAAGTTATCTTTTACCAGTTGTTCAGCTTGCTTCTTGTTATTGTCATGTTATGATCTCATGTGGAGTGGTAGAGAAAGTGTGTGTTAAAGCCCCAATCATAACACCTCTCCATTTTTTACGGGCTTGTGAAGATATGACATTTTTATTTTAACAACTAACCTCCTTACCAAACACTTATCTACAGTCCTCGTTGGGAGAAGGAGGCGTTGGTCTATTAAATCTATACTTAATAGCACGGTTAAAAATTCAAATCAAGAAGTGCTAAGATCAATAAACGTCGAAGCTGGCCGGCCGGCTCCTCAACAAGAAAGAACATCATAACAAGAAAGTTGTATTATTTATTGTGGTCATATAAATAGACATAGCATCGTGGAAAGATGAAGTCAGAGTTAACAACAATAGGAAAAGAAGGTGCCCATGATGGCGATGGCGCGGTGATATATTAGATTGCTTAAATATGTTTCTAGCTGCGGCGGATCAATTCGTCCAGAATCACGGAGTGTTCAGAGAATTCATAGGGAAGACCACGTTCTGGAAAGAATCTGTCTCATGATGGTGAATGGGATGGTGACATGAACGAGTGTGAAGAACACAGCTTTAGATATGTCTGAATACTAATATGTTTATTCCAGACAGTGACAAGCTTCTCCTTGGAAGGGAGAGCTAGTTCACTCCATTAAAATCACAATAAGTCAATAAATGCTAATTTTTGATTTTTACAAAATACACGTTATATAACCGTACACAGTTTCCTAGTTTGTCTTTTCATATCGCTTACTGTATATAGTATATAGAACTGTATACACTTTCTGCTATAAAGGCAGTATCATTTGCATATCGAAGGTTCTTTATTATTTTCACACTGATCTTAAGTCCCGGCATTACTTCAATATGATTAAAACGTTCTTTGTGTAGATGTTAAATTGGCTGGGTGATAAAATACATCCTTGTTGTACCCCTCGTTTTATTTATATTTATCATATGGGGAGTAGCTGTCTTCATATCCTATTGATGCAGGTTGTTCCGAATAATATATATTTCTAGTCTGTGTGATATATTTCCCATCTATGGCAATTTTTAAAGACATTCAATTAATTTTTCAACTTAGACTCTGTTGAAGTCCTTGATGTAGTGTTATGAAGCAAATGTAGATACCTTTTTTGACTTCTGTGAACGTATCGATCAATAATCGGATACTAACTAGAGCTTCTCTGGTTCCATTTGTTTTCTCCTGAATCCATACTGTTCTTCACCGACTCTATCTTGTTTTTAATTCTGTCATGTATTATCTTGAGTAGCCTAGTATTTTGGTTATGTAGCTCATCAAACGTATTGTTCTGTATTCTGTACAATCCACATCCCTGGGCTATTTATGTAGTGGTATGAATACTGATGTTATTAGGTCTCTTGGTATATGGCCTCATGTAAAAGAAGAGTGTATGTTGGTTGATGATTTCGTTTACCTTTTTCCACTCTTCACTCACTCACAATGTGCCACGAGTTCACGTTATGACACGTGGGTAACAACATCCAAAGTTTATTTAAATTCTAACAAATTTGCGACAGCATTTCAAGCTATTAATAAGGTAAAACATAAAGGTAGATCCCATGGCAGCATCCAGCCGTCGGGACTATTCATGTTTCCTTCCTTGCTGTCTTTACCTCCCCTAACTCATGCGTCAGGTACTCATTTACAGCTGAGTCGACTGGAGGACTGGTCGTGTCAAACGAGAAATAACACCCACATTTGTTTGTACCCGAATGTTGTTTTGAACCTGGCACGCTGTAACCCGGTGATAGCAAGCAAACTCATTATCAATTAGGCCACCTCGCTTCTCCTCCTTCTAGCGCTGGTATATCATTATCACAGTACTCAAAATATATCTGCAAATATTATGCAACATCGACCGTTTATGAGGTAATAGTGTCAATTAGCTAAATGTTATGAATAAGCAGGTTTTAAGACAACCTCAGATGGCATTACCTGCTCCCAGGTGCAATTATTTCGTCAGTAATTCAACTATATTCTGAACACAGTGTATAAATATATTACTGAACAAGCGATACAATACGCCTGCTTTCTTAGCCGATTCTATTTAAAAACCACCTTTCGCAGCAGTTCCTTCCAGTTAAGTTCTCAGATGTAAACTAAACCAACTACCTCTAAGTTCCTCACTAAATTCAAACTATTAGACATCCCATTGACTGCCTCTTGCCAAGCTGCTGACCAAACACTCCATGTCACTGCCTAAAGCTAAACTGCTCAAATTACCTATTGAGTTCATCCTCGGAAATGAGTCAACTCCTGCTTGACAACTGGTTAATCAATAGCTTAAACATTAAATCTTTGATCTGATTCGTTTATACCACGTCCGTCATAGGTCACGGAGAAGTCTAAGAATAAGGCATTGTCATAGAGGGATCATACGATATTTCACATTCACTTGTGCGATATTCCGTCACTTCCTCGCCAGACGACATATAAACAATACAGCTAGTACCTATTGTTTTAAAGCTGTTTGTTCGTCGAAGTCGACAATGACCATTCAGCTCAATTCGGATGATGATGAAGATAATGTTCTCTGCCGTGTGCTCGACTGTGACTAATGAATCATATGCGTGCTTGAAGATGTCTACCACACTCTGGACAGGCATGTCTGTGGGGGGTGTCTGCTGGACATTGAACAACGCTTGCTTTTCTTCTAGCGAACGTTTGTTATGCAGCTTGATGTCTGAGGTTCTCTGCATTTGCTGTACTACTCTTGATTCTGCGACGCCGGTCGAATCTCTCTTGTGCAATTAATATTTAATGTTGTGACGCTGACAATTGAATCTTGCTGAGAGGGACTTTACATATATTATGTATATATGTATACCTAGATGTAGATTCTTCTTCTTCTGCGTTCGTTCTCAAACTCCTGCACATTAGCAGGATGTAGTCCGGAGAACGGAATGCGCCTGTGTCATGGTTTACAGCATTACTGCGATATCTGCGCCTTTCGGCTGACACATCCGACTTCAGCATGGCTTTGGGTCACTGATCCTATATGGGATGTGACAGCCAACTCCATCCCATTACCTCCTTAGTCGCCTTTTACGAAATGCGTGGAAGGTAAACAGTGTTGCTATTCTTTGCTCCCCTTTCGGGCCCCGGTATCACATGGGCAGATGTAGATTATGATATTCGACAATTCAGTTATTTTAAGGCATTCCTAGAAAGCCTATTTGCATATGTGCTGCCACCACGCACATTACAACACCAGACTAAGGCGATTTGGTTCTCCGCTGTCTATAATATTGGACATATCAACTTATCACTTAACGCAAAGAGAGCCTGACCACTCTGTGTAAAAATTCCAGACATTGAGATAAGACTGAGTTCCTCAGAGTGTTTCTCTGTTGCCCGGGTTATCGCTGACACTATGTTTATAGTTTTTTTCTGTGCCGTGGAGTTGGTTTTTTTCACATAATAGTCTTGTTGATAGCCTTCTGATTCCTAGTTGACTAACCAGTCTGTCTGACCCAGTATAACAACACTATTTATCATATAGCTCCCAGAAATGAGAGATCTTCAACATATTTCTACAACCTTTTCTCTATATTTAGTTAGTCCCTACAATTCTTTCCATATCTTACACATACCTTCACGTATCTGTATCAAACTCTTTTCTTTTCGTGTACCTATATCTTTAGATTTATCTATTTCCCTTGTGTCAAGTTTCACATTCGCTACAATAAACATCAGACTGAGAGTTTCTTCATCACCGTTAAAAGTCTTGGCAAACCAACAATTTAATTTGTTAAAAAGATGTATATTACTTTCTTTAAAATGTTATAATTTACAATATTTAGGTAAACGCATACATTTTAATGTGTCCATATATTTCCTTATATCTATAGCACAAGTGTTCGTTGTCAAAATGTATGCTGAAAGTGTTCCTGTCGTTTATTTCGTTGAGCTACTGGCTAATTGGAAAACAACCTTCTAAACTGACTCATATGACATGTCCCGTGATTTTCATTTTTCACTATGATTATACTTTGTGTCAACAACGAATTAAAATAACAGGAAAACTCAAATGTCATTTTTGAAGGATGTTTCTAACTAGTAAATAGGTTTTTAAAATACAGCGGCCAATGTTTAAGTTTCATTGACCACTCAGTACATTCGTGAGCGGCAGAGGTAAGTCAAATCTGAAATTTTGAGACAAGGCGCTGGCAGCAGGCTTAGATTAGATTGATAGTCTCGATAAGCTATGTAAACAGAGCAGAAAACCAGTTCCCATTGAATACGAGCTCGTTTCAAATGTTTATATCCAGCCTAGGACACGTCATAATCAATCCTTTGGGTAAACACAAAGGGAATATCCATGGCGTAGTGATTAAGATATTGTCATTGTGTTCTCGAAGTCTCAAGCTCAATATCAATCTGTGACATATTGGTTACATGGGTATTTTTGCTGAGATCTCTGGGGTTTATCTCAGAAACTACGAAGTTACGAGCTTTGAGTGACGCTCTCGACAGGCTTGGTTCTGTTCCTGTTGAGAAGGGAGGAGTACAAATGAAGAAACTCAACAATGAAAATCATTTACGACTTTTGAGCCTGTTCTGTAAAAACACAAAGATTCACAATGAATCGTGAATGAATTTAGGAACAAGTGACTAACATACGTACTTGAAACAATTTATGACTCAACATGCATCATCGGTAGCTCAGACAATTGTTTAGTATAAAGTGTATTAGTGGGATGGCCCTTGTTTAAAACTGCCTACTTGTTCGCAGCAATAACTTGAGATTTTCCCACGATATTTGTTTTGTTTAAACTGCATTTTAAATACGCTTTTTCTCTTTCTAGAATAAATGTGCACAGTTAAATGTCTTGTGTAATATTATTCCACTGAAAAATATAAATAAATACATAAGTACGTTTATATATTGGAAATTAAACCATCATCAACTAGGCACGAATCATAGTTAAAAGTACAGTTATTGAACGAGTAGCTCATAAATTAAAAACTTAGTTTAACTGTGCATGGCTTTTCAAAGATAGACTCTAGTCTAGACCTTAGGGTGGCTCAGATTGTCACAGTTCAGGTTTTTACTAGAAAGTTGTAGAGTAGATTTTCTTCATCAGCGTTCGTTATCATACTTTGAAAGATTAACAGAATGTAGGTCTAGAGAACGGAATGCATTGTGTAAAGGTTTACAGATTAGCTGCGACATCTGCACCTTTCAGTACGATATATCCGATTTAAGTATATCTGGGTAATGAGTTACGTTGCTCTTGTATAAAAATGTGTAGTCGACCCTCACTTATAAAGCTCCCTTAATCGCCTCTTACGACATGCATGTCAGTTTACAGTTGCGGTATTTGTTCCCCCCCCCCCTCACCATGTCCTCAGCAACATACGAACAGGATTTAGTTGTTAAGATATCAAGCTAATGTCTTGTGTTTAGAAGGATGTGGGTTAGAAATCGGGTCGCTACATCTAATTCCCAAGTATATGTTGGAAGGTTTAGCTATGGAATAATGCAATCTGTGCGTTACTCACGGACGCGTGCTCCATCACTGTCCATGTTATGCGAGAAATCAAGAGGCAACGACTGAACAGATGCATTATAGCGAGTAAAGATATAGTGGGTGGCATAGTGATGAGAAGCGGAATGTCTGAGTTCATTAATGCAGTTATGAATACAGAACAAAATGATGAAGAGATTGAAAGAAATGTGTAAGTTTATCGAATGATAGAAATGGGCGTGATCAGGGAAGTGGTGTGCGAGTACATCATTTCTGGAAAAGCCCGAAGTTCTCATAACCCATAACTTACTTGTACACATAGACAACTCACGCGTGACGTCCAGCAGATATATGAAGGCTAACTGCTAAACGTAAGCGGGTTTTTATTCGGAACATTTTTGATTATTGTCTGGCTATTCATTGGGCTCTATTTACATTAGTTTTCTTCTTTCATTCACTTGAAACATGTATACATCTGTAATTCTGTCTTCTGAATAAAACGTAATGTCTTTACTATTTATATAATTGGAGTCATTCGTCAAAAATAACCAAGGCCGACCAATTAAACTAAGGGAAATAATCACAGACTGCCTTCTATGTCATCAGTCCACAGGTCGTGACTTGAACCCGGTCGTGGTTTACGGAATGGCAAACAGGAATGCCCGCTGTAACATTTTGTCGGTTACTAAACATGAAACGCTTGCTTCCTCTTTCAAAGAAACAGAATATATGTTGAAAAACTAGAGTTACAATAAAGGCAGTCCTCTGTACTTCACAAGCTACTTTTTAAACTCAGAAAATTGTCAAGCAGTAATAAAGACTGCTAACCCTAGAGTAGCTAATAAAATCCTAGTACTGGAAACACTCAACTACTTGGGAAACAGTCACCAGAACATCAAATGTATATTGTTCATAGACCCGGTTCTGAGTTTCAAAATCTCAGTATTCGTATGTCCACTTTTAATTTCAAAGATAACCTACATCTATCCTACTTGTTAAAATAAAACTGATCTTAATAAACTCTTATAAAATCCAGATTTCTCTGTATTTAGTCAACATAAAAAAATAGTATATTCCACAGGTTCCCAATTGTTTTTCTAGTCAAGACTTCCTTTTATTCGCATATAAGCAAAATACTCGTAACATAACCCAATGCATTTAAAACATAATTTTGAATAGGGTAAAGGAAAATGCATTGAGAATAGGTTTTCCTGTATAATTCGATTCAATATAATTTTAACTTGCGACATATTTAACGCTATTATCGAATGAAATTATAACTCATTAGCATACTCCAAAATTGGCTGCTGAGTTTTCATTAATGCCAACCTAATGACAATCACGGTATTCAGTATGTTCTATATTTTGTATTCAAATGAAAAAGAGTTGAAAATGCACACTCACAGAAAAATATTAGTCAACTTGAGACGACAGTAAAACTGTACATCATATGTTATGTGAATGATATTGACTCTTACAGAGATAGATAGATAGAGGCACATGAGTTAAAACTCGATCCAAACATGGTGACATTTATCTGTGACTTACACGTACATGTTGTCATGTGACGTATTCCTTCCAGAACGTTATCTTCCCAATGAACTCTCTGAACCTCTCTCTGTCTTGGGCGATGTGGCTTGCATTTTCTAGCGATGTATTCATGTTATCTTTAATGTCGTCAGTCCATCGTCTTCTTGGTCTGCCCCTTCTCCTCTACCCAGGTACTCTTCCCTCCATTATTTGTCTTTCTAAACAGTTATGTCTCTTTATATGACCAAACAGGCGTAGTTTTCTTTTTGTTATTGTGTTTAGTAACCAACACTCTGGAATATTCAATGTGTTTATAATATCTGAGTTTCTGATCTTATCCTTCCATGATATTCTAAGTATCTTTCTGTAGCATTTCAGCTCGAAGGCACACGTACATAGCCCACCAGAATTGAATCAGCGTTGATTTGATTTCTTTGTTTTCCCAAAAACGTATGAGAACACTCTATGCCCTAGCATTGATTATTTTTACTATGGGTAGCACAGTGTATCAACTGGAAATACTACATATTCTTCTTCTTCTGCGTTCGTTCGTAAACTGGTGCAGATTAGCAGGATGTAGTCCGGAGTAGGGAATGTTTTTTGACATGCTTTACATGTTGGTTGCAATATCTGCGCCTTATGTCCTGACACATCCGAATTCAACATGGCTTCTTGGTAACTTGCCCCTCTATGAGATGGGACAGCCAACTCCACCCCCCCTCCCATACCTCATTAGTCGCGTCTCTCGACATGCATAATCTGTAACAGTGTCACTATTATTTGCCCACCTTCAGCAGCAGCCAGCTAAACACGGACGGAATACAACATATAATACTACCCATACTTTAATGGGTTATACATTCAAACATGGTGGTATTGAACTTTCAGACAAAGAATAAGGATGCATTTTAAAATCAATATTTTTGTACAGTATGCTGTTTCAGCGACTACTCCAAGATTAATAATGCATTTTAAAACCAATATTTTTTGCAATATGCTATTTCAGCAACTACCCCACAGAAAACTAAAAGGGGTCGCGAGTCATGGGTTGAGAACTAAAGCTCTATCCATGCTATTATTTAGAGAAGCGGCTTCTACAATTAAAATTTTAAATTTTTTTTTTAAATCTTGGTATTCTTTTCATCAGTTTTCATGAGTGAATCAGGTCACATCAATTTATCCCATTCATGTCACATCTATCTATTCCATTCATGTCACATCTATCTATCACATTCATGTCACATATATCCCATTCATGTCACATCTATCTATTCATTCATGTCACATCTATCTATTCCATTCATGGCGCATCCATTTATCCCAATCATGTCATATCTATCTATCCCAATCATGTCACGTCTATCTGTCCAATCATGTCACGTCTATCTGTCCAATCCATCACTCATTACTTTTCCCTTCTTCCTGTGACACATTTTTCCAGTAGTAATCGATTATTTCCGGTTCATCATAAGGTTGGTGCAGTGACTAATCTTCCTATAATATTTTGTGGTTCCGTATATTCTTCCTATTTCTTAGACCAAGTCCATTACCTTAGTAGCACTGCGGGCATGATCACAGAATCACTTGTATTGGCTAATGCGACTGATAATATCGGCCACTGTGCTTATATTTTATTTCGCCAGCCAATGAAAATCACACAAATGAAGGATTAGTCAAGATACATGACATTGTTTGGTATCAACGTACGTGACTATTCGCGAAAAGGACTGGCTTAGACCATATTCATAATTTTAGACATGTTTTACGTGAGAACAGAACAATCCCCCAGCCAGGGCCGGTCTTATGCCATTGCAACCTATGCGGCCACAGTGGGCCCCGCACTTTCATAGGCCCATAAATTCATATTAGAATTTATTTTATTATCCTCTTCCCTACCCAGACTGGGCCCCGCGCAATCGTTTCGCATAGGGCCCCGCAATTGTTAGGGGCGGCCTTACCCCAGCCCATACTTTTTATCGTTGTATAAGTTATTTGAATTGTCATATGAAGGAGTTATGAGAATAGTAATTACACACCAACTAGGCAAATGACTTTTTTTAGGTTACACCCTCCACAATTACTGAAAACGTGTCTATGTCCCTACTTAGCCAAACTGTGGTGATGAGACCTCTTATTAGAAAGGATTCTGTTTTTGTTTTCATCAACTGTTATATATTCTAGTTGTTGAAGCTGTTGGTCTGAGCAGACGTTTGCGACCATTATCCTTCATTCATCACTATTTTTTAGTCTGATGAGGCATTTGTTGTCCAAGCTCTAGTAAAAGCAAATTGTATAAATCGAATTCACCAATATACGATGATACTATAACACGACTCTGTGACTCGAGGTACAGGGCGCGTCTACCTACGACCACATTACTAATTCAAACCCGACCTCAAGCAATGTGCATCAGAACTGTTAAGAAAGCGGTAGCAACATCCTGAACACATATGTATTGCCTGGAAAAACACTATAACCAGAGAAATGGTGTGTTGCTCGTTAAGTCCTGCATAAGATATATTACCAACACATATGTGTTGCCTGGAAAAACACTATAACCAGAGAAATGGTGTGTTGCTGTTAAGTCCTGCATAAGATATATTACCAACAAATATGTGTTGCCTGGAAAAACACTATAACCAGAGAAATGGTGTGTTGCTGTTAAGTCCTGCATAAGATATATTACCAACAAATATTTAAAAAAATTCTAATTCTGGATCAGATACCAGCCACGTTTGAAGGTCAACACGAATAGACTACTTTAATAACATAACATATTATATGTCACAGTAAGACTACTTTAATAACATAACATATTATATGTCACAGTAAGACTACTTTAATAACATAACATATTATATGTCACAGTAAGACTACTTTAATAACATAACATATTATATGTCACAGTAAGACTAATTTAATAACATAACATATTATATGTCACAGTAAGACTACTTTAATAACATAACATATTATATGTCACAGTAAGACTACTTTAATAACATAACATATTATATGTCACAGTAAGACTACTTTAATAACATAACATATTATATGTCACAGTAAGACTACTTTAATAACATAACATATTATATGTCACAGTAAGACTACTTTAATAACATAACATTATATGTCACAGTATATGTTATGTTTATGTGACATTCATGATCTAAGAATATGACAGTCTTCTGCTTTTCTAAATGTGCGTATTGTTCATATTTCAGCTGCTTTAGTTGTGAAAGTACTTTATAGATCATTGCTTTCTGATTTCATTTTTAGTACTGTTGTCATCAAAATTGTTTGATGTATCGATTTTTTAAAAGTTTTCTTCTTATCTCGAATCGCATTCTTTTTTAAATGTCTTTCTTTCATTCTTGAGGAGTATTTTCATCACTGCAATTTTTTCACTATTGCGAAACATTTAAAAATCAAAGTTCAAAAAGTCATAAAGGATTGACTTCACCGTACTCGGTATTCCATATTTACTCTGTCACTCTTAACGAAGCGACAAGCCGACTACCGAGAGTATCACTCATAGCACGTAAATCCGTAGCTTCAAGTGATAATCCACAGGGATCTCCGAAAAAATCCACTTTGTAAACAGGAAAACGTGCCGGATTCAAGCTCATAACCTCTTGAACACAAAAGGCGAACAGCTTAACAACTACACTAGGGAGATTCCCATTTTAAAATCTCATCTCTGCAGTTTACTCAATATCGATAAACATTCTGCAGTTTCATCACCATCGTTTTTTGTCACTGTCATAAAACATTAATCAGTTTTACAAAGTATTTCCTGTGTGAAATATCACTGATTATTTATGAATGAATCACATTTATTTAAGATTACATCAAAGATTAGTTCAATGATTTGTATCATTTTCCTTCAAGTCATAAATATGTTTCTTACGAAGGCCATATATATAAACATATTTTTCTTGTTCGGAATTCCACAATTTTCCATATGTGAAAATGATCCTGAATTAATTATTTCTGAAACTGTGAATTATCGAAAGGTTGATACTAGTGGGCATAGTGCCGGGTTAGAGAAGAAGAGGAAGACCAAAAAGACAATGAACCAGCGACATCAACGTATGTATGAATATGTCTGTGGGCAACGCAGGCCTGCTGCTCGGGACAGAGATGCGTTCCTAGTATCCACAATGAAGACAACGCTCTGGAAAGATGTCACTTGATATATATGAAACTGAGCTTATAATTGTATGAATGTTGTCTAAATTAATTCTTGCGGTATTTGCCAATGTTTCTCTTTCAATTTTTAACAATAATTTTTTTTAATTGCAAACGTCAAATTGTATGATTTCTTATAGAGTTCGTGGAATCCAGGTTAGAAACACTGCCTTTTGTTAATACTTGTAGGCCCATGGTGAGTTTTAAAACCACTAATTGAAGTGTGCAGAAATAGAGCTATTTTATTACATGATATGTGTCAGATAAATAATCTAAAGTTCTCAAGGAGATGGGATTGAATTACAAAGCGAACGCTAAAAGTGATTAAGTTTCACAGTAGGAGATTCATAAAGACTTTGTTTGGATCTTGTGTATGAATTATGATATTTATTACTTTGAAACTGAGATCTCATAAATAAGTTTGTTAAGTCCTAGCATTATACTGAAAGGATAAATATTAGGTTAGGCTGTCATCACATAACATGAGCCGGAGTGTTAGCTTCATTATACCTTCAAGTAGCACAAGACTATATTATCCATAAGTCAATAGGACACGTAGAGGACGCACAACAGGAGAAGTAATTGACAAGCTACGAGAGCTGCCAGCATTGTTACCTTTCGACATCAGCTAAAAGATAACGAATATTTAGTGATAACTGTGGAGTGCAGTAAAGTTACTAGCCGTACTCTCAATAAAGCCTGCGCTTCTTTGCTGTTCTTCTTCTTCTTCAGTGTTCATTCTCTAACTCCCACTGGATCTCTCTTGTAGCTTGAACATGGTCCTAAGAGATTTCCAGCAGGATGTGGTCAGGGAATGGAATGCGTTGTGTCGCCGTTTTATTTGCGTAAATGGTCCGTCACATCCGTCTTCAGTGGCTGTGGTATTATATGGAAAAGAGTTTCAGTTATTTATGAAATATGTGGGGAGTATCGTACGGCAGCTTTCAGTACGAGAGTGGTTATCGATACTGTTACTGCGACTCTACCGCATTGGAGGAAAGTCTGATGTTGTCACTATTTGCCTATATGACAAACTATTCTATCTATTGTTCTTAACGCCGAACATGGTGAATAGGGCAGAAACTAGAGTTCTCTAGTTCGAGCGATATAATGCTACTGTGTGTAATTCTTCTATGTTGTTGGTTGAGACTTATAGTCATACCCTCTTTGATGGTTGTTCTGCGAAGAGTCTCTCTTGGTTGTGGATATCATAAACGAAGACAATTACGCAACTGTAAACTCTCAGGAGTGACATGTCAATATAACGAAGTTTATCTCTTGTGGGAAATCTACATTTCATCTTTACAATTACGTTGATTTATTGTAAGATTCAGAGAACCCAGCATTGATAATCACGCTTGGAAAGTCAGATGAGCTCCATCCCTAACAATGGTCCTATATGCTAACGTGTACGTGGTTGGTGCCCTGGTTGTGAACGTTTTACATGAGATGTGGTGAAAATCAACTATCTGCAGGATGTGACAATTCACTGGGAGAGCTCAGAATCAGGCAAATATTTTCGTCCTGTATAATTGAAGAACCCTCATGGATGGAGGGAAATGAATACCTGGCTCCCCCACACATCAAAGTTACTATGGCTTAGAACTGGTTTTCTATGGATACCTCTGACAGAAAAAGATGTTAAGCTGGGAAGCTGGAACTTATGACTCCAACTATGCATGTTGAGGAAGATAGAGAAGCCATGAAACCATTAAAATATACCCCTTCTAAGCAAAAGACTTGACAAAGCAGCGCACACCGATGAAAATTGAGTCTTCTGGGTATGAAATAAAGCTCTAGAGAAACACTATCATTTTCTGAAAATATGATGTTTGTTGGTTTGAACGTCGTCAGTTCCTGTTTTCATTGTCGTTGGGATTGATAAGTAAAGCTTGTGAGGCACACCTCATTCAATTATGAATATATACGTTAAATTTATGACCATTAAAAATATGCTTGGTAGAATTTGGGGGAAAAACATGGTGCATCAATTTAGATTTAAGGGAAATGTATGTTTAATTTGTAAACTTTATCTGCACAATTCACCTCAGGCATTCCTTTCTCTATTCTACGTTCTCTCCTGCGTGATATGCCATTTCCTCCATCTGCTGCTGGAAGCACATATGACAGTGTAAAATCCCCGTCATACTTGTCACCGGGCATTGTTCATAGGAAACTGAAGTTCATATAGAGACAAGATCCAAAACAAATATATATTAATCAACTGCACTTATAACAAAATGATTATACATATGAACACATAGTGGAAACGACAAACATCGTTTATATTTAAAAAAATATTTATATTAAATATTATCTTCTGTGTTGTTTCGGCACCAGCTTCTGATGAGGATCTCCTGCTGACGACTGAATTTACGTTTCTGTATAGACTTCTCCCACTGAAGACGTATGTGTCGGGCCATTGGCGCAAATGAAACGGCGATACAACGCATTTCCATTCTCTGGAATACATCCTGCTGGAAGTCTAACATGACCATTGTCCTGCTACAAGGGAAATGCAGTGGGAGTTTGATAATGAACGCTGAAGAAAAAGAAGTATAGACTTCTGAGCATAGGAAACTGATCGCAGGAGAAGCATTGGTAATATTGGTAGAGGATCCTATTGAGGACGTAGCCATCAACCCAGTATTTTTTTTGGCTGTAGTGATTTTTTTTCCCTAGAGCCTGACAGGAGAAAATTACTCTGTGTAGTTGGGGTATATTTCAAACAAATGGTTGAAATATTCAGTTCTTTTTCCAATTAGTACCTACCGACGTATTTTATAGTTAACTATTAAAAACATTATATAAATAATTAATCAATAATTAATTTAAATACTCAATTCTGAGGGTTAGGGTTAGTTATGTTTTACACTAGAATGTATAATTTCAATATAGGGGAGAAATAGGCCTATATATATATATATATATATATATATATATATATATATATATATATATGTAGTGCTATATCTAGTTGTACATAATTAACCCTAACCCTAAATACATTTATATTTAACCCTTGTGGAACTGGTTTGGAAGTATGTCTCCTGGCGGTAGGCACTAATTGGAAAGAAGAACCAAATATTCTTATTCTGCGTTCATTCTAAAACTGGTTTACGTTTGTAGAAGTGGTGACTTAGAATGTATTTACACTATCTGTCATATTTTATTCTGTTATGTACCACCAGTAAGTAATTTAAAGTGTTTCCTTGCTAACATTAATTTTATGATGTAACAATTTTCCTAGCTCTTCCAGTCATATATGGTGGCGTTAGTGACAATTATGTGTGTGGTAGTCCGAATTAAGGTCACTGTACGATAATATTAAAGTCTGCGCGCGGCGGATATTCCAGTAATTAATTAGCCAGTAACAAATATAGAACAAGTAAGAAAGGTTCGTTTTACTACACAAAAAAAGATTATGTAAAACTGAAACCGAGACTAGCATAAGTAAAATATACATTCAAATGAATAAATAAATAACTGCATGCACACGTAAAATAGCACTATATATATATAGGCCTATTTCTCCCCTATATTGAAATTATACATTCTAGTTCAAAGTGTATTCGATTCGAGAGATATTGATACATACAGAAAGAAATGGTATGTTTAACGAGAGAAGTCTGGCATATACGTGCTTTTTGTGAAATAGATGACTAACAGAAGTAGATGCTGTATAATTAATTCCATCAATGATTTGTAAATTTACTTTTATTGCCTTTTTCCAAATATGTCTGTTCATGGATTATTGTGATTGTCTGATATGGGAATCATGTGTGAATAATATTACGAGCAATTTTCTTTAATATTCCATGGCTACATCGGTAATAATATTGGTATCATTGACATATGAGAGGTATGCTAAGAGTGTGCTAAGAATGATGAGAAAGGCTATTCACTCAGGCAGTGGTTAAAGTCGGTGAGGTGGTTTAATCTGACAAGAATCAACTTGATATTTGTGCTGGATATGCCAGTTTCCGAGGAAATGACGCGTAGACAGACTTGCTGCAAGTGAAGGAAACCAGACAAACAATGGAACAAGCTGATCTTCTGAATGCTCGCAGAGTGATAGAACGAATGCATGTGAATCTGCAACCTTGAGCAAACTATATGAACATGTCGGCATTACGGAGCGAATTGGTTGATATCAAAAATTGATGTCGATATTCTCTTCTAAACCAATATATAACAGACAAGCAAATAACTAGTTTTAATAATCTCTTTTTCAGGCCTGTGCACCACGATATGTCTACTTTTCTGAATTTCAAGACAAACGGGAGCCAGTTGGAGTATGCTACGTCGCTAAGGCAAGCACTACCAAGTATGACAAGTATGCTCCATGCGCTACAGGTAATACGTTCTGCTCCGAGAGAGCTTCATTCATGTTTCTCTGTCTTATTTAATCTTTTTCAGTTATCACGTATCAAATATAGAACCTACTTAGGGGATTTCTAAATCTCTGTGCGTATCACAGCGGATATTCTGGCAATATGTCTCTGACATGTCTCTGACATGTCTCTATGTCTCTATAATCTCATTATATCCAATTACACTTTGATGTTCTTAGCTTCAATGAACATCTGATACAGCCTTTATGTAATTTACTGGCACACTTTATTTGAATGTTGTTTGTTCATATTTTACGATTTTTCTCAGTTGCTAGCGGTGGTATCACATACTGCTAAATCATTTCTTTGTGTACGACTTGTGCATGGCACTCATTTTATCCCTTCTAATTACATCACTTATGTTGTTGTAACTTATGCATTACAAGGTATCTACATATGATATTATCTACATTCTTTCAGTTTTCTATGCTCCTGTACACAATTCATTCTTCTTCGACTCAAATTTGTTTCTGATCATTTCGACTATTTTAATAAATTATATATAAAATTATGAATGACATTCGTCGCCTGATAAAATTATATTGACTCTCATATGTGTAAATAAACTATATATTAATTACTTCCTAATTTAATCAGATAACAAGCTATATTTTATATAACCAAATAACGCCGACATCGAATGTGTCTGACCATTGACACAAATAAAACTACGACACAACATATGTCCGTACTCTGGAAAACATTCTGTTAAAATATAATAGTACCTGCCCTGCTCTGAGAGAGATTCAGTGGAAACTTTAGAACGAACGCAAAAGAAATATAACTAAATAATACCACTATAATGAAATAAAATATCTTCATCATATCTCTTTACACCTCTGCCTGTAATAAGCCCATATCTCTTTACACCTTTTCCTGTAATAAGCCCATATCTCTTTACACCTTTGCTTGTAATAAGCCCATATCTCTTTACACCTTTTCCTGTAATAAGCCCATATCTCTTTACACCTTTGCCTGTAATAAGCCCATATCTCTTTACACCTTTGCCTGTAATAAGCCCATATCTCTTAATTTAAAATAAATTTCATAATTTCATATATACAAGTCAATAGCTTGTAGTTATCACAAGTTTTGATAACATCTAAGGGACTGTCCATAAATGATGGCAACCATTTTTTGTCAAATTTTGACCCACTAAATAACTGTCAAGAATTCAGGGAATTCTTATTCGTTCCCCTCCCTAAGTTTTAATGTCATAAAATAATAATAAACCCCCCCCCTCCCCTTTAAAGAAATTCAGACAATGTACGAAACAAACTAATCGTTTCACATTTTTAGAAAATGTTGCAAATTGACATAATTTAATTTGTGTATAAAAACAATATTATTTGCGTCAAATTTTGTCAAAGTTCATTTTTAAAAACTGTCCAATTTTGTATATGCCCCCCCCCCCCTTTCCCAATTGTTGACTTATATTATTTATGGATACCCCCTAAATATCATGATTTATTCTTTATTATAAAATGTATTGAACAATGGACGTTTAATAATTTAAAATTTATACATTTTCATATTAAAGTGTTTTTAACGATGTAAATATATCTAAGTTTTCGCAGCAATTATTGTAATTTAGACTGCAGTTATTATAATTTAGACAGCAGATATTATAAATGGGGACCTTGGTTGATATAATTTTAACAGCAATTATTATAATTTAGATTGCGATTGCTATAATTTAGACTGCAGTTATTTTAATTTATACTACAATAATCGTAATGTAGATTGTTTGTACACAAATTTCAGCTTAGTTAGAATAAATATAACACAAAGCATAATAGTTATTACTATGTAAGTCAACAATTACAAGACGTCACATATGAGACTATAATGTTTTGTTCCATGAAATGAGCTTTAAGTTTTGTTATGCCCCGGTGCAAAGAAATTTGATTGACTTTTCATTTATTGCTGTGGTTTGTAAAAATAGCAATACTTTTTGTTGTGGGTAATTCTCATAACTTCATTGATTGTGGTTTTAAGTGTCACTTAACATTTATTTGCATGAATATGTTGTCTACAGAGCTGTTGGTCAATTTGGAAAAATGTTTACATTTATGTTTTATTTATTTTCAAACAAATTTATGAATATAATATATATATATGTACAAACATATTAATATTAAGCACTTGAGTTTGCATATTTTTATACTTGCTTGTAAACTATTGTTCCATTACCTACTGAGAAACAAATTTATGTTAGTTAAAAATTTAAAAATCAGGCACCAGCAGTAAAGTTAAATTTCATCTGATCAGAGCAATCATGTTACCTGTAGCAAAGTATGGCCGCAAAACACGGACGATTAATAATGTAGTGGCAAAGAGATTTGTATTATTTGAAATAGATGTTAGAGAAGGATTTTGTAAACGTTATGGACAGCCAGAACGACAAATCAAGAAATGTTAATAACAGTAAATGTGTAAATGCTTTGACTCATAAAAATATTATAACACATTATAACACGATAGCTTTGGTTTTTGGTTAAATAAAGAGATATAACAGCATGGAAAAGTTAGTGATCGAAAATATTATTGCTGGTAACAGGGTAAAAGGACGCCCAACACGACGATGAACTTTTCAGAATGTTAATATCCTTGGCTGCAGCAGGTAAATTCGCCCATAATCCCTAAGAGTTCAGATCTTCCATAAGAAAAGACTACTTTCTGGAATGAATGTTATCTGCATAATACATTAATTAATTAAAATGCAAAACAGCAGTATTCCCATGTCTTGCCAGAGAGATGTATTGGGAAATAAGACATTATACAGATTTTTTCGTCGATCAACGGAAAAAAAAGAAACGAAAAACGGAGCTCAATAATTAAAAACAATATTATATTTGAACAATTAATACAAGTAAAGTAACGTAATGATAATCAGAGAACATATATCAAGTGAATATTCTCTTGTTTTTACTTCTTTCTCTCTACCCACACCCCCCCCCCCACATCCCTTTTACAAGTTGCATTTTCAAGATGTCATAATTAATTCAATTTGCCTGCCAGACCCTTACATTTTACTTATAACATAACTGAGATAGTCAAGAGACTGCGCCTTTCATCTTACTTACTTATAACATAACTGAGATAGTCAAGAGATTTTGAGCTCTATGTTTTTTATGCTTCCGTGCAAAAAAAAGTTATTTATCAATTGCAACGGTGTGCTGTGTGTCCGTATCAACTTTCTCGCGTATGCAGTATAAGGCAATATTTAAATCCTTATTTCGCTTTTTTCAGCATTCGATCTCAAACTCCCACTGGATTTATCTTGCAGTAAGACAGTGGTCCTACTATATTTCCAGCAGGATGTAGTCTACAGAGCGGATCACGTTATATTACATTGTGAAGAAGTAGATGCCAGAGATAATAGATACCGCCAGATACAATAGATACCGCCAGAGACAATAGATACCGCCAGAGACAATAGATACCGCCAGAGACAATAGATACCGCCAGAGACAATAGATACCACCAGAGACAATAGATACCGCCAGAGACAATAGATTCCACCAGAGACAATAGATACCGCCAGAGACAATAGATTCCACCAGAGACAATAGATACCGCCAGAGACAATAGATACCGCCAGAGACAATAGATACCGCCAGAGACAATAGATTCCACCAGAGACAATAGATACCGCCAGAGACAATAGATACCGCCAGAGACAATAGATACCGCCAGAGACAATAGATACCGCCAGAGACAATAGATTCCACCAGAGACAATAGATACCGCCAGAGACAATAGATACCGCCAGAGACAATAGATACCGCCAGAGACAATAGATACCGCATAATGAAAGTTTTGTGCAACTATATATATATGTTAGCGACTGCAGTAGTCAATAGCTCAAAATACAAGTCTCCAGTGTGTTTTCGAGGCCCTAACAGGGAGTAAATTATAAATTAAACACCGTAGCCTGCAATACATGAAGTTAGCTACAAGTAAGGATGATTAGTGATGACTAGACCATTCCATAAGTTCAAAGTGATTCAAAACTCAAGCTTACGTGTGCTTTGTGGAGCTCTAAATGCGCAGATATCTCAGCCAAGCTGTAAACCATCTACTCTTTTGATTAAATTCCGCTACCCAGAAGGAGTTTTAAAAGGAACGCAGAAGAAGATAATATACGTGTCATCAATTAGCTATCTTAGTTATAAGTAACATTATAAGATAATACAGGTGTCATAAATTGAGTTTCTCAGTTATATCATAAGTAACAGAAAAAGACAATATAAGTGTCATAAATTGACTATCTCAGTTATCTTATAAGTAACAAGCGAGAGTTTGGGCCAGAAAATTGAATTAGTGATAACATTTTGAAAATACCACATGTAAAGGTTAAGGTGAGAGAGAAAGGAAAAAAATAGATACCCAACATGCAAGATTATAAAATCATTCCAAAATAAATGTATGTTTGAATGCTGAAATGCATACCATATATATATGACATTTGTTTTTTACAAATAGAAAGCCCCTCTCATGATTGAGGTATGTCCTTCTTAACCACAGACATTATTCCAATTTGGACATATCAGAGCATTAGCCTTGATATATAACAGAGGTTTTTGTTCAGGCAATATTGTCACATAGACCTCCCGAATATAAATGTACTTTAAAATATGTATCTTTGAGGAAATTATTGCTACTTTTTGATTTATAATATGTAATTTTCCATTCAGAATGAATCATATCTACACTCGATCCTCATTTTTGCAATTACCAACAGCTCTTTTTGTGTTACTCTATATTACATGCCTTGTTTATTATTTCTTTGATGATACTTTATATCTTTTGTTATGGGCATTGCTTATATATTTTGATTCTCTTAACATGCATGGCAATGTGAGTTTAAAAAGACATTTAATTGTCAATAATGATTGCAGCTTTAAAAAAGTTTAATTCAACATTTTTTAAACACGGTCATTGCTCGTGCCAAAAAAAAAACCCACACATATAGTAACACGATCTTCATTCAAACTACACTAAGGTTGAGCTGTCTCTGTATACATTTTGTTCGTAAACTAAATTCCAGTGTATGTACAGAGTCCAGTTTCACCTTAGTACCGTAGCGAGAGAATCTATGTATCGTAGAGGTAGTCCCACAGATGTAATTACTAACGGTTAGGTATATCTTCGAGGTATGTCAGTTATATAGCATACCATTTCTAAAATAGGTGTTAACATTCTTTGGGATAGGAAAACAATATTCGAATTATTCGCTAGAGGTACTGTGTAAATACTTTGTAGATGGCAAGCTCTGTAGATGGCAAGCTCTGTAGAGTTCTCATCCATGTTGAATCTATTCTGCGGTTGCTCTCAAACTACTGCTGATTAACATGATTTAGTCCAGAGAAGGAAATATTATGTGACGTGGGCTACAGAGTGACTGGGATTTCTACGTCTTCTAGCATGGCATATCCAACTTCAGCTTGGCATTTGGATCTTTCTGACCTACTCGTTTCATATTTTTGAAAAAATGTCTCAAATTAGACTTTGTACTAAAACAAATCTCAGTAGTAATCCCTTGCAATACACATTGCAGGTCACAGTCTTACTTTTTTTTTTCAGGAACCTGTTAACACGCAGGCACCCCTCCATACTATTGTAACTAATTACAGTTTTAACATTATAGTAAAATTCTAAGTTATCTCATTTTTCGATAAACAATGGACGTCATATAATTTTTCTTTAGTTTAATTAACGCTAATATTGGATAATGAAACACTCACATTTAGAATACACACATTAATGTTTATATTGTAGTTATAACTGATTAACACTTTGGCTCACTTTTGCATGGGGTTTCCTCCAGCCGTGGATTACTCGGACGTTCTTGACCAATACCATCGACAAGGTTACTGTCAAGCTGGCTTATCTGCAGTGTTGTCTAATGTAAGTCATACCATATATATGCACATTCTTATTAGGTACACATTAGCTGCACTTGTACATATCTGCAATGAAACTAGAGAAACTCGCCTCGTATCTGCGTACATATTTAATCAGTTGTGTGACTCCATAATGTTGAATTACTCTGGACGTAACCCATCGATCGGGGACAATTGCGAAATATCAATCTTAAATACCTGCCTCAAGTTGTTATGTTTGTCTCTCATGTAACAACACGTGAAACGTGTTATGTTTGTCTCTACACGTACTTGAAGAAACCGAGACACACATATTCAGAAGATAATATTTGGCGTTGATTACTGCCACAGACACATGATTGTACATAGAGATCTGAAACCAGAAAAAAATCTCTTGGATTCCAAGAAATGTATCAAAATAGCAGTTTCTGGCTTTAATGATACTTGTTGATCAAGTATGACCATAAACTGCAGTTGATCCGGTTGTAGAAATCGTTTATTGCATATTTTCTGTTGTTGGGAGAGCAGTGCTCCCACTCAGGGTTTGCTCATGACCCACATCAAAGCCTCAGAAATATTAATAGCCCCTCCCTCTCAAGCATAATATTTAACCGAATTCTGAGAAAAACAAAATTTCAATTGGATTCATACTTCAAATAGGAACAGATATTTTAAATTTTGCATTGGGTAATATTTAATATTACCCCCAAAAAATGTATAACTTCTCCCACGTGAAACGTACACACAACGTTATTATTTTGCATGTGTCTGGCGATGGGTAATAACTTTCTATTTCTGTTTGGTGCATCTTCTCAGAACTCTTTATCTCTCTAAAACACTTCTAAATCTCAGATGCCAGATTAATTCAGTGTGACCTTATGACATAATGTTACAAGTTACATAGACTTCAGTGTGACTTTATGCCGGAATGTTACTAGTTACATTGAGAATGCGCGATTTGGGAGTGAGGATGGTCATGGCCCGTAGGTAACCTCTGATAATGATTAAAAAAAAGCAGTGAACCAACATATTACCGGAACCATCATCCGCTAATACCCTGAGAGATTTACTGAAGCGGAGATCTGAGCACCTATGGACGTGTCCGGTGTGGATAATCAACATACCTAATACCTAGTTACATATATTTCTCCTCCAATGTGACGTTATGACGTAATGTTACAAGTACATAGTCATTATTGCGCATGCGGTTGCGTCTGTGGGTCTCACCAATGGCTCACTAGACAAACCACCCATGCAATAGAAAACCGTAGTAGCTGACATGCCTTTATATTGAGGTTATCTTCTTATTAGAAGCTTCATGGTACGTCATCTATACAGTCCCGTAGTCGTAAACTTCGATAACAGTTACCATGTTGTTCCGACAGGCCGACGTTGTGCTTGAACTAGTTACAGGCATGGCAACGGGTGGGCGGAACAACAAAGAAACATATCGCAAGGGCCAGAGTTTGCCCTGATGGCGACGTCTGTTTCGGCGGCATTAGACTCGAAACATCATCGAGTGGGATGTCTGCTGAAACAGAGGGCGGAGCACTTATGGGAAATGCCCCACTGTGAGACCAGTTTCTAATCAAGAATCAAGAGAAGAATCCAGTGTGACGTTTTGACGCAATGTTACCAGTTACATAGATTTTTCCCCCAGTGTGACTTTATGACGCAATGTTACCAGTTGCATAGATTTCTCCTCCAGTGTGACTTTGTAAGGTAATGTTATAAGTTACATAAACCTCTCCTTTCGAGTAGATTGATCGCAGTGCATTCTGTAGATACAAATGTTGAAGTTCTCTCATACTCCAGACGTAAATCTATATCAGAATCATGGCAGTGTTCAATAAAATACCTCTGCACTGAATTAATTCGGCATTAATTCGTTACTTTTTTTATTATTATACTCTCCGTTGGTCACTATTTATATACTTGGAATAGCATGCCAAGAATAGCTAAGGCGACTACAAGTATATAAATAGTCACCAATGGAAAACACGGCAATAAAAAACATGATGAATTAAGTACTAATTAGTTGTGTGCAGAGGTTTTCTTTACCGCAGATGGTCATGGCAGGGTTCATCCACAGCGAAAAATAACAGACGGCTATACACCTAAACATAAACATCAGCTCACAGCATGCCTTTTTGGATCTATTTTTGACCTATCAACAGAAACATTCCACACTATCGCATTGAGCGCCCTTCGAGAGTCTACTCACATTTGACATCAAATCAATGAAAAGAGCGAAGTAGCCTCTCGTAGTGAAGCTCAGTAGGTATATATTGCACCTTGTTGTTGTCGATAGGTCAAGGAAGGCCTCAGATAAGCGGATGTTTACAAATTTACATCTGGCCTTCTCATCGTGGTTAATCATTGTTGAGGTTACGTCGATCCCTTTTTTGTTTGTGACATAAATCTGTTAATTGGTCTTACTAAAGAGATATGCGGCACATACTTCTCAAGATAGTTCCTAAGTACTGTTCACACATCACTAATCTTTGCAGATCCGACTGATGCGCCTCTTTCATTGGTCACATTTCGTATACTTGTATTGCGGGCAATGAAAAGTCGGAACAGTCAATAGGGTGATGATGCCACCGACGTGCCGCAGCTATATGTTAAAAATAATGTGAGTGAAATGAAATAATATACCCTGTAGTTCCCTATCTTCATCCGTGATACAGCTTCTGTCCTCATTCGCGAGACATATTCTGTCTTATTGTGTCTACATAATAAATTTACTAATATAAATAATCTCCATTGTTCATATTGCATGACATGGCTTGGTGATGTGCCTAGTCCTATTCTCCACACTAGGTAGGTCCCATGGCGTCTGCCGTCGGGGATGAAGATAACTCTTCATGTACTAAGCCGCAGCAACTATTAGGTGGGGTGGCCAGTTCCCTTCCTTGCTGTTTTTTACCTTCCCTAACTCATGCGTCAGGTACTCATTTACAGCTGAGTCGACTGGAGTAGTGGTCATGTCAAGTGAGAAATCACAACCCGAATTGTTTTATTTTTTTTTATGTCCGCCGAATTTTTTTATTTATTTTTAAATGTCCGGACGTGGTTTCTAACCTGGCACGCTGTAACCAGATGATAGTGACACTAGGCTACCGCGCTCCTCATTCTCCACACTATATGGCTTATAATCTACAGGGTGAGAGAACATTAAATTGTCATCCCAATTCGCTATATTTAGATTCTCTTGTTATCATATCTGACATTTGGTTCTCTTGAATTGCTATATAAAACTCTAGACATTGTGTATCATGCCTCACATTAAATGATCACGTGGATTAAAAGTATAGCAAAACATATCGTCACTGAAAGAGTCGTGCCTAGGGAACAGAATTTAATCTTCTACTAAGCAAACGAATGGAAACATCGCATAAAACTTGGGGTCTTTGTTTCCTCTAATATTTTATGGTAGTGTGACCTGATATAACCTAACTGGACTTTGTCCGCTGGTTGAAAGAGCACGCCTCTCCAAAAGAGAGGCAAACGCATTAACTACCAACTACTTACGAACAGATGAGCAGACCTCTGAACATATTCATCAGAACTGTCCCCAATATGAACAATTGAGACAGACACACTGGCCCAATAGTTAAACCTTGCAAACAAGGATATAGCAGCACCTTCTCAAATAGACAACCACCTATAATGCCACTCGGTCTGGGATATATGTAACGAAATAGGAGTTTCAGACAACGGTAGAGTTCATCTATACGACTTGTCTGACATGTAGACATCAAGTATTGAACAAAAGGTTGAGAATTCAAAACATAATAATAATAAATAATAAACCATGTCGCCTGTCTGTTGCTGGAGCCCGAAAGGGGAGCAAAGAATAGCAATATTGTTTACCTTCCATGCATATCGTAAGAGGCGACTAAGGAGGTTATGGGATGGAATTGGATATACAATCCCATATATGGCCAAAGTGACCAAAGCCACGCTGAAGTCGGATGTGTTAGACCGAAAGGCGCAGATATCGCAGCAATGATGTAAACCATGACACAACGCTTTCTGTTCTCCGGACTACATCCTGCTAATCTGCAGGAGTTTGAGAACGTACGAAGAAGAAGAAGATAAACCATATTTTGTTGTTAGGTCTCCCGCCCACTGGAAGTGACTACAAGAGACTTTGATAAGGTCCGTAGTCGCTTGCACTTGCTTCTAGTGAACGGGAGACCTAGCGGAGTGTAGGGATGATTTTTATCGCAGTGGAAACAGAGACATCTTTGCTAATGCAGTCGCCACAACGTGTAACAGGAGAGATTGTTATTGTACCTGTGAACGACAAAAATCCAGTCACAGCCTTTGCTTCAACCAAAGATCCTATGTGACCGACAATACAACCATTCTACCAGTCTCTCCATTACAAGAATAATAGCATCAAATATAGGCAAAGCGGTAGGGCTGATAACATTCATGAACAGAGCATGACAAGTCTATACAGCAGTAGTACTGTCAGCATTCATGAACAGATTGTGACATGTCAATACAGCAGTAGTACTACCAGCCTTCATTAACAGATCATGACCAGCAGTGGTACTGTCAGCATTCATGAACAGATCGTGACCAACAGTGGTACTATCAGCATTCATGAACAGATTGTGACATGTCTATACAGCAGTGGTAGTCAGCTTTCATGAACAGATTGTGACAAGTCTATACAACACTGGTACTATCAGCATTCATGAACAGATTGTGACATGTCTATACAGCAGTGGTACTGTCAGCATTCATGAACATATTGTGACAATTCTATACAGCAGTGGTACTATCAGCATTCAAGAACAGATCGTGACCAGCAGAAGTACTGTCAGCATTTAGGAACATATTGTGACATGTCTATACAGCAGTGGTAGTCAGCATTCATGAACAGATTGTGACAAGTCTATACAGCAGTGACACTTCCAGCATTCATGAACAGATTGTGACAAGTCTATACAGCAGTGGTAGTCAGCATTCATGAACAGATTGTGACAAGTCTATACAGCAGTGACACTTCCAGCATTCATGAACAGATTGTGACAAGTCTATACAGCAGTGGTAGTCAGCATTCATGAACAGATCGTTGCCAACGACACACAGCTCGTAAATACTATCTTCGTCTTTTTCTTCTATTCAGTGCTTACTCGTGGCCATCTACAATATAAGACCTACAGGCTAATAGGAATTTAAGTCTTTGTACTAATGCATTTGACTATCCCCGTTATTTCCATTAGTCACCATGATTATACTTTGTGTGACAGCTAATGATTATCACGATGATAGTCAAATGAGTCATTTTATAATGCTTGGTTTCCTCGCTAGCTAATAGGTCTTAGATCTTAGACAGCCATGACTTACCTTCTCTGAGTAGGAGACTTCTGAAAGCATTGCACACTGCTTAGAGTTGGAGTCTTATAATTATGGAATAAAGCTCTGTAGAAACCACTCCAATGCATATAGGAAGTAAGAGCAAATTGCTGGTAATGCACATATGAAGTATGAGCTAGTTCCTGGAAATTATTTCGGACGATCTAAACAACTACCCAGAACTACTAGTCTTCATGCTTCCCCAGCATATGCCAGTCAGTGAAACCTGCAAGTTGTATGTAGATGTGATATATTTCAAATACAGTAATTCTTTTAGTGTGCATAGATGGGCATGGAGGCCTTACATATGGCCTGGAGAGCAAAAATTCTCCTCCCATCACTCCCCCCCCCCAACCATTAGGAAAATAGAATATGACACATAATGCCACAAAGCAAATTTAAAAAAAAAATAAGACGATATAGGATAAAACTGCACAACATTTTTTTTTTCAAACATTATTATCCAATACGAAGTGGAGTCTTATATCTTTGCATCGTCCTATTTACGGCCTTTTATGGAGCATGATTTGTCTCCAGTGTATAAAACCTGTGCACAGAAAACGTAAACATGACCTGAAAAGCCCTTTCATTATTTCAGTTATTTTGTTGGGCTGTCTTGAATTTTTGTAACAAGCGACTCCAAGCATATAAATAAACTAACGAAAATCATGACAATAATTAAAAAAAACGTAACGGATGAAGTCCTAATTAATTCTGGACAGGTCTTCTACCGCCGACGGTCTCGTATGGAGGGTCACTTGACTTCAGGAAATAGGTATCAGAGCAAACATTAGAACGTATAGTTAGCTACCGTGATGCTGGTCATGTTACCTTCAGCGTGTCGTTGGCTTCTTTTTTTACGTGTTATCCTTACCAAGTCGCCAGAAATTATGATGAAGATGGTCGTGACCTAACAATCCATTGTTCCCGTATTTGGAAAGGTTGCGAGGGTTGATTTCAATCATGTTACTTTAATAATTACTTTACATACAACTGCTGCATTACTATCAGATTCACTCCATGATGTGAGTCTATCGGAACGACTATTTTCTTGAACTGTCGACAAGCCACCTGATCTGTATTTTGAATATTTAATTGCTAGATAGCTGCATCCTAGGATAAAACTGCAGAAATTGTTTTTTGTTTTCAAAAATTATTATCAAATACGAAGTGGAGACTTATCTTTGCAACGTCATATTTACGTTATTTACCGAAACTGTTCCGAAGTGAATTATATCACAATTAAAGGAAACAATAATACCTTGGTACGATAAATATTACATAGATAAATCTCCAGCTTCAGGAAACTACTGGACAATCTGGTAATGCGAGAGTTTGGGCAAGCCACACTTTCACTTTCTTTACTGCGTCTTTCCTGTCGAGAAGTGCAGGGATGCTTTTTTGCTTTGGAAAATAAAGACCGTTTTCAAATAGCCGTCGTCTGTACAGGAAGAATTTGTTATTTCACCTCCAAAAGACACAAATCTTTATCCCAACCGGGAATTGAACCACGGACCTAGGGCTAATGAGACCGACCTTCATACGGCCACCCACATCACAGGAATTTAAAACAGAAATAGGTATAATTTTTTTAAACCAATAATTAACACATAAAAACAACAAGGACAAAGTAAACATATCTTTTTCCTCAATGAATTAACTATATGAGCACTTTCACCATTTGTATTCGGTGAATATAAAAAAGTATGTTTATTTACATGCTATAAAGTTGACCAATTAAAAAAACATTTAAAAAAAATATTGTTAAACGTTACTGACAGATAAATAAGATGTTCCCGTACATAAAGTACATACACGTAAACATGCTTACCAAAGACTAAAGAAATTAAATTCAATCAATCAATAAAACCTATAACCCTTCAGGGTCGTAGGGGTACCACATTGGAAGCTTCAGCACACAGAGTCCTCCAGAGCGAATTCTATCCTCAGCGATGCGGATGAGTGTGGAAATATCTAGCCCTGTCCATTCCGTGATGTTGTCTGTCCATGTCTTTATTTGTCCTCCTCTGCTTAAATTACGTTTTGCCGCCGAAGACGGATGTGTTGGACCATTGGTGCAAATGAAACGGCAACACAGCGCATTTCCATTCTCTGGACTACATTCAACTGGAAATCTTGTAGGATCATTGTCCTGTTGCAAAAGAAGTCCAGTGGGAGTTTGAGAATGAACGCTGAAGAAGAAGAAGAAATGACGTTTGCGTAAAATTTTGTTTACTTCATTCTATTTAATGTTGGATTTATGTCAAAGATTTCGTATGAATTATGTTATACTGTCCTAGATATTTCTCCTGTCTAATGCAGGCCCTCAGACTCCCATCATATTTCATAGGAAAAAATAACATAACATAGTAAAAAAAACAACACCTTAGCGGTTTTTCCAAAATATAAGCCATAAAAACGCTTTCGAGAACAAAATTATTAGTATTTATCTGTCTTTTAGGACAACATCCCCTCTTTAGCAGTCGTATCTACGTCCTGCTACCATGATGATGACGTTTGTCGTTATTAATTTCCATTGACAAGTCACACTACACAGAGCCACAAGATATGCCATCTCTGTTATCGGATACAATTATTACTAAATCTAGAATATGTTGATGTTTAGAAGTGGTTTTTAACTTTTTGGAATTAAAATTCACTTTGCAACACATTACGAATTCTTTGAGGTGTATTATTGTACAACTTTTACGAATTCTTTGAGGCGTATTATTGTACAACTTTTCGTTATTACAGAAGAAGGGAATGAGAGCTCTCCTTGCGGTTCTTTGATACTCATCGCATACTTGTATATTGTAGTTATTAATATCATCGCATATTGTAGTTATTAACCGCCTCTTTTTTTATTCTTATTGTTTAATGAGAAAGGAATGGGACATGTTTATGGTAAGACAGGCTCTGTCCAACCATCGCATAACATGTTTGTTATATCAGGGCTACTGACATTTACAAAATAAGGGTATTACAATTTTAGGTTACCCTGTTAACACAACCCCAAACGAATATATAATTCGTTTGTCCTCTCTTGCACGGTTGTCCAAATACATTGACAGTAGGTAATCTGTGTTTCAATGCTGTCTACGGGGAGGTAAAAATTAATTGTTTAAATATCGAATGATATACGTTGCAATTACAAGTCTTTCGCAGCAAAATATTTGTCGTCTTCGGTTCAGTCGTGACCAATGTTGTGTATAGAAGACCTGTTCGCTGAATTAATTAGGACCATTTTTGTAATGTGTTTGATTTTTGTTGGGCTTTCGACTGGGCACTATTTATATATTTGGAGACGTATGTCAAAAATAGCCGAAGCCGACCAATAGATGGCAAGGAAATCATCCCCCTAGATCATGATTACGTTTTAGTTGAGAAGTCTTTATTGGTGAAGGTGGTGGTTCAGTCAAATTTCTTTTAAATCTCATGTGTAAAAATTCGAAACAGCGTCACTAATCTTGGCAGATACTATTAATAATTGGTCATTTTTCATATAATGTTGTCGCCGGTCAATTATAATTATTGCACGATATA
Organism: Meghimatium bilineatum; assembly: GCA_034231615.1. Taxonomy (NCBI): domain Eukaryota; kingdom Metazoa; phylum Mollusca; class Gastropoda; order Stylommatophora; family Philomycidae; genus Meghimatium; species Meghimatium bilineatum. Next base: position 81,020,218 of record CM067298.1, on the reverse strand, counting down.
AAGATTTCATGCGTAATATGTGTCCTGTCCAGCGTGTCTGCGCCTTCATCAACAGCATACCTACAATGTTGATGAAGGCGCAGCCACGCTGGGTAGAATAAATGATCCACATGAAATATCATCGTATATTAAAGAAGTTTTTATATGGAGAACTCCAGACTGGCTCCGGCTAAGCAGGAGTACAGAAGAAGCGTTTTAAAGACACTCTTAAGACATCACTTACTCACAATATAGACAAAAATTCAGTGGAGAATCTTACACAAGATAGATCCGACTGGTGTCGCAGAATAAAGATCGGTGCAGCAGCCGCAGAGACCCTCAGACACAATGATGCGGAACAGAAAAGCGCCAAAGTAAAGGCAGGAGCTAATCAGCGGTCCACAGACTCCTCCCACACTTGACCAGAATGTGGTAGACAGTCCAAGCACGCATAGGACACAATAGTCATATTCGGGTACACCGAAGACATCATCATCCTCGTTGAGCTGAATGGACATCGTCAACTTCGACGGACGAACATCATAATCATTGCAAGAACTGAAGAGAAGAATAGACAGCAACCGAACAGTTTCATTTTGTGCCTAGCTCAGTACTAAACACAGAAAACTGTTCGATTTGTATTTAATTAATTTATGAACCATGTTTTGTATAACACGTACTTATTCAACATCACTTTAAAAAATGTTGTCCCCAATCACTTAATTCAATGAGATATAAAATACATTTGGCCTCAATTTGCTTTAAGGTATAACTGGTCAAGCCGTTTCATTTTTGTGCCATGTTCCCGCTAAGCTGCCCTACCGTGCGCTGGTGCACATGTTTTATGAATTAGCGCGCATAGTTTGGACTTTGCGCACAAGGCTTGCGTATATAAATATGTGTAAAAGTTCCTATATTTTAAAAAAAAACACTATAATTGGTGTAAACAGAACAAGCTGAAGAAGATGACTTCCGGATATATCCTCGGGGCATATTTAAAGCACTCTTGCTTCAGGGCCGTAGATACGCCTTCATTATAGGGTGGGGTGCTTATTTTTAAAAAAAATTGATAAATGGCGTCACATGTTCAAAACGTATTAATAAATTACGAAAAGTATATTATAACACATCAACATCTTGCCAGAAGTGATGTGGACATGTTACACTTTTGATCGGAACGATATTTATTGTGAAATAAACACCGAAAATATCAAATTAAATGTCACATACTACAAAACTCATACGATTTGGTTCGGTCTGAAGACGTAGCAATTACCGACTCACACGGGTTGCGTCGAGCGGAATTAGTTACAAGGGGGAAAAAGGGGTGGGGGGGGGGTTTACCAGTAATCCTCCATTTGGCTAAAGTTCTTAGGATGCCCAATGACAGTAATGTACCAGTTTATCTGCGATAATTCTATCCACCGGCTCATCACATCTGATTTGGACTGACCACATACCGTGAACAATATTGTCAACATACCCTAAAATTACTTCGCCGTAGACAGATCACTGATAGTTCTTTCCTACACGTCACAAAATGTCGTCTATACCAAGCCATCAATATGTTTTCTTTGAGATCTCAGTTATTTGTCATGAGATCTCAAGTTATTTGTCCTGTATTTGTGTGACAAGATACATAGCCAACTTATCATGTTTTCACCAGTCGTAAGATTCCTCGTCTGTCGTCTGATAACATTACAAGTGTTTGCAACTGTAGTTCTTATACATTACACTTAATGTTTGGCTATGCTTGACTGAAAATACGCATACGCCGTGTAGAACTAGCATACAAGACCGAATACATTGCGCATGATTTGTTTCCGTATTTTTGTTGTTAATATTCTTTCTCAACTAACAACTAAGCATGATATAAATTTTATTTACTTGTTGCATGTTGAAACCTCTATAGATGATCAGAATGTTTTCTTTGCAAACTTAGTTCCAAAAAATGTAAAGAGAACTTGTCAAAAATATTATATTTTAATTATGATAATAAACGTACAAACAGATATAACGATAAAGTAAGTAAAAGAAATAGGAAGGATACCGCTTAAGGTGAAGATGAAACATGCAAATAATGGACGGAATAAATAAGTAATGATGATAGTTGTGTTAACATAATAATATGCCTTTTGAACAACTATTTCCCCAAATACAGTACTTTACATTAGGAAACTCAAAATTTAACGTTTGAGTTTTACTTGTCAAAGTACTTTAGAAACAATTAAAACACAAAAGCTTAAGTTATTTTACTTGCCAGACAATGCTACTCGTGGTCAAAGCCATTTACAAATATGTTAAGGGACATCTTAGTTATCTCAATACTCCGGAGTAAAGAGTGAAATCTTGGTAAAGATGACATCATGCGTGACCGGTCGAACGTATAGAAGACATGTTCGCTAAATTGAGTTGACCACATTCGTTTCATGCTCTGATTAGTGTTCACTTTCAATTTGTTGCTATTTATACACTTCAAATCGCATATCAAAATTAGCCAAGACGATTTCCAAGTATATAAATAGTAACCAAATAAAAGCCAAACAATAATCAAAACACGTAAAGAATGGGAGTACAACTAAATTTAGCGAACATGTCTTCTATAACTGCGGACGGTCTCACAACACGATACTTCTCAGTCTTGATAAAGAAAAACATAAGAATAAGTAGCTGCACATGTTCACGTGAAGCACTTTGAAATCAACCATTGTCAATGAAAATACTTTTCATTCGAACAGAAAACCTTTTCACTATTGCTCATTTTTGTTTAATTTTAAAATTTTGATAAAGTTGCATGCTTTTCTTTGTTTCGCTATACACTCTAAAATTTACTATTTTCTACACTTGGAAATATCAAAACGTAATCACAATTAATGGATTGGATGCGGTTTCCTTTCTCACTTTCTCTTACACAATAAACATTAATTAAAAGCAAAATACTGTTGACGTATGTTACGGTACAATACTTGATTCCGTTATGTATTATAGTGGTTCACAATGTTTTTATATTACGTGTGTTGTGCTTCATTATAATTGTAAATATTGCGCATGTATATGGGGATTTATGAGTTGCATCTGGAACTTTTTGTGTCACGGTAATGTCATGATAAATATTGTATTCTGGAACAGCAATGCCATGTCGCTAAATGTTGCAACTTAAAACAGTAATACAAAAGTAATATATTGTCTTATATCGTTGTCACATGTATGGAGCAAACATGAATACTTGTTACCACTATTTATAGACAATAGATATTACCAACGAGACATGCGAAGATTCGGCTAGAAGGCCTTCATCAGAACGAAAGACATCATACAAACAACGAGTAAATCCAAGAACAGTGTGTTAGAAAGAAAAACAACACATTTTACATAGAAACACGCATATGAAATGCCAATGGTAGGAGGAAGAGTGTCTCGATGTTAGTTTGTTTAAGGTATAAACAATGGTAACACTTATACCTATTTCTTTCTATTTCCACATTTGTCCTGCATTATCTAAGCTCTAGCATTTCCAGCAATTTCGAGTTGTTTTCCCGACACTGAAGATGTATCACTTTATTACCACTTGTAGCAGTGATGTTCAAGAGAATTTATTCCTAGGATTATCACTTACTACTGTCGTGTGATATTAGTGCAAAGTATGTCTCGGGGGCTAAACAATACTGAGCCCTCACTGTGATATAAAAGTGTATGCATTAGCCACTGTGGTTATAAAACAGTACTTGGGCTCCAATGGACTAAAAGAAACAGAACAGATTTGGTCGCCATATTACATGATTAAAGCTCAGTCCGACCAGTCAACTTAAAAAGGTTGTCCACCACCCATATCCAATATGTTTCATTGACAAATCGAAGTGTTTTACATCATAATTATACCATTATAAATAAACAGTACACTTATTACGTGGAGAAGAAACAAGATCAGCTTTATAAATAATAAAATACTCTCAACACATACAAATGTTACACGAATGCATTAGAAGAACAAAAGCCAGCATTGACTCATTCTTTAACAATAGTCAAAGCAAGCAACAACTGTCAGATAATACCCTACACTTGTAAACCAATAGACAAACACACGAAGATAGATTAACAACAATTGCCCAAGTTGTTGCATACGTTAACATTAGCATATTAAATGTATTAATCATTTGCGCACGTGCACGTGTTAACAACATTGTGTATCATATCTTGTACATGATGTATCAGTGGACAGGATGTAGCAGTGGACAGGATGTAGCAGTGGACAGGATGTAGCAATCATTATAGCCTTTGAAAATATATTTTCGATGTGTTTTCTTTTACCCTGTTTAAAGTCAATTTTTAAATGAATCGAGTTCGTGGGTGATTTTACTTTTATAAAATGGGAGCTGGACGTGAAGAATGTCGAAAACGTGTGATCTACCAATTTTGAGCCTCCATTGGTCATTTTTGCAGTTACATATACAATATCCAATAAATTGGTTGCTTATCTTTCTTATTTTTGCCATTGAACAATGAACACAGTAAATAAGCACGTATGTAAACTATAAGCTTGTTCTGGCATTCAAAGTAAATCGACTAAAGACAGAAATATATTTATGCATCTTACAATTGTATCCAAATCTGCCTAATATAGCACATGATTTAAGAGTCATCTATATACCACAATTGTGTGTGCACATTTTGTTATATGAATCGTAACGTCGAACAATGACAGAACATGACCATTTCATACTGTCCTTATTCTCGAAAATGTGTCTACGAAATATTCTATACATCTTCTGACCAAGAGAAATCCCTACCAAATAATTCCTTGCAAGGTGCTATCAAGAACAGGTGGATACCATCAATTAATAGAGATTCAGATGATAGATTGAGAATGCAAAATTTTATTTTGGAAAACTTCTTTAAGGTGGACATTTAAGAGAAGAAGCAAAATTACAAATTTCAGAAGTTATTGGAGAGGAGAATAGTGGAGAAACTGAGTGATACACCACAGTTTAGAAAATTGTCAATTGCAAAGAGCAGGGCGAAACTAGGCAATAGTTAAATTTCTAGTTGAGAGCTTCAAAACTGAAATGATTTTAGTGTATGTACCCGAATTTGAGTGCTGAGATGTTATATCGAACCAGTTCTTTTTTATGCATGGGAAGCATGGAAGGTAAACAAAAACATTCAAAACGAACTGGAGGATACAAAGATGTGGTTTCTGAGAAGAATTATAAAAATGCCACGGACAGCTAAGAATACTAATGCAGATGTTCTCATTTATGATGGCGCAAAAAAATAATATCAAACATAAGGGGCAGACAGTCAAGATTCCAATGGCATGTACTCGGAAAGAACACAGCTTGAGCACTTAATAACCACTGAAAAGATCAAGGGAAGAAGAGAAAGGGGACGACAAAGAGAGAAGTTGCTAGATGGATTACTAGTATTGTAGCACGGTAGAAGTTCGCCAACCAAGCGTATTGACAACACAGGAGACAGGGAATCGTGACGAAACATGATCGCCTACGCCATTCAGCATGGCACTTTACTGATTGATTGAGAACTTAATTTCCACCTACTCGGGGCTCAATAATGACTATTTTTTATAATGACTTGTTTTAAATTATAGTGTCGACTCAAGCACATAAACATGGCGTATCTCTGATGTTACCTAATAACTACATTTTGATTATTAACGATAATTCATATTTCTTGCACATTCCATTCAAGCATGTCTCTGGCATATAGCTTTCCGGTGCTCTTATAGTTGTCTTAGATAGTATTTGTTATCTTGACATGTGTCTTCATATGTATTTACAGGCCGGTGGGGGTTTGACCGGCAAGGCTTCTGTCAGGCCGGTACCAGTGCTACATTATCTCATGTACGTGAGTCTATCTGTGTGACTATGCTCGCTTATCACACTGAAATATTTATTTTTTTGAGTTCTTTCCCATTTTTGGTTTGATATTATCGATCTCGTAACAGTACGTTCTCTTGCCTGCTGTTGATGTTGTGGATTTATTGGTTATTGTGGTCAAGTGATTATGAAATTTCTTAACATAATCGGTGGATGTGAAACGTATATAGTATTCATATCACAAATAAGAATACACAGTTATGTGTCGTTGTCTTATTGTTTTTGTTTTGACTAGTTTATTTTATGTAATTTTTATTTGGCATGCAAACACATTTGTAGATGTAGTTTAGAGGCTTCATATTTGTTTACTCAGAATGATCGATACACTACAAGGAAGACTGCAAATCTAAGATTGTGTGGTGACTGCGTGGGAACTACAGTTATAATCTGTGAACCACTTTTTGACTTAGAAATAATCTCAGTTGTAAATCCCATAATGAATTTCATAGTTTAATTAACATAACCCGCCGAAGACGGTTGTGTCGAGCCATTGGCGCAAATAAAACGGCGACACACCGCATTTCCATTCTCTGGACTACATACTGCTGGGAATCTAGTAGAACCATTGTCCTAGTTCTAATACAAAAGAATCCAGTGGAAGTTTGAGAATGAACGCAGAAGATGAGTTAACATGCCAAATATCACATTTTACTCTTCACATAAAATAAAGATGTAGAAGAAAGAAACAGGAGAATTAATTCTCTGATTTCTTTGACAGCTTCACAAGATTCAATTATGCATTTGAAGACTGCACTAAAATTTATAATGTCATTCCATTGTGAAGAGAAGCATTTCTTGAACTGTATTTGATTACAATGTTTTGTGTGAATGAGTCTTGATGAGTCTGTTCGCAGTTATTGTATTGAAAGCGTAGGAATAATTCATGTAGTTTATGTTAGGGCCTTTATTGAAAGCGTAGGAAGAATTCTTGTGCTTTATGTCAAACAGTTCATTGTTTCTGGTTTGATTTGCGCTCTTCAAATGCGTTTATATTTTGATTTACAGAAGGAAAGTACTCGCAATTTTTTTTTTTAAATCCTCTGTGTGGTATTGATATTCCTTCTGTTTGATATTAACATGTTTTGTTTGAAATTAACGTTCTTATGTTTCTAATAACGTTAATTATGTTTGATAATGACGTTTTATAAATTCCAATTCAGTGATCTTCTATTTGATATTCACAATTTTTTGCTTGATATTGACGTTCTTGTTTTATATTAACCCTATTTCTGTTTGATATTCACGTTGTGTTTGATTTTGGTGTTCGCTTATTTAAGGTAGAATTTCTTCTGTGTGATATTGGCGTTATTTTGTTTGATTTTGGTTTCCTCCTATTTGATAATCAATGAAAGGTAATACTGCTGTAAAACTGTATGAAAATAGTATTTACTTAGAACAAAGGGGGTAAAGATATATTGTTGGACGACGGCTAACACACTATCACTGTCAGATTCTAACATGAAAGAAAACACACAACAGTATACAGGACATAGTCATACAAATAACAGTACACAATGGACGTTTCGACCAAAAGGCCTATATCAAGATGGCAATCACATTACACCAAAAGATGACATGAGTAGAAATGACACAGCGACACACTAACGTGTCTGAGCACAATGTGGATGCGAGATGCGGAGTGATTGGAACATAAATACATAAAAACGTAAATACATGTGGAAACGAAACGAACAAAAGATGACGTAAATGACAGAACAAAATTAATAAATACAAAGACCACACCGAGAACCATCTTTTTTCCACATATATATTGAGGATGGTATAGATATTACTGACATGTCTGAGACAGAATTGTCTTGCTTCATCAATAATTTCAACCCTGCCATTAAATTCACATCTAACACATTTCCACTACCTCTGTCAACGTCCTTGACATCATTGTCACTATTTTCCCCTTTACTTCAGCACATCCGTCTAATACAAACCTACTGAAGCACATGGTTGTCTGCTCTACACGTCTTCTCATCCTCTCGCAATTCTCTACCATACTCCACGCTTCTTCGTCGTTCGTAATGGTGACGATGACTTTCTTGATAAATCGTCAGAGATGATTGATTTCTTCCATAGACACTCGTTCTCTGACAGCATCCTTTCATCGGCTTGGCTCCGCTTACGTCAGTTATCTCACGTTGATACCTTGACTAATTCCCAGAGTTCTTCCTCCTCCTCTGATAGTTAAACTTGTCCTTACTTTTCATCCCCATACATCTACTGTCCGTCGTATCTTGCTTAAACATTATTCCCTTCTCCAATCTGATCCTCACACTCGTGCCGCTTTCCAAAACTTGCCTCTGGTTGCCTACAGGTGCAACAAAAATCTCAATGACATCTTGGTCCATAGCTACCGTAGGTCATCTGTTTCTGACCATTTTCACACTTCGTTGCCCACGCGGTCGTTGCTACACATGTCCTTATGTGATTCCGATGCCCTCTGTTTCATTCCCTTATTATGAAACACTTTCACTATTGATGAGGCCTTTACATGTGAATACCGAATGCCATTTACGTTATCATATGTAAACTATGCTGTAAGTAGTATATCGGTGAAACTGGCTTAAGATTAATCTACAGCTTCTGTAGCCATCTTGAAGCCACCACAGAGAACCCACCCTGTCACCACACACTTCAACGGTGATAGCTATCGTGGTGTTCTTGATTGTCGGGTCACTGCCATTAGATCCTGTAACACTGATGATGTATCTAGTTATGCTCTTGAAATCGTTTTATTCTTGAGTTTGGTACACAAACTTGTTGGACTTAATTCCGATCACTCTTTAGTTCTCGGTATGTGTGGTCTTTATCTTTATTCATTTTGTTCCGTCATTTACGTCATCTTTTTGATCGTTTCGTTTCCACGTGTATTTATGTTTTATGAATTTCCTTTTTCAATCCTTCCGGCATCTCGCATCCACATTTCGTATGAACACTTTAGTGTGTCACTGGACATTCCTACTCGTCTTCTTTTGATGTAATATGCTTGCCATCTTGATAAAAGCCTTGTAGTGGAAACGTCGGATGTGTACTTTTATTTTTATGTTAATGCCTGTGTACAGTTGTGTGCATTTTTTCATGTTAGCATCCGACAGTGATAGTGTGTTAGCCGTCGTTCAATAAGACTACATTACCTCCTGTGTTCTACATAAGTAATATTTCCTATTTGATATGGAATTTGTTCTGCTTTAATATTGACGTTGTTACATTTTATGAAGCTGTTGGCCGCCCTGACTACATAGCCAAATCACTGTTTTCTTGCCTTGGAAAACATTTATTGTCACTTGGTGTGTGCTGTTTCTTCAGTCCACTTGTTGAAAATGGATACATTAGCTATGAGTAAATGTCAGAACGAACACAGCAACCTTTTGATACTGCCAGAAAGAATCTCCCCTATCTGATTGCTTTCTGTACTATCTGTTAGTAGCAATACAGGCAGAGGTAATGGTATAGAAGAACACATTAGAAAGAGAACGAAAATGGCTTGAAATAGATATTGTACCGAGAATGAAAAGAAGTAACAACCATATTTTGCCTGCATTAGGGGACGTTAGAATGATGATGATGAAATAATCCCTTTAGGTGTGAGCAGATATCTCAACAGTCCATACCCTATCTAACAAGAGTACACCATGGCCGTCTCCATTAAAGACCTTTAAACTGACTTAATTAGGCCCCCATTTGTTACGTTTTCGATAATTGTTCGGATCGGTTGGTCCCTATTTACATACTTGGAGTCGAATGACAAAAATAGCCAAGGGACTCAAAGTATATAAACAGTGACCAACGGAAAACTAAACAAGGTCTCCCGTCCGGTCACGTGACAAATCTAGATAACATGTCTTACTGGAGAGAGTCGTGAGTACATGCCCTCCTCATTTAAGTAGCAAAATTGACACAGGAGCTCGTATAAAGTTTGTTTTCTCCAAGCCTTGGTTACTTTAATGGATCTATGAATGCATCTTTAGTTCCCGAAGGGAAGCATTACTGTGCAGTAGTATTAGAGGATCATACCGTCACGTAGGAGTGTAGCATTTACTTCTGCATAACTATTTCATCTTTCGTCAGAATTGTTGACCCATGCGCAGTGATGGTACATCTGGCATTCCCCGCCACCAACAAGTATGCCACAGGACAAATGTGCAATGTCCGCTCGCCTGCTCTTTTCGTCTTGCATGGCGATTATTTGTCAGAAGACAATTTGGAAAAAGAGACAAGACATGTATTTAAAGAGACCCATGATTTGGGAAACAACATGACATAGGATCTACAACATGAAACATCTATAACTGTAAAGATTAATGTTGGGGGTGTTTTCGCTGGAAGTAAAGTCTCACTATACAGTCATAACATCCTCTAGAGGTGTATGCCTACTGTTATATTGTGTTAGGACGAGTAGGACAATGTTAAAACCTGCTGACCTTTCTCATGAGGGAATATATAAGAATGAAAGTGAAGATCCTGACATGTGAGATGAAATGCCCGAGGAAAGCCGCCGGGGTCATCACTTGATAGATTACGAAATTATTATATCAGGGAAAGAATAGATGTAAGACCTTGTACATATTACATAGAGAGAGAACAGATCAAGTGGTTTAGCCACATTATGAGAATACATCACGAAAAGTTGCCCGTACAAGCATATAACCAAATGAGTGCAGGGTACAAATACAGAGGAAGACCACGGAAAAGATGGATATAAAATATCAGGGACATCCTGAACAGACACGATCATAGCACAGCCGAGGCCACACATCTGGTTTTAGAACGCAAGCCCGAGCTCCAATCACCCCTACGCTTAACGGCAAAAGTGGATAACAAACCACCTGGGGAAAGAAAATAGACAATAGAAAGTGAAGATGTATATAGGCAGAAACAATGAAATTAATACATCGATCAAAAGATTTTACAGCTGTCTCTGCACCACTTGTAATTACATGTAATTAGTCAAGAGTAAGAGAAATAGTGTAAGAGAAAGGGAAGTAGGCCTATGTGCAGGGCCGGCCCTAACAATTGAGGGCCCAATGCGAACCGTTTGCGCGGGGTCCAGCCTGGGTAGGGAAGAGAATAATAAAATAAAAAAATATGAATTTATGGGCCTATGAAGTGCGGGGCCCACTGCGGCCGCATAGGTTGCAATGGCCTAAGACCGACCCTGCCTATGTGTGACATGAAACTTGTTTTGTCACACATGAGATCGTGTTTCATTTTAAGTAGGCCTACACTCGATAATACAAATGAAAATGTGTAGGCTTACTATAATTTCTGAGTAAATTGAAGTACGTAAGTGATCTTACGTAAGTAGCTGAAGGGACTGCGATTATTTTTTGTGAATGCCCAGAGTTCCAGATATCGAATAGACCTATACTAGAATTCAAGCTGGATATGAGATTTAATGCACTCGTATCCACCATCCATCATACAGAAACCAGGGACTAGCATGAAATGTATATGATATAAATATAAAGTCATAGACCTAATGATATTTCTTAAATTTAGACCATTACTCGTCCCTATTTTTCGTAACCTTGCAAGCCATGATGTCTCACAGCTCAGATACAATTCAACTAACGTGTATCTGATTCTGTTCTTTCTTTTAATCTCCCCAATGTCTTATGCCTAGTTCTTGTAAGCCTATAATTATAGGTCAACGCGCCTATAGGCACGCCTACAGGCCTATGTAGTATGTTGTCCATCCACCATCATCTTGTTCTACTTCGTGGTTCCTACTTTGTACTTTCCACCATATTTCATTGTTTGTGTGGATATGTTTGTCAGGCTGGAGTTTTCTATTATTTCTGTATAGGACTATAACTATAGCAACCATATGTTATACTGAGTTTATTAGAATTTACCATACTTACACATTACAGCACTCAGAGCACTGAAAATATAAAGAAATGTGCCACTCGAAGCGATCACCACTAGGAAATGGCTCAAACAGATGCTGTTTTGTAACGCTTGTAACTTAACAAATCTCATTTTCTACTGCAGGTGTAATCCACTGATTATGAATGATTAGCTGGTGTTAATTGAAGTCCGTATTCTATTGTTAACAATCAATAAAAGGTAATATTTGGGTAAAACTTTATGTAAATAGTACTTACGTGGGATAGGCCTATAGATAATGAAATCTTACTGAACGACGACTAACAGTCACTGTCCGATACTCACGTGAAACAATAATACACAGGATATAATGATACAAATAACATAATCGATTATTTGACCAAAAGGCCTTTATCAAGATACGCACATATCATAAAAAGACAACGAGTAGAAATGACAACAAAATTACAAAGGCTACACTTGTCTTATACACACACATTGAATACACATTGATGCGTATATTGATAAAAATGGGCCTCCTAAAATTGCGCAAATATCTTGATAGACAATATTATTTAAGTTTGAGAGAATTTGGAGTCTTGGTAGTGTGGCATCTAAGGCACTCGTTACTGATCAAGTGATCAGGATTCGGTCGGTCGTCACTCGTACACTAGCACACAAAAAACTTCCATAGCTCACCCAGCCACCACGAACTGGGTACGAGGGTTCATGCTTTGAGAATGTTGAAAAATGTTGCTGTCACTACTAAATGCTGAAGGTATCAGATGGTTTTTGGTCAACCATTGACCAAGTAGCTAACCCTTCATTCTAAACCCAGCAACAATGAAGGATAGTAAAGGTGAGAGTCCCATATTTACAAGGTATAGCCTTATGCCTCTCTTAAATCCAAGTATAACACAAGCCATAGTTTCATTATAACTCTTTTGTTATGCTCATTATAATGGTTAGTGTTAACATTGAAAATGATGCTAGATAGATTTTCCACACTAATTGATCATACTGAACATAGTAGGCGTGATTTATGGCGCAATTTTCTATATTTTGCAGGATGGCAAACGGTTGCTGATTGGTGCCCCAGGCAGTTGGTACTGGCAAGGTAAGATATTGAGCATGTAATTAGTGTTATGACTTGTCAGCCTAAGATAAATTGTATTCTTTATATTTAGGGTTTAATTTAAATGATGTAGTGTCTGCCAGTGATTTGACAAATTATTTTCCATTTTTTCTCATCTGTGTTAATTCTTAATCATCTTGTTAGCAGGGTGTAGTCTGACTAATGGAATAGTCAGCCCTAGAAATACATGGCATATTTTCAGTTATAGACTATTGTCTTCATTTTGTTCACTTTGATCTTTTCCTTCTATTGTTTGTTTATTGCAGTATATCCTTAGCAACAAGTCATTTTCAGTGTTGGCCCTTCCATCACTTAGGCTAATGTAGCAAAATAGCCAAGGAGTTCTATCTACTTTACAGTTTGTAACACATTTTCTATTGGCGGAATCATTGCAGTTATGTTTATTTTTAAAATATGATCTGGGACATGAGCTTCCTATTCTCTCAGCTTATTTTTTTAATAGTTAACACCATCAGTATCATCTGTTATTCTAAGGTACCCAGTTATTGTACATTTTCACAAAAAATTGTCTTTGTTTTTCTCTGACATTGTAATATTTTCTAACATAGGATTCATTTGATTGTTCCTATTTTGCAGTTGTATTAAGTTTTTCCCTATGTATATTATTGCATCTTGCTAGAAATCTTTACTAAGAGAAGATTGAGTCTTACACCTGACTAATGGGAGGGTATATACTATAATTTTAAGCATGCCTTCCACACAATGGTAATTACTGTACATAAATACTGCCAAAAAATCACCACAGCAAAAAAATTCTGGGTTGATGGCTACCTGTGTAGGATATAGTACCAATTTTTTCCCCACACAATGGCTTCTTTGTGATGGAAGACTTCCCACCATATTTCATTGCTTACTTCCTTTCAGTCAAGTAAGCTTAGCCAGTCCTCTGTAACTTGAAGTTCATGGTACCTATCATACACAAAAGTGGTCAGAAAATCAGAATTCAAATAGTAAATTTCATTACCTTACACAAAGCAAAGAAGCATAAACATGCTTCATCAGGTATTTAAACAACAGTAGCTTTACTCTCCAATCAAACTTAGACCACTATGTTGTATAAAGCTATCAATACTGCATGTTTCCCATTAGGAAATAGCAGGGAGGTGGTACGTGTAGCTGTGTGATAAAGGTTGTGGGCCTATAACCTTGTTTTTTTCCATGTCATGCACAGGGTGAGCTTTTAAATTTATCCTCCGACAGAAATAAAAACTCAGTCTTTACTGGAAGACTAATACTGGACCTCACAGATGCTCTAACCTTTTGGCCATGTGCCACACCATCTGTGTGTATAGGCCTAATAGAAATATATGTAGTATATTTCCTCTTGCTTTATTCATGATTTATATATTTTTTTAAACTTCATTTAAATTTGCTTTGTTTTTTATTATTCAAGTATTGATTTCTGTTCTTCTATGTTGCTTATACCTAGGTATAGTAGACAGCCGTCAGCCTTACTTTGAACAATGTTAAATTCAAAGTCATCTTTTTATTAAAATATCAGTCTGTTCCTTTCAAGTTGTATTTCTTGCTCATGCTGTCTTATATATGCCCTGTCAGGGAAATAGTTCTCTGTAAGTACAGGTAAACTCATGTACTGGGGCTTTTAACCTAAATGTAAGCATATTCTGATATTCTATGATTTCCTACAGGCCAGTTATTCAACTACAGAACTGGTGATGGTGGAGAAGTTTTGAATTCCACACCAGAAGGGAAAGCGACAGAAGATGACACATACATGGGTAAGCTAATTTACTTGAAAAATATTTGTTACTAATTTCATAATCTATTTCAACACAGGTCAGCTTTTTCGATATAATGAAGATCTTGCGAGTGGGGAATATTATAAGGAAACTCAAGAAGGGCCTTCAGAAAGCGATAATGGTTACATGGGTAACAATTCAAGTTTATCATTTCAAGTCCATAGGCATACTTTCCTCTTCAATTCTTGGCTTTGGGTCCTTCAAATATATTTTATTTTAATGTTTCCATTTCCAAAATATCAATTCCTTTTGCCTCTAGTTAGTTACTAATACATTAATTCCTCTTCTGCTGCTTATGTGTAAGTATTTATTGAACTATTTTATTAACTTAGTGAAAAACATTTATGCAAGCTTTTTCCAACTAATTTATATAAACTTGTATACTTTAACTTTTATGTCTTTAAGGTATAGTTCAGGTCTATGTGACTAAATAACAAATTGTTACTGTTGCAAAATAATTGTTTACTTCATCACTAGTTTTCTACAGTGTTGAAGTCTTACAGAAATTAGCCTATTACAATTACTGAATGTTAAGTTAGTCAAGTTTTTACAATAATAAAAAAATTCCAATAGTAGTCTCCAGATATATGTCTTGCATAGGCCTACATTTTTCTGATGTGAAGATTGTTTGTATGTTTTTGTTTTCCAAATAACCAACATGGAATTCATTTGGTTGATCAGTGCCCCAGAATCATCACACCAGGAGGTGATACAGTCTAACTCGGCAAATACGGGCCGTAGTTTGCCCAACCCTGCCATAAGAGATTTATTGAAGCAGAGATCTGAGCACCTATGGACATGTCCAGTGTGTGAAGAGGATAATCAGCATACCGTTACCTAATTCCTAACTTACTATTATCTAGAGAGACAGAAAAGTGCCTTATTAAAGGCTTTAATAAAACAGCTACATTTACTTGTTTTCTTGTGTAGGGCCTACTGGAGTTTTAGTTCACAGACCTGAATTCAATTTTTATAACCTAGAGCATATGTGAATGTACATGTAACATGCTATTTTTAATCAATCAGCTTATTTAAACCAATAATCATATAATTGTTTTGCTTGAATAGTAATATACACTAAAACATATATAATAACCAGTGTTTATATGTGTTGTATTTGATATTTCTGTGCTTTTTTAAAAATACATACGCCTAACATGTATTCTGTGTTGTCAATATTTACTTCTAACTTGCTATCTTTAATCAAACAGCTTAGTTTGATTTACTGGTTTGATAAATGTTTTGCTAAAATAATAACAAGCACCATCATACATATAATAGTGTTTGTATTTGTAATAGACATATTTGATGTTTTGATACTTTTAACTCTAGACCAGTGATTTTTAACCAGTTTTGCCATAATTAATGTTCCCTTGATGTAGAATCTGTCTTTAAAACTAAAACGTCTTTGTGTTTACAGAATGCACATACATAAATGAAGATAAATCAATATACATATCGATATAAGTCCTTTCTCTGAACGAGTACCTACCACATATTTTGCCTTTTATGGAATGTGAACCAAGTTAGATATTATGTACGCGTTCATTTCCAGTGTGTTATTGAGTGCACAGTTGATGTGTCGTCAATGAAATTACATCATTAGGAGACTATGTTGCCAGAAAAGACAAAATGGCTAATATTAGCTGATGTTAAATTATGCCATGATTTAATGCCATGAATGTGCATTGGGGGAGAAGGGATGATCCTAGAATTTAGCAGGGGTGGGGTGGTGTTAGGGGGAGGGTTAGATCTAATTCTAACCTTAGCACCCCACACTCCTCCTAAACTCTATACATCTGTATCTCGAGGGAGACAGAAGTTGTGTTGCTTCCTTATCATTAGAAGTAACCAATACGGCAGCCATTTCATTAAAAGAAATGAATCGGCAGAGTAATGTCACAAACTACCAAAAATTATGACCTGATAATTATTTAAAAACTATTAACACTGGTAGGCATATGTTCAGGGAAAGAATCCAATTATATTTTGATAAAAGTGTTTAAAAAAATAGAAGTTAGCCTATGATTAAGTTTGCCTGCAATTTTGTGTAAAGAAATGGGAATTTATGAATCAGAAGACTACTTACCAATCCATACAGAAAGACTAAAATATATTCCGTAGTGCTTCAATACACATTTGAATAACAGTAGGCCTAATCTATTCATGAACATTGGAAACAACTTCTATTTTTTATTTTGTTGTTTTTTATAGCTCTTTCAGTGATACATATTATAATTATAAAAAATATATGTTTTCACCACACCTGCTCATCTTCAGAACTAGATTATTCTTCTAAAAATTTTTGTTGCTTCATCAAGATTAGTAGATGATTAATAAAGTACACGTAGGCCTAATCTCGAGGTATGTTGTATCCATATAAATAACCTGCCATGTATACACCAAATTTATTAGGTTCCCTTTTAGAATATTCAACATTAGAATAGATACATAACAAAATGTATGATGTTATAATTTATACATTTTTACCAACTTTTCACAAAGAAACTCCATTTAAAACAGCACTTATTGTATTCATTGCAGAAGTAGAAAATTTGAGATTTAAATAGCTGCGACAGACATTTATTATTCTCCCAGATTTTATCTGTTTATCTGATGGTCAAACTCATGTCTGGACATGTTGTAAATAATTAATGAAAAAAATAATTAAGCCTACTTTGAGAAGAAACGGATGGATTGGAAATATGATATTAGCAACTAATAAAACATAGACCTATATAGTAAATATGAGACAAAATACTCTGCCAAAAAATTTAAACATTGAGGACTGTCTATACAGCAAATCTGAACAACTGATGAAAACTTCACAGTTCAATATTGTAGCATTAAAGTGAATAATAGTTAATGCTCTGTGACTAGTGGATCAAATTCAGGACATTGGCCCATTACACATAAGCTCTATTGTGTTGACATTTTTGCATGCATCTCATACTTGTTTTATTATAATGTCTGTAGTTATGAGGCTGAATAATCAATATTGTTTTTAATTTTGAAGTATGATAGACCTAAGCTAATCTATAACATTAAAATGAAGGTCTTTCTTGTATTTTCTTTTATTTCTGTTTTCATTCTCCAACCACTGCAGATTGGTAGCATGTAGTCAGGAGAAAAGAATGTGTTGTGTCATACCTTACAGCTTGACTGTGATATCTGCTCCTTTTGGTCGTACATATCTGATTTCAGCATGGCTTCTGGGTCACTTTGACCTTTATGGGATGTGACAGTCAACTCTCAACTTAATAATCAAGATATAGGGTAGCTGGGAGTAATATGAAACGCGGGGCAAGACAGGGTTTTTTTTCCCAAGTCTATGGTTTTTTCCGATAGGAAATGTGACTAGGTCTGGCGGGAAACATCCATTCTATGAAACATTGAAATTTGACAGTTCACGGACAGGTCGTTCTCAACCATGACGTAAATTTGTTTTTCATGGGTCTTGAATTATTTTTCCCCCAAATTTTTACTCCTTGCCTACTGTTATCATTACTGTCATGTTTAAACTGAAACATATATTGTATTGTTAAATTATTAAGAACATTACATTGTGAAAATATTTTGGTTTTTTTTTTGTGACAATTTTTAAAAGTTGCTAACCATATAATTTGAGGAAAGATGGTGCATAGTTAGTGGGGCAAGATGGCGCATTCAAAATGTTATGGAAAAAAGCAGATGTCATGGATGCTGATCTAAGGCTGGGAGAGACTGATATATATGGTTATAATGATCAATCAACCTTACAAAAACATTATTAGCTTTAAAACGAAACTTACATACTATTTTTTTTAGAAATTTTGTTTTCAGAGTAAAGTTACAAAACTAGGTCTATTTATTCTATCTATTCTTAACACACATTTACACACTGCCTGTGTGTTAGACCTGTTGCAGAGGTGATTGCCCTCATTTTATAATGGTTTGTATCACCTTTTTTCCTGCGTCATCTTGCCCCCAAAAATGAGGCAAGATGGTCTTTTTTACATATGTTAGAAAATTCTCATTCTACTGTCTACACATAGTTGTATGTTGTCAATAACATCACAAATGTAAGATAAATGGATAAGCTATACACTGATACCAGTTTGGTCTCTCATAATTACGTCTAGTTGTCAGAATATGCTAAAATGTGAAAAATGCACCATCTTACTCCCTGCTACCATTTATCTATGTTTTATTATGAAGTATGCTTCATAAATTTTGTATTAATATTGAATCTGATAGTCAAAATGTTATATTTCATTTTTTTAACACAGCCTACCATCAAATTGTTCAGGTTATTGTTACAAAAGTAGTCCTAACGGTTGTCAATAGTTTATTTATCTATCTATTTATTGTAATTTCTCTGCTTTTGCTGTAATGCATCACAGGATTGAATGGCGATCAGTTTTCAGGCTATTGCACGTTTGGTATCAAGCACTTTTTGCTTGATATGCAGTAATATTATTTCTCAAAATGTTGGTAATGCCTTCAATCCACCTTCTTCTTGGTCTTCCTTTGCTGTTTCCATTTTCATGTTGTATGCTGTTGAAGCTGGCCAATAAGGGTTCATTCTCATTAAGTGGTCGAACCATTGCAGTCTCTGTTTTTCAATATATTTGACCACAGATGTTGTTCCAACAAATCTTGTAATCTCCTCATTCCTCGCATAACTTTTTCTTGTTCTGTTTGCTGCTTTTCTTAGACATCTTGTTTTACACGTAGTAAGTTGTCTCTCTTGTTCATTAGTCTTAAGCAGTTTATTAAAGAAAATAATCTCAGGTGTTTAGAATATCTCAGAAAGAGTAAACCTTAGTAGATGACATGCCTTTATATTGAGGTTATCCTATCATAGAAGATTCATGGCACGTCATCTATACAATCTCGTAGGATTGTACCTTGCCAAAGATTTTTCAGTTGGTCAAGTTTCAATTCCATTGCAAATCTTCTCTTGATTTCAACAATGCAGTCTTCAGAGCTATTTATGTTTGTGCCAAAATACTTGAAATCTGTTATGGCCTCTAGTTTGAAATTGTCAGTTATTATCTTTAGTTGCACTTTCACATTATCTGTTATCATAATTTTTGAATATATATATATATATATATATATATAATGTGTGTGTGTGTATGTATGTATGTATGTTGTGCGTACGTGTGTGTGTGTATGTAATATAGTTTTTTATTTATAGTTATTTTATATTATATAGATTAATATAAAATAGTACTTAATATACAGTTTAAACTCTGTGCACGAATTGCAATATTATAGGCATATTTCTCACTAATTTAAATTGATAGCATATCCATTTAGGATGTTGCCATCAAACCATCATTTTTATGTTGTAGCAATGTGCTAGACAGTATTTACAATCAGTAGTTTGCCATTGCTTTCTGGATGGTCCAGATGAATAATTGCCTGCGACAGGAGTTGAACCCATTACGTTGACAATCACAGACATTCTCTGTGTCTCTCTGCCATTGAGCCAGACATTTCTCACTGAGATATAATTATTTATCAGTATATACACCACATTTGTGTACTTGACCAAAGTTATCAATACCATTAACTACATCAATATCATCAATAGGACCTTTGGAAGACCATGTCCAAATTTTATGTTCAGATAAATTTATTGTTATGACTTGCAAGTTTCATGAAAGCAAGTGTGCAAGATGACAGCACACACTCAAAATCATTTTCAGTGAATGTGTTAAACAGCACAGCTTCCTGACTCCAATGCTTTTTATCATGGTTTTCTTTTTTGCAGTGCTTGATTTGGTATATATATATATATATATATATAATATATATATATATATATATATATATATATATATATATATATATATATATATATATATATATATATCTATATATATATAATATATATATATATATATATATATATATATATATATATATATATATATATATATATATATATATATATATATATATATATATACTGCTGTATGCTGCTTAATCCTCGATTGTCTATGCAAGACAGCTAAATTTTATTAACCTCCGGTGCCTGAAAAATGTTTCTTGGTGTGCAATGACAGGATCACATCCCTGACATGGAGATCTTTGTAATGTATAAGATGGAAATAATCTATGCCTTGTTCATCAGATCTATACTTTGCTGGACAAGTCACATCATCCGCATGACAGATGCACATTTTCCAAAGAGACTGTTCTACAGTGAATTGTGTATAGGAATGCATTCTAGTGAAGCCCAGACAATAATATTTCAAAGACTACTTGAAGACATCTTGAGTGACCCAAGCTCTTGGGAAATCAAGGTCTTGACCATCTAGCCTGGAATGGTCAAGAGCTCTGACCATGTATCAATAGACAACCATTGTCATAGAGTCCTAAAATAGTGCGCAGATACAGGCAAAAGCAGAAAAGAGGTATATAGGTGAAAAAAGAAGAATATGGAGCTTCAAACCCATTTCCCTATGTACATCATGGGTGCACAGATTGCAAACCCTGGATTAGACATAATCCTATGTCTGAGGATCCATAATCATAAACAAAAACTAATTTGACCTTCAATCAGCTCATCTTTGCTGATGAAGGATGATATTATCAGTACACTCAATACAAACAAAATATGAAATACCGTAGGTTTAAGTTCACATTTATGTTAAACCATCAAATATTATTTTTATTACAAAATGGTTACACAAAGAATTAAAAGTAAATAATTTATACAGGCATATACTTTAATTTTTAAATATTCTTTAATTGAAAAAAAAAAACAGTTACTCAAGTGCCATTGGAGAGTTTGATGGGGATAATAGTGAAGGTAAGTGAAAAAAAGAACAAGAGTGATTTGTTATGTACATTGAACTATTGAACTTATAATTCACAAGTCTGATTTCATAGAAGTATAGTCTACGATTTTTCAGCTAGAATGCAACATTACAACTAGAAGATTGTAAAGAGTTTAGGTTTAGAATCATTTGTTGTTTGAATCAATTTTACTAAATTACAAACACTTGCTATTGAAAGATCAGTCAGATTCAGGAAGACCAGACAATACAAAGAAGAAAATGGTGATGGATGAACACATATTATGAAAATGCCTGATCATGTATCATTAAATATTGTTATAGAGTCCCTAAATAGTGGATCAGGCAACAGGCAGAGAAGAGTATAGAGGGTGAACAGAGAAGAATATGGAGAAGCTAAAGACAACCTAATAGGCTGATTGGAGAAGGTTGGCTGATGGATTTCTTCTGCTTTCATTCTCAAACTCCTGAAGATTAGCAGGATGTAGTCCAGAGAAACAAAATGTGTTGTGTCATGATTTATAGTTTTGCTATTATATCTGCTGTCTTTTTGGCCTGACATATCCAACTTCTGCATGGATTCTGGGTCACTTTGACCCTATATGGGGTTGGGACAGCCAAGTCTACCCATAACCTCCTTAGTCACCTCTTGGATATGCATGGAAGGTAAACATGCATGTTGCTATTCTTTTCTCTCCTTTTGGGTCCGAAAACACACGGGTGACTGATGGACTATGTACTAGTGCTAATTGCAGAAAAATTATGTTGTCATAGTGTTTTCTAATGTTGCACTTCACATAACATGCCCATAGAAACATACATGCTCTTTTCAAATTGAGATTTAAAAAATAACTCTTAGAGGTAACTTGGAAAAACTGTTATGGATTTTCTTCTATATCAGACATGACTGAGCATATAAATTAGTTGAGCGATTCTACTTCTTGCCTAATTCGTGGACCCACTTCACTGTGGAAACATAAGTTTGAGTGAGGTGATGATTCTTATGATGCGAAGAGGCATTGATGCCCACCCAACTGTTGTGAGACACACCCATCCACAATAGGCAGAAGATGGCAGGGATTGCCTACTTGTGGGCCATAGAGTGGATACTAGATGGATGGGGGGATGTTTAACATATAACCCCATCTACCCCATATCTATAGGCTTGTGTGTATAGATGGGAAGAACAATTTGTAGGTGATGTTGAAGGGTTGGTTAATAAGAGAAAGAAATGGAAAGAGGGAGAAAGAAAGTGAGGAGTTAGATCTATATAAAGTATGACAGAAATTTCAACAGTAATAATCAGCTAATGTTTGCTATTTGTTCACAGATTAATGTTGTTGGAATACCAAAAGGAGAGCACTTTCAAGGAAAGGTATTTATGCATGATACATGAGTGAAATATTTTAGTATAACGGCTTCAGACTGAGAAAGTTAGCTATTGTGTGCTAAGTAATGTTTGTATGCTAGTACCAAGATGAACAAAATCATATTAAACAAAATGCTATCAGTGCCAACAGGCGAAATCTTGAAACAGGATAATGAAGTTTCATTAATCACTGGTAATACACATAATAACACACATACCCGGTAAATAATTGTTTTGAACAAAAGGCTTTATTTAAGAACACAATATTACATACAAAAAATAATAATGACATTGTCCACATTCGCATAATAATGGCTAGATAGGATGAATCAGGAATTCTGAATGATTCTAAATGATGAAAAACCTAGAAGGATAGAGACAAAAACAAAATCAAACAGAAAATTGGCATATATGACACATGAATGATGGACGTTAATATCCAAGGCTGTAGTGCGTTAACTTTAAACATATACCAGTTCTCAGGCGCATATTGAGTCCAGTCATCAGAGAAGTGTGATTTTATGGCTGTAACCTTGACATCAAACAGGCACCCAATGCCTGTTCAATTGTAGCAGTCATCAATAAGAGTTCCAAGGCCGGTGTTTACAGCTGTGAAAATGTCAACTGAGTCATTCTTCAAGTTTCAACCTCAATCTTCCTATGTACATCATGGTTGCACAGTTTACAAATGATTGTGTAAAAGATGTTATGGGATATGCATTTAAATCCTATTAAATAGTGAAAATGAGTTTAGGGAATGTCACAGAACAGTTCTGTAGAGCATAGGTACATGTGTAGCACCTCTTTTGTCTACTACTGATGATGCCACAATCATCTCAAAATGTTCAGCTTGAGATGGCTGCAGGACCAAGATATCCCTGAAGTTCTGGCCATGACTGTAAGCAACTGAGAGGAGGCCACAGATTGCTTCATTTTTCCAGGGATTCAACAGATATCACTAAAGTGTTATTATCTGTGTTACCAGTAATTAGCAAAACTTTATTACCCTATTCCAAGTTTCGCTTGTTAAATTATAGTTTTGCCACAGTGATTACCTAATATTAATAGAAAATATAAATAAAACTCATTACAACAGAAATGTCATTTTTGTGTAGATTCTGGGATAATAATAAAAGGACACTCAGAATGAGAACATCAGGAGACTACCACAGTGCCAGTCCTTGGATTACATCTGAAGGATTTTCTTCATCCTCCTTCTTCTTCCTCACTGTCCAGTCAAAGTCAGACACTAGTATGGATTTCTATCAATGAGATGTACTCTGGTTACCACCCTGAGATAGGACCATAGAGCTTATCCAACAGAGCTGTTTTAAATGTCTAGAATTTTCTTCCTGTGGTGTCTTACAGTGAGAAATTATGTAAAATATGTTCTGTTTCCTGTAGCTTGTCCACAGGGAACATATCGCCGTCACCAAATTTCAAACATTTTGTACATGTGTTGTTTAAGTCTGTTGTGGCCTGTTTGTTTGTTCCTTTTTTCCAAACCTGTTAAATAACATATTTTTTGGACTTAATGGGGGAGTTGAGTTCCAATCCATGTTAATGGAGCTTTTTATATTGGACTTAATTTCTGGAAAAGATACTAAATCTTCTCTCCATTGTTAGTAGTTACTTCCAATTTATGCTAGCTGGTCTGCATCAGAAGAATTTTCATCTATTATGTTTTTTAAGAGTTATTATGTCTGTCTCTGTGGCTGAGGTACTGAGTATGTCTCTGAAACCCAATTCAATGT